>JALJEV010000020.1:3000000-3580374 GCA_026586105.1 Hylodesmum podocarpum | reverse complement strand
GTACACTCCTTTTATAATTAACCTTTTATTCAAGAACGAAGAAGAAACTAAGAGCTTTGGGATTTTTTATTTAAAGTTCAAAAAGTAAAGTGCTGAATTTTAAAAACTTAATTTTTTTTTTATCAGCAAAAAGATATTGTATTAATAAAGATATTTATATTAATTTTTTTTTATCCGCAAGAAGATATTTATAAAAACCTCATATTGTTAGGATTTGATTAGATAGATAAGGATATGGTACCTACCTTATTCTATTTTAGTCCAACCTTTGATATACGGTATGGATTGCTCATACTAATTCTTATTTAATTGATGTAGTGTATATTTATCTCTTCCTGCATTGCCTATTACCATTATTATCATTTTTATTATTGTCGTCATTACTAATACTAATTTCATTATCATTATTATTATTATTGTCACTATCACTATCCTTATCACCTTCCACTATTATCACTATTAATTTTGTTATTACTAAATATTAACTCCATCTCTACTATTATTATTATTATCATTATCATTATCAATATTGCTATCATAATAATCACTACCACCACAATCATCGTCATAACCATCTCTATCATGATATACATTATTATTGTCACCATTGTCATCATCGATATTATAATTACCACAACCATTTGTCATCACTCTACAACTACTACCACCTTCCTAACATTATTGTAATTACCTTTGTCGCTATCATCATCGATACTACAATTATTACTACCACCACCACCACTACTACTATCTCTGTCACCACTATTTTCTTTATTATCTTATCATTTTTATTGTTGTTTTCATCATTATTATCATCGTTGTCACCACCTTCATCGTTATTACTATTATTGCAACCATTACTATTACTAGTACTATCACTCTTATAGTTATTGTCATCGTCATTACCTACAAAATAATCAATTTTATTATTATCATTGTCGTAGTCATTGTCATTCTTCTCATTATATCGTTGTCACCATTAATCTATTATTTTCTAGTTTTATCTTAATATGCTTCAAACATTAGATAAGATTAATATTTATTCTATTCTTCTCATATCCCGTTCTTATCTTGCTTATATATTATATACTATCTTTTCTTGTCCTAACCATCAAACAAACGGGCAACCTTACTAGTTAAATTGCTGGTTATATTATATTTGAGTAGTATCCTATCAAGTATTAGATAGCTAAGCACTACACCACTATTCCTACCCTGATACAACATAAGACGATATAACCCAAATTAGTTGAAAGGATAAAGCAAATGTTTTATGGCGTGGCTCGTTAGCTAGAGTTCATCAATGCATCATGTTTTAAAACTTAATTACGATGGTTAGTGTGGAAATCTCTTTGAGTTTTGTCTAATCAAATATTTTTTGCTTCCGATTTTGTTCTTATTATGTAATTAATTGATATCCAATTTCTTTAACCCTTGGGTGGTATTTAATTCAAATTATGAACTCTAAATATCAATTCCCTTGGGCGCGCGAGAAAATTCAGTAATAAGTATTTGCTCTTGGAAATCATACAAATGCATACAGTTTTATCCCTACTCCTAGACTCAAGTATTGTATGGGTTATTGAATTCGAACAGTCTAAACCTCAATTTCCCAATTAGACTCATTATATATAAATCTCTTTATAAGTGACAAGCATGTATGAATATTCAATAACTTCATCTACATCAAAAGAGATATATATTGAAAAGAAAATTAGATACAAAAAGTTGTAATCAAGTTCATCCTAACCTAACCAAAGAAAAATAGAACAAAACATTACTTTGAATTATCTATGCATAATTGACTCTTGAACAAAAGTTTGGTTGCAGACCATTTTTATTCCAAAAGGTTATCATTCCCTCTTTACTTTTCTTAATTCTATTTTATCATCTCGTCATGGGTGTTTATTAACGTGATGTTTGTTATATGAAAGTACCGTATTATTTTAACATTTTTTATTTATATTTTTAAAATTTTAATTTTTTTTTTAAATATAACAAATAGTTATTAAAATTTAATTGATTCATTAATAATAATACAGTACAGATGGTCCAAGGATGATGGCACCATACAATTTATCAATAATATATAGTTACGGACTAGTCCGGCAATAGCTTGATTTTTTATTTATTTTTAATTAGCTAGAAATTAATTAACTCGGACTTTTTGTAAATATAATGCTTCATACTAATTTCAAAATTAGTTACCAATTATCTACACTAATTTTTTTTGTAACCGATTCTATAATTTGTTCCAATGACATTATTAAACAATCAGATTCATATTTATTTCTTTAAATGGGTCAAGTGTTACTGAATTATAAATATATTTTTATATTTGATACAACAGATGCGATGGAATAAGTTTTATTTTCCATCACATACATCTCATACACTTATTCTTATCTAGATTTATTCAAACTTATTAACTAATAGACATTACAATGTCAGCTTTAAAAGCTTTGCACCAGTAGACAGTACGGTTATTGATCTCTTCTACGGTCGTTGATCACGCCCTAATGAACATAATTAACAACACATGAGAAAGAAACATAGTTAGCTGTTAATAAATAGCTAGGCTTGAGCATCGAAATTAATTAACACGAGAGGGAGACACAGATGTGCTTACTTGACATAGTCAATTTGAATTTTTCCGGCATTGAGGTCAGCGATTGCAGAGAAAGCTTCTTGTGAGAGATCAATGGTGGCTTGGCAACCCGGGGAAGGGCAACGATCAACGATCTTGACCGTAACACTCCCTCCCTTGCATGGTTGAGGCACACCTTGGTTGGTAGCACCTGTGCATGTGATCTTATACGTTTGACCACATGCAGCTCCATTTGCATATAATGCATCGCTTGCAGCAGCTATCATCGTGCCCTGGTCTTGGTATCCATAGCATGCAGATGCTGCCAAGTATATAGTGCCAATTACTTAACATGTGCTATCATTTTCATATACAATTGTTTAATTCAATGAAAAATATGCTTGATAGACAATTGCAGTACACACAATTAGTTATAATAATCTGACAATTAATTATAAAATATGAAGAAAAAAAATATAAAATTTAGTCTACGAAATAAAGTTGTAATTGAATACACAAGACCATCAATAATTTATTTAATATTGATATTATGAAAATGAAATATAGCATTCCACCAATAACCTATTTTAATATGCTAGTAAAAATTTATTGAAATGATATCTTTTTTATTAAGGGAAAAGTGTACTCATAAAGTGTAAATTGTTTTATTCAATCAACCAATCAAAACCTATGAGTATAATAAATTTATTGACCTTAAAAATTATATTCTTACAAATTATATCAAATCTTATTTATAATTAGATGATTAAAATTAAAATTGTAAAACTATTTTACATTACGAGAACACAGCATTAAAATTTTTTGTTAAATTTCGCAACCTAGCATGTAATAAATTCTTATTCGGTAAAAAAAGGAGCTAAATTAAATTGTTTACTCGATCAAAAATTAAATAATATGGAAATGCCCCGGGTGTGTTTAGTGTCATATATTGCTGGTTAATTTGGAAGTGACTTTGAGTCAATTTGACAAACTAGGGATGAAAGATGATGCACAGATTTTAGTGGGAAAGCATATGCTTTGCTTTAGGTTAGACCAAGGCATGACTTGAAATTTTGTAACTAAGGCGTATAATAAATTCTTATTCAATAAAACAGGTGTTAAATTAAGTTGTTTACTCAATCAAATTAAATATGGAAATCTCCTGGTTGTGTTTAGTGGTCGTATATATCTAGTGAATGTGGAATTAACTGAGTCAATTTGACAAACTAGGATCAAATATGATGCGTAGATTTTACGAGAAAGCATATTATATTATATGATATGTTTTGCTATAGGTTAGACCAGAGCATGAGATGAATTATTGTCAATCTTTGGTAATCTCACTCGGTTATTTTTTGTGGCAGCCGGAATTAAAATTATTTAAATTTTTTTTGTCTGATCTTATTCATGATCTTAGTATCTCTTACCTGTAATAAAATAAAGTCAGCAAATAGGTTGGAAGTTGAAAAGGCTACAAGAATTGCCCCTAGTTTATATTTTTAATTTAATTTTTTATAGAAAAATAGACACATTAATATATAAATTGGATTAACTTAACCGGAAAGAATATGAAATACGATTAAGAAAATAAATTAATACATAATTAAATCTGTGAGATAATAATTAATATATTAAATTAACAAAGACAATTCTTTTTAAATAAATTTTTTTATTATTCACTCATTTGATATAAATGCTTGCGAAATACTTTTACCAAAGCCGGAAACGGTGACCGATATTATTAATTTCTGGTAAAAGGTTTAGCTGCATATAGCTTCGAAGGCGATTTTAATGGACATTAAAAGTGAACTTCGATCTCATAGTTAAGATACACTTTATACGACAATAAAGAAAACGGAAAATAATTTGTGTGTTTGTGTGTATGTGTTTTATATATACTAGCTATGTATGTATGTAGAAGAAATAAAGAAATATTTGGTACTCACGTGTGTAGACAGTGTAATAAGTGGCAGTTCCAGAAATGGCAGATGTAACTGAGATCAGGCTTATATTAAGGAGAAGCCCCATGACAAACACTGCACTCATTTTGTTGGCCATGTTACAGAGAATCTACAATTAATTTAGTAGTAATCTTTACTTCAATCTTTTCCCAAGTAGTTTCAGAATGAGTTCTGTGTCAAATATTGGAGTATTTATAATTTTAGGGAGCATCTTTCTTTCGGAAGTGTTTACATTATATTCCCTTATCTTTTAATTTTAAAGATTTTATTTATTTTCAAGAGGAGCTTTATAAATAACTCTTTTAACTGTAATAAATATTCTAGTTTTCTTTAGTCTACAATTTTAATTGCTCTGCAATTTTCAACTCCTGTAGCGATCGCTTTTAGTTTCAACATCTAATTATTATTAGTTATAACATATTTAGAAAATCAAATGAAATTTTACACATTCTAATAAGTGTGTTCATTTTATCTTTTAAATTTTCAAAGTTAATAAAGAAATTGAAAACATTTTACTGACGCTGAAAATATGGGGGAAAAAACGCTCTGAAAATTTTATTTGCATTGGAATAAAATAGAATATACAAGATATTATATTTTCAGGATATGTTAGACAAAATTAACTAAAAAAAAAGGTAGCTGGAAACATTTTTTTTAAAAAATAATCAAAAGTTGAAAACCTAACTGAACAGGAATTTTTTAGTTAAAAATTGAAGCAATTAACTTGTTAATTATAAGTATTTGATAAAAGTAATTCGATAACAACTAAAAAAGTTAGAAAGTGCACTTTGCCAAACATATTGTTCGAGAAAAAGTGTAATTTTTTTATATAAAGGTTGTGAACAAAACTATAATCTATTTAGAAAATGAAATATAAGTTACGCTATTAGGTTATTGGTTTTAGAAAAAGTTTTTTATTTTCATTTCATATTTATTTTCTAAAAATTATTTTTATTTTAAAATTTTGAAAATTAAAAAATAATATTCAAATTCTATTATAATTGTTTTTTTTATTACTGTATTTCATTATTCTAACTTTTTGTTTTCTAAATTTCACAAAAATATTTTTTTTTTTAATTTTCAAATTCTTATTAATTTCCTCCTATTGCTAATAAAAATAGAAAATAGGTAAATTAAACATGTCCTTAAATTACTTCATTCCATTTTTTAATTTGTCTAGATGCCGGTGTGTAGCCACCAGACTCTTATAGCTAGAATTGGTGGCTTAATTATCGCCATGTATTGTTGCGTGGACTTGACTAAAAATATTTTGTTCCTATTCTAAATCCAGTGAAATAATATATGGGAAGAGAAATAGTTGATAAAATAACTTAAAAGTTGATAAATTAGTTAAATTAAGTTGAAAGTTAAAAGGGATAATCTTTTGTTTAAAATGAAAAAAAATAAATTAACCTGTTAAATTAAATCGTTGAATAAATTATATTTCTTTTTACGAGAATTATGCATATCATATCACTAGCTTTTTATATTAAAGTATAAACTTTTTCTTTTCGCTTGAGTGGTCAACAGGATTTTGTCCAGAGCCATAAATGTACAGTCAAAATGAGAAAATTGAAAAAGATGCATGAACGAAGACTCAAAGACTGAAAAAAAAAAGAAGTTTTGAGAACGTTCAAAAGAAATTTTGAATACAAATGCATAATTGTCAAAAAACGAGAACCAGTAAAAGAAAGACACAACAAGTTCAGATAATTAGAAAGTGGGAAAATAAATAAAGAGGGAATTATTAAAAAAGAGTAAGGAGATTGACGAAGAACAGGAGGAAAGAATTTTTTTTTAAAAAAAATACTATGATATCGTCACACTACTTGATTGTTGATATTTAATAACATTTTTTATTAATATTAAAAAATGTTATTGTATAATATTTTTAGTAATATTTATTTAATTAAAATATTACTAAAAATATTATTAATATTTTTAGTAATAATTATATTTAGTGATATAGTTCAGACAAAATATTTATTAAAATGTTATTAAAATAAATAAATAATACTTTTATATATTTTGTGATTTTTTAAAATATTATCAATAATCATATATAATAATAATGTAAAAATGATAAATTATGAACTATAATTTGAATTTGTTGAGATACATACACGTATTCAATAATCACATTTAGAATTTAATATTGTACCTATGAATAAATTGTATGTGATAATTATTTATTTTATATTATTAATAATATTAAAAAGGAAACACTTCTAAAGTATAATTATATGTGCTAATTTAATAATAAAGACTAGAAAATATATTAAAATAAATAAAAAATTAAAAATTTCAAAAAACGTTCTAGATGAAGAGAAAAATTTTAGAAAATAATAATTCTAAAGAATATTCTCATTACGAGCGTTAAAGTTCTTCCTCCTTTAAGCATTTAGTACAAGTAAGAACTCAAATTTAAAATTACTGATTAAGATTAAAACAATTTATGATCTAGATGCGCTGATCTACATATTCGATTATATGATACTTATTTTTAAATTTTTTTATTTAGAGTAAGTATAGGGAATTCAATTTTAAGTAAATTCAGTACATCTAATTAAATAGAATATGTAATTTATTATAATTTTTTTTCACACTCAGATTTCTAGGAATGAAAAATTAAAATAATGCCCATGTGTATTTATTTGATAAATTAAATTTTTTATAGTAAAACCTTTAAAGAAGAATATAATAAATTATAAAATAAAAAAAGAAACCATATCCCAAAACATTTTAATTTTGGGATTCTTTTTAATTTCAGTGTATAAAAAATATGTGACAACGATTTTTGTAAATAATCGATCACCAAAAATATATATTCCCAAAAGTTAAAAACAAAACTAATTATAATGCAACGTACAAGAATATAGCCAAACCAAAACAGAGCATGTTAAGGTATGAATTTTTTATTAATAAAGTATTTTGAAAATACTATTTTAACATTTACCGAATAAATCTTCATATCGAGCTTCAGAATCGCATAATTTCGTTCATGAATGTTTTATTTTATTTTATTTATTTTATTATTATTATTATTATTATTATTATTATTATTATTATTATTATTTTAACTTCATCAATGTTTTCTAGTACATCAAAAGAAACCCTTACTGTACGTAATATTTGCCCCACGATCAGGGCATTCGATTAGCCAATTAATTCTTACTATTCTTAAAGCTTCTAGAAACATAGAAAAGACCACAAATTATTTCAACGAAGTAGAGGAAGAAGAAGCACGCAACGAAATATTATTATCACAAAAGGATGCGAAAAACATTTTCACATTAAATTTAAATACAAGTAAGTCATTTACTTATATATTTTGCAGTTTATATTTTAATTATGTTTACTATATATTTATCTTATATTTTTTAGAACCTATTATATGAATTAATCATGTAAGAATTAATTATATTAAAAATATAACATAAATAATAAATAGAAAAAAATAAATAAAGATTCGTCCTAGTATCCAAGAGTTTTTCAACCAAGATCTTTCATGATGCAATGAAAATTTTGATGACTTCCCCCACTAATTTAACCTCGTTAGTAGGCACGCATATTATGACATCCCTATCAAGAGGCAATCTTCAAACCATGTTTTAATTAGTCATATTAAAGATTACGTACAAGTATAAGATTGTAGCCTTCTTTGATATCACTGAAATTTTTTTTTTTTCTAGTTAACTAATATATTGTTGCTTTTCTTCATGCTTTACAATGATACGTGATTTTCTCTTGTTAAGACATTCTTAACTTTGTTTCAACTCATGTAGTGAATTATTCTGTAATTTGTGTAACACTTTAAATCCTAATTAGATTTTAAAGCGATATTTTAAAAATATTATTATAAAACAAAGCTATGTTTTTTCCTTTTTTCTTTTTAAAACCAGAAATAATAATAACAAGAAACATAACTATATATATATAATAAATGAGAAAATAAAAGAAAAACATATATTAGCGAGGTCATCAATACCTCCTTCTAAAAATACTTATACATCAAAAATCTATGATAATAATGAAGACTTGAGCTATTTAAAACTATAACATCTATCTTATCTTAGAGTAGATATTACAATATGACACTCTCGATACATGATCTTACATCATTAATCCTCATCCGATAAATCCGATAGCAAAATGATATTTGGTTAGTCTTCATGTGCCTCATCTTCACTCAACAACTCCAGGATAATTAACTTTAATACGTGCTCTATTTCCATGGGAAAATTCTGAACCATGCTTCTTTGAGGAGCCAGTGTTACTAAGTGATAGAATAGTGAACCCTTTAACTCAAAAACATCATGTATGATCTCAATAATCTTCGTCTGTGGTGCGTTGCAAAATAGGATGGTCTAGGCTTCGCCATCCTCTTGAGAGTTAGAGTTTGCATGGTGAATCCAATAGATTTTGGTGAGTACAGGGTCATATGCACAAGTCCAACGAAGTGATCCCGCCCATATCACCTTGTGGAGTCTAAGTGTCGTCAAGGCACTCAGTCTAGACAAATTGTAGTGTTATTGGGTCTATCTTTAAGTGAATTTGAAAAGTGTAAGGGAGAATTCCTTCTTGTGTTGTTGCAAACTCACACCCACAAAAATTGTAAACAAATAATACATAAAAGTCTGTACGTGAGACTACTAACAATCACACACGTCATTATCTTACGTATTCGAGTTAGTCAATTCTTTCTAGTGGCCAGTTGCTACCTCGAGTTTCTAATACTCAGTGGACTTATTCAATTTCGAGATTATGATGATTGAATGGAAGTACATACCAAAGCACAACATGTACTATCACCAACTTGATAGTATTCTGCAGTACGTCGAAGTCAACTGAGTCAGATCCTTGACTCTAGTGTCACACCTAACTATATCTCCAAGGACCTAGTCCATGCTTAAATACTTCGATAGCTGTCACTTTGTAGTTATCACAATTCTGGGAATTGACTCTCTAATATTTCTCACAAGATTTTTATTCCAAATCAATCCACCTTAAAGTCCTTTCACGTGATAAATAATGGATGTAGAAAGCCTACGTCAAGATCCACATGACGTTTTCTCTTCCTCACTCAAGCCCACACTTACGCCTAGTCTCTATCATTCCTCAACATGTTTAGCGGGGACCTCTAAGTAATCACAATCATTCATGAATTACAAACAACATCTAGTTTAAGATTTCTAAGGTAACGAATATATTCATTCTCTCCAAAATCAAGGTTTTCCATTCAAACACATACGAATAACTGTTCACAGAAGAGTCCAGTCCAACACTAGCATCTTTTATGCTAATGTTGTCACCACAATATACCATACAAACTATGGTTGAAGTTCATAAAACCTTTTACAGAAATTTACATTGAAAATTAATATTTACATAACAAATATTAACTTTTAAGGGCCTCACAAAGCATCACAGGAAGTTAGATTATGGGAAAGATTCAACCCAAAGGTAGTAAACGTAACTTAGAAATTTTAAAGATAGTTATTCAAATTTTCTTAAAAATTTTACAAAGTCTATTTTATAATTTGGACATCCCAAAATAGAAAATTATACAAAAACTAGTCCACAACTACTAGAAAAATTTTACAAGTCTTAAAAATTCTAGAATTATTCACATAACATACAATTAATTTCACAATTTTCTGACCATCATATAACATTCAAACACATTGTATTAGTTGAAATTATCACAAAAATGGTTACTTTTGCTCATCCGAAAATTGCATTCAACAGAACAAATATTCACACAAGTCACATGCTTTTTTCAGCTGGGAACAGAATTCCTCTTAAGGTAGCATAAATTCTCTATAAAAATAAAAATGCTCCTAACACTTTATTAGTAGCAGCTGCAAGTTGACTTTTTACCGCTATTTCATTTGAAAAAATAATCGGTCCAAAATGAAGTGAATAAATGAATATAAACAGTTTAAAATTACAATTTGATAATAAAATGAAACAGGGATAAAAAGAAATTACCAATAACCACTATTTCAACATTTCAACTAGATATATATAATCAAGTTAGTAACAGGAATCACAATGGTGCAGTTAATTTTGTGAATGACAACTTCCCCGTGACCATCAATTTGAAAGGGGCAGAATTGTACTTAACAAAGGAAAGTGTATCTTACCAAAAGGCATTAAAGACAAGCTACCGGTGGTGTAGGAATATTATGGAGAATTGAGCATTAGTTTTCTGTTTGGACTAAGCACAGTAGCTTTAATTACACTAAGCACAGTATATTTTGATGCCAATTATGGCATTGAAACGTACGCTAGATCAATGCATATGCACAACACATTCGACAAAGTAACTTCTATCCACATGGGACTAAAAAGGATGACTGGTTTCAACTTATAATTCTTAGTGAGCAGCACAATTTAAATTTGCATCATATATAAGGTGTAAGTAAAGAAAACATGTAAATTTACTTTAGTCTATATCAAGGAATCCAAAGAAGAAAACTAATGTTCTTGCAATATTTTAGTATTATTATAAATTATTGAGATTTTAGTGACAAAAAATGTATGGCAATCAATCATAGAATAAGCCAATGCAGTTGTTTGGCAATCAATCATATTCATAATAAGGAAAACCATGCCCATCTTCATTAAGTTCAATCCTAATAACTAGAGTCAGTATCATCTACAGTATAGGAACGAACATAACCAAATCAAGATATCATGATTCCAAAAGAATTCCAGTAACTTACCTCAAAAGACAACAATTTATTTCTTTTAAAAGTTAAAAATTCTCTATTAACCCAAAAACTTAAAAGATGATAGCTACTTACCAGTCAACAACCCGCCAAAGCTCTCTCCACATGTCATGCTTCTTATTCTCCTCAAGTCTAAAACACTAACCAACCAACCTAAACTAAAACCATTTACAAAACTCAACTTAGGAGAAAACAAATGAGAGCGTTCAAACTCGTAAACATTAGACTTTTAGAACTGCAACAACCAGTAAACTCATAAAAGTTAAACTCCTAACATCTCATTATCAGCATACATATATATGTCCAGCAGCTAACCAATGAATATTAAAATAAACACAACACAAAAGAGACTTCAGAACTGCAATAGAGACTTTTAGGGCTAAATCAGAAAGTAAGTAATTTATGAATCTAGGAAAGACAACATAAAGTTTCTTCTATAGCCAAGAGACTACTAGCTCAACTAACAAGCCCTAGTTTGTACCTTTTCCTGAGAAGCCCTAGTTGTAAGAAAAGAGAAGCCTAAGCTGCAAAATCGCGGAGTTTTCAAGAACAGCTTCAATGCTGACTTCAATGACAACAAAACCGCGAGCATGAAGCTAACTTAGTTGCAAACAGAGAAATGTAGGGAGAAGCCTGAAAGAGAAGAACGAGGGAGAGAACCCTATGTCTCAAAATGTGAATGAGGGCACAGTCATAGCGGTGCAGAGAGAACAAGAGTGTACTGGAATCATGCAGTGAACGGCAACGTAGTCGTGGCAATGCAGAGAGAAATATAGAATGAGGGTACTGGGAAGTGATGATGAGTACCTTTAAAAAAAACGAAAATAGTGATTTTCATTTTATGATCATCAATCTTCTAGAAATAACGATGACTATGACCTAGGAGTAGTTGATTTTGAAAACGATAACGGTTATTTTATAACGGTCGTTGTTTATTTAAAAAAATTACAAAATTGACACCAATTCATATTTATCGCCAATTACTTTATAAATGTCGTTAAATATTCCTAGTTAAATCTAGTGTTACTTAAGGTAATGAATTTTAGTTATAAATTAATGTATATAGATGATGTGAAATTAAGTTTCAATATAAGAGTTTATCTAATTTAACATAGTTTAGTGGATGCTATAACAAATTTTATCTATTTTCACACTATTCTAATTGCGGTTTGATTGTAGCATTTAACGTTTAGGAAATAATATGGGAAAAAAACATTGGAACGGTTAACTTCCGACTAAGAATTGAAAATTTCAAGGAAAGTAAATTATAAGAAAGTAACAGTCATTTATTTTACATGACCAGACAATAAAAATAGTGTTCTGCATAGAAATCTGCTTATGCTACTTGCTTATTCTTTGTGAACCGAGGGGACTCTCTGGCACCTATCTCTGAATTATTGTCCACCACCTGTCTTAAATGTTCCAATTTTGGGGGAACGTAAACAACAATAGGGCTCGTTACTTGAAATGTACCATCATCCCAAATCAGAGACAAAGAAACTCTTTCGGCATTGACTCTTCCTTTGATCTTAAGAGTAAATGACTTTTTCTGACCCAAAGATGAGAATTGCAGAACATCTGGCACAACTTGAATCTTTAATGAAGAGGGACTTGTGGTTATTGTAGCTTTATATTTGGATATTGCTGATCCAACATTTGTAACAGTTCTACTAAAAGTGACACTAGTATATGTTGATAGAGTTGTAGATAAAGCAAAAGATGGGAGATTAAGGTCCCATACAGTTCCATTATCTGCTTTTGTACAAAAACTTAACATAATCAATTTCAGAAGCATCATAAACTAATCCAGGATTTACTGCTTTGATGGGATTGATTTGTCCGGCACCATAAGCAAACTCGGCTTCTTCATTAAGGGCAGCACTCATAGAAGTAGCTATACAAAAAAAGAATAAATTTAGTTGGAAGTAGCTATACAAAAAAAGAATAAATTTAGTTGGACATAGGACATACTCAATCCATAAAATTAAAATAAAATAGTTATATGCTTTTGGATTTGAACTCGGCCCTGCAACTCAATGGATTAAGCTTTTACACTATTTTTTCCAATAAAATATTAACTGCTAATGTCCGCCGTACTCATACTTATCGTATTAACATGTATGAATAATCTGTTATATATTAAAGGAAATGCTAACATTTAGTACTCTTTTGCTAACACTTTTTACCATCAATAAAAATCTATTAAAATTAGAAAAAAGACTCACTTCATAAGAAAGAAAACAAATTAAAACTTATAATAAATTTTAATAAATAATAAAGAAAATTTTAAAAAGAATACTAAAGAAAATATCATTAATTAACATTTATCTTATTTTTATATACTGAGGTGATATTTTGGCACATCCTTCATTATCTACTCCTCCCTTTTTATAGTAAGATAAAAAGGAGAAATAACCTCACGTAAAATTCTCCTTGTTTTCATCATAAACAGAAGGGTGTATGAGTAGTAAATAAAACAAAGGTGTAAGAAAAATAATAGTGATAAAAAAAATAGACAAAGAGAAATAATAATGTTGGTGGGGAATATAATGCATAGAAATCTCAATATATCATTACTCTTCTAATTCAGAGAAAAAAGTAAAGGATAGAATGATTGCAATCTCTATGTTAATTGTTTACCGGTTGTCATTAGTGCGGATTTAATTGCTGCAGGAGACCAATCAGGATGAAATGTTTTTACGTATGCAGCTGCTGCAGTAACATGAGGGCATGCCATTGAAGTGCCAGACACTAATTTATACTTTCTTGTTCTACTATCTCCTTTAACACCAGAAATAGGAGGAATTGGAGACCATGCGGCCAGAATGTTAACTCCTGGAGCAGCTATATCAGGCTACAGAATTGGGAACAATTTAGAAAATGACATTGGAAAGGATTAATTTATTCATATGTGTATATAATAAACGATAAAATTACCTTAAGAATATCCGAAGTGATTGCATTTGGACCTCTGGATGAGAATGGAGCTATGTAAGGGGCTGATGAATCCTTTCCTTCAATGCTCTTAAATATAGTAGCTACTGGATTACTGTAACAGATATAAATCAATTAATTCAAAACCAAACAGAATTGTATAACATAAATATATATGATGTTATTGAAAGGTTTTGTACTTTGTTGACTTCTTCATATAATTATATATGCGATTCCCGTCATTTTGGCTAACATGACTTGCTGGAAGTGAAAATATCTTCGCCACAACTTTTGAAGAAGTACTTCGAAATATGATACCAGCTGCCCCAGAAACCAAACCCACGGATTTTGCACCTCGAAAGCCATCGCATAAAACAATTTTCCCCTTCACTAAAGCTTTGTTCAAAGAATTTTTACGGCAAGTCCTAAGAAATGATGAAAATGTTAAAATAAGAAATATGTAATAAAAAGGATTGGTAACTAGTTGCACAAATAATAAAAGGAAAGATTAGTAGGTGTATAGTTGGAACCTGGATATCGAACTATTATATCCAGCTTTGATATTGGGTGCGTCTCCACCATATATTAATGGATAACTATTATTTCTGAGGTCAAATGTATTCACCGAAACTCCCTACACATGTTGAGTGAAATTTTCATTAGTTGTCTTCTGATTTCTTAACCTTTTCTGTGACGCTTTCAAACCTCTACAAATTTTTTATTGTGAAGAAATTTCAACATTAGAAAGCTTTTAGCGATTAGTTTTAATAACTTTAAGAAAATTTTAATCATTTTTAATCTTTTGAGTTAAAAAACTTATTTAACCAACCTGATAGATCTTGCCGTTACCCAATTGAACATTGGTTAAAAACTTTCTGTCTATAGTACTGGCAGCTACAGAAATTAACCAGGGTGCATTAATTGAGATTGTGTATGGATCTGGACCCAAATTGCCAGCAGTTTTTGACATCAAAATGCCCCTCTTCATGGCATGAAAAGCTCCTATTGCATATATGTCTTCAAAATATTCCTTGTGTTTTGCCTTTTTAGGACCCATTGAAACAGAAAGAATGTCAACGCCATCTTGGATGGCTTCATCAAATGCTGTAAGGATATCAGCACTCTTACATCCATTAGACCAACAAATTTTATACACAGCAATGCGTGCTAATGGAACTCCTCCTCTTGCAGTCCCTGATCCAAGCCCATACAGACTAGTGGACTTAACTGGGTCTCCAGCAACAATAGATGCACAATGACTCCCATGACCAGCTGTATCCCTTGGAGATATGATGTCACGTTTTCCAAACTCTCCACTAATGCGAAAATATTTTGCTCCAACTATTTTGCTTCGTACATATTAACAAGCATGCATTAAAATATCACTGCGACAAATTCTCTTAGGATCGGTTTCATTGCTAACTTATTGTCATAGAAATAAAATCAAGATTTAATTACTCAGCTCATTTAGATATAAAGGAATGACATAATATTATTACAGAACTTTTGAAAACAGCTAATAAAATGTAATACATATGAACTAAAAATAATAACAACTATAAATAAAAAGTTAAAATATAAAATATAAAAACTAAAGTATCAGTTTTATATTATAGAAAATAAAAAGATTATTTTTAAATTATACAAATTAAAAGAGAAAGAAAGTGTGTGAAACTATAATCACCAAGTTAATAATTAAATCATATTAAAAATAATAATAGAAATTAAAAGAGAATGTTTTTGAGCATAGACACTGAAAGAAACCAGTTTACAGTTATAAAGAAAAAATGAGTAATTAATATAAAATAAAAAAAGAAATACTATGTACTTATTGCAAGTGAAGTTTTGGCAAGTGCCCTTCCATTTCTGTGGTGGCGGACCAAATCCTTCATCACTAAAGCTATTAGAATCGGGCCAAATTCCAGTATCAATGATTCCAACGATTGTGTCGCTTTCTCTGCTTCTTCTTCTTTTGACATTTTGGGGGAAGCCAAGGAAGTCCCAGGACCTTGATGTGTCGACATTATGGTTTCTATCTTGTATAATAGAGATCACATTATCCATTCCTGACCAAATATCTCAATCTTTTCATACAAAATATACTTTTTATATGAACAATATGTAGATAAGAATGCATCTAAATATATATTACCTCTCATTCTTAATAATTCCTCTTCTGTTAACCTCGCCACAAATCCATTAAAACTTTTGTAGCTGTGTAGCAAAGCATCTGGTGCATATTTGCTGAAGGGATACATACATGTCATTTGGAATGGTAAGTATTTTATAGTAAATTCCTTATCCAAACTAGAAAGATTTTCTTCATTTATAAAATGTTGGTGGAATGACATTATTTGAGAGTAAAATTCTTTGGTCTAAACCAAAACTACTTGCAAAATTGACTGATGAAATAGTATATGACCTATCGAGGACACTTTGAATCATGCTAGTGTGAAGTAATTTTGTAAGTTCCACGTCCTTCAGATGATGTCCCATATAAACAATGTAAGTCTGTATATAGAAAATGATCAAAGTGTGAAGAGATTGAGAAAAGTACAATTAAACCTCATCAAAACTGAAACTAATCCAAACACTTTTGTTTTACATATCAAAAACATACACACACAGTTTACCTTTCGATCATCTTCGGAAAATGATCGAGTCAAAAGAAGAAAGCACGTAATAATTTGGAGGACATGCGATAAGTCTAGAGAAATCATACTTTTCCGTGAGAGGGAAATATTGTCAAAACGGTCACCTGAGTTTTGATATCCCCTTACTACAATCAATCCAATGTATGTTAGCACTTACGACTTATACTGCACTTTATATAAATAGAGACGAAGAGAAATGATCAAAGAAATAATTAAATCCGAAAGATACCCTGTTATCAAAATGATCTATACAAAACTTAAAAGGATATTGTTCAATTAACAACACATGTTAAATTTATGAAAAGTACTTATATTTGATTCCCGCTTAATATATTTTTAGAAAAGTGTAAAGAATCTTAGATATTATCGATTCTCTATTATTTTTTTATACTATCTTCGAAAGCATTACACCTATATTTAAAAGGTTATGTTGATACTCCGTAACATCTTACACTAACACTTAGGTAAAAATAAAAATAAAATTAAAAGATACTCGACACAAAAAATTTGTTTTATTTTTATAATCAAAGTCTCACATCAGAAAAAGTATGTAGGATATAGAACTTGAAGGTGAAGAAAATGTTTGCCAGTCAGAATATTCTATTGCAAAGAGGATCACTCTACAAGTCGAAAGATTCTACTACTAAGGGATCGCTTCAAAAGAGTTTTGCTAGTTCTGATGCAAGAAAAGAGCGCTGCATAAGTGTAATGATTTAAAGTAAGAAGGGAATTTATTATATATTGTGTTAATTCAAAATCTGATATCGGTGGACATTAGAAAGATATGGGAGTGAAAAACCTATATAAGAGACTGATAGATTTTTTCACTTGCACCACATCCTTATATCTATAAAAGGAGTGTTTAGAGTTTAGGTGGTGTGTGAAACACTTTGGAGAAAGTTTGTAACTTTTCTGTTGAAAATTTGTATGTGGCGAGGGTTTATAAATTTTTTGTTCAAAAATTATACGTGGGGAGAGTTTGTAATTTTTCTGTATAAAAATTATAAACAGTGAATTTTATACTAATAAGATTGTGAAATAGATCTTGAGTCATTGAACTATGATAACATTTTTATGTGTTTTTTCTAGTCGAGTTCCCAACAATTTGTTCTATTTTTATCGGTCAAAAGCATGCCAAACTACAACCATCCAAGTTAATTACAAACTCTAACCATTTGTGATCAATAAAGTAATAACCTTATCTAGAATGCGGTAAATCCAAAGAAAAAACTTGTGCTTCTATTCTAACTATTGTCTCAGGTAAATCCAAAGAAAAAACATGTGCTTCTATTCTAGCTATTGCCTCAGGACATGTGGAGCTATAGAAAATTACATGCGTAAACGCACAGGTCAATGATTAAATGCATAGAATCAGAACCATGCTAGAAACCATTTGAAGCAAGCTTATTTTGAAGTAATATGTTGTTCACTGTTAAGAGGAGGAGGTCTGAGTTCGAGTAAATGATGTATTCATAAGTTCATTTGGAAAGAGATGAATGGGACGACTAGTGAAGTTTTTCTTTGCCAAATAATTAAAATAGATACTAGTTGAACATGTCCGACAGTAATCATCCACGTTATTTAGCGAAAATATTTTAATGCATATTCTATTATTGATAAAAAAAATAATTATGCGTTAGAAAATACTTTTTATAGATCCATTTCTTAATTATTGATATACCCCACATGTATACTCTGATGAAACTAATCTCGTACAGCTTGGATAAGATAATCGTAAATAATAAAATTCTTTGTATATATATATATATATATATATATATATATATATATATATATATATAGATTCTTTCCGTCCTATATGCTGCATGTGGCATTTAAATTGTACAGTTTGACTAAGCGTCGTTTATTACTGGTGACCCGGAAATTTAGCCGACACGAGACTCGTAATATGTTTTAGAGCCAATAGTTTTCGAATACGTATTCTTTCACTTATACTTAACTATTTTAAAATATATTTATAAAATATAAGCAGAAAAATGATGGATCTAAAAGAAAATTATCTCTTAAAACAAATTGATTCGACCCAATTATATATAGAAGATTTATGAGGTGGTCAACCTAATACGAGTCATATAATTAACTACATGTTCATACTTCATACACTTTTATAATGTTAAATTATTGTATATTTTTTATATTTTTATAAAGTATATAATAGTCATCTAAAAAGGTATATTTAACAATCATAAGAAAATATACAGCCACCTTTAAAAAATATATAAAACTATCTTCTAAGAACGTGTTACATTTATTTATTATTATGGTAGATTAACTAATATCAAACTTCACTGCTACAATTTCGTATATATAATGTAACTTACCTGTAACATTTTGGCTCGTATAATTGTTTTAGTTTTTTTTTCAAATATTGAGTATATAATTCTAGTAATTGATACTGAACCAAAAAAAAAATATTGCTATTAAGTTTTCTTAAATCTTATTTTCGGTCAATCCAAATTAAATGATTGGATGATGGACAACGTTTTTTCACAAGACTTGTTTCTTCAATATCTTAATAAAATTATTTGTCCACACTGTCGTTTGTCGTTTTTTATAACTCTCTAATTGTACGTAAATATATGCAAAGTAAAAAATAAAAAATCAAATTATCCTGGGTAGATTAAGAAGTTGTTTATCCAAGGTATCGTTATGTGTTTGTTGAGTATTTTAGATCAAGATTTTGAAAAAAATAGGGAAAGCAAAAACATTTATTTTGTGTTGGATTTAAGATCTTACTTTATTTTATCTTATACGAATGAGGCTAAAAAGAAGTTGGAATATATATTAAAAAGAAAAAAACACTTATTGGGGAAGGTCATTCGGTCGCTAATGATAAATAAAAGATTTTGCAGACGTCTCAGGAAAAAAGAAAGAAGGAGAATTGAGATCTCAAAAGGAAACGTCCTTATGTATTTTTTTCCTCTCTTTTAGTCTTCAATTTGTAATTCTTTTATTTGTCATGAATTAAAACCTCAATGTATAGGGAGAATAATATAATTGTATTTTATTCTAATAAAATTTATGATGTTTTTCCATTGTGAGTCTTTTCTTCTAATCTTAATACTAATATAAAATTAATATAATTGTAACAATTTTATAAAATTAATCTTATTATTTTTTAAATTAAATTAAATTTCTTTATTAAAAACTATACATGAAATAATATTATTATGAATATAGATGAAAAAGTAATTAATATTGTGATAAATTCAAATGGTACTTTGGGATTTAATTTTTCTTTCTACATGAAATTAATTAAATAAGATGGACGGAGGATTTGCTTTTTTCAATATATTACCATGTTCAAATGTCCAAAATATTATAGTAAATGACTTTGTTTTTTTGGGAACTTCCACCCATGGGTAATAAAAATAGCATAGAATGGTTTAGCAATTTTAATTAGAATTAAGTGTAATTGGGTTCTACAATAATAAATAATAAATAGACTTGTGTATAGGTCGTTAGCCTTAATCAAGTGTTCTCTTAATTCTGGGTTTAAGGGAAAATTTTCAATTTCAATCAAATCCTTAATTTACGAAGTGATCAAATTCAAAAGCTCTAAGAAAGGGAAGAATAGGAATCAAATTCATCTAATTCTTCTTTGCAGTTGAATACTTTAATTAGATTACACTTTATTTATCATATGTTTCATTTATTTTAGTTTTAATTTATATGTAAGATTTTAAAAAGAGAGTATTTATATCAAATTACAAGGGAATTTGTTTCAAAAAAAATATATTATGATGGAGTCTTTACCCACACTAACTAGTAAAAGGGCAACAGTCAAAGCAAAACTTAGAAACTAACGAAACTCTAATAAAAATTCTCAATATTCTATTCATTTAGAAGAAAAACATGTTTTTGTTATATTGTATTAATCAAAGAAAGTTTATGTGAATTCCATACAGTTATATTCAACTCTAAATTGAAGAAAATTAATTACACATATTTGGTAACCATACTCAATTCAATCTAAAACCCTTTGTATTATGATATCTTTGCATTCTATTTCTCCAAGTCTTTTGTTGTGTCTTCATTTTGATCCCCATTTTCCTTTCAAATTTCCATATTTTTAAATCAATTAAGAGTTAGCTTAAAATTCAGTTTTGACGTCATCTCTTGCTTAAATAAGATGAATGTTTGCTTAAATGAGGTCTTGAGGTTGTTCTTTTTCTAGAAATCTCACTTTAACTTGACGAATCTCACTTCAAAAGAGTAGAAATCTTTATTTATAAACCTTATGATATTTATAATTTTTTTTTGTGAATTTTACTAGTGATTTTTGGTGGCACGTTTTTCAAAAATATTCTCATGACTATAATTACGTTAAATTTTCAAAAGAGGCTGTTTCCGAACATTTTTAAAATGCAATTCAAATGAACAAACGAAATTTGTGGCTGATTCATGTAACATAGTCGAATACAGTGCTTTCCCAGGTGAGCAATGTTAGTCTCCTTAATCGCACGAATTCTTAGCTCACCCTCACTTTTAGGTCTCACAATACTCTCCTACATACTACTTAAACCTATCCAGTGACAAAAAGGAATGCGCCAACTAAAATACTACTTGATATATATATGTATATATATATATATATATATATATATATATATATATATATATATATATATATAACGTCACACTACTTGATTGTTGATATTTAATAAAAATTTTATTAATTTTTTTAAAAAAATATTCTATAATTTTTTAGTAATATTTATTTAATAAAAATATTATTAAAAATGTTAATAGTTAATATTTTGTGACATAGTTCAAAAAAAATATTTATTAAAATGTTATTAAAATTAATAAATAATATTTTTATATATTTTGTGATTTTTTAAAATATTATCAATGATCATATATAATAATGTCAAAATGATAAATTTAGAACTACAGTTTGAATTTGAATTTGTTGAGATACATACACGCTCACATTTAGTGTTTAATATTGTACCTATGAATAAATTGTACGTGATAATTATTTATTTTATATAATTAATAATTATAATAAGGAAAAACTTATAAATATAAAAAATATGTTATATTATTTAATGAATAAGTATTTTTTAGCATATAATTATACTTTAGATTTATAATAACTAATCCATAAATGATACAATATAAATTATTTTTATTTATTGATAATTATTTTAAAAATAATCAAAAGCAAATTTAAAAACAAATACTAAAAAATATACTAAAATAAATAAGAAATTAAATTTAAAAAAAAAACATTCTAGTTGAGGAGAAAACTTTAGAAAATAATAATTCTAAAGAATATTCTCGTTACGAGCGTGAAAGTTTTTCTTTCCATTAAGCATTTAGTATAAGTGAGAACCCATATTTAAAATTACTGATTAAGTTTAAAAAGATTACGTTGATCCACATATTCGAAGATATGATACTTATTTCTAAATTTGTCATTTAGAGTAAGTAAAGGGGATTCAATTTTAAGTAAACTCAGTTCATCTGATTAAAAGAACATGTAATTTATTAAAAAAAATTCACACTCAGATTTCTACGAATGAAAAATAAAAGGGTTTCTTTATTTAAAAAGACGCACGCATCTCTGATGATGTGATTAACATTTATTTATCAATGATAGGTCATGTCTGGAGAAAAATATTACCTCTTAATGAAGCATGATTATAAGAAATAAATTTTTTAGGCAATCGAAATTAAAATTATTTGTTTAGTTGGCTTTCTATTAAATTATTTTATTTAAATATATTTGCTTAGAAATTATTTTAAAATACTTTTTTCTAGATTATGTATAAATCTGATTTTTTTTTTTTAAACTTCATCAGTGTTTTACACTGCAGAAACAGTCTTTCACATCATTTTTTAAAAATGTTTTTCTCTTCGATTTAAAGACCCAGTTAAAAATCAAGATTTTCACGGATGTTATAATGACTTTTAACGTCAATTATTTGCTAGAGCCGATGTTATAAATGGTATTTTTCAAGTCGATTATAAAAAATAACCGACGTGGTATATTGATGTAAAAGAAATTAACTTTTTATGTCGGTTTTCTTAAGATTTTATGTGAAAAGTGTTCTTTTTTAATTTTTGGTATATTTTTTAGTATTTTAACCTATATAAACCTTTTAAATATCTAATAAAATAATATTTGTAACAACAATTACAAATTCATTTACCAAATAAATGCCTAGATTGTATTAAATTTCCAATTTTGAAGAAAATAAGTATCAAACAAAAGAGAATTCATATAATTATCAAAACTTCTCATACTGACATTATCAAGTTATTTACGATGTTTAGTCATTCCCTAATAATATTACATATAAAAGAATATTAATTAATACATTACATAACAATTCAAAAACAATTAAATAATACTATCACCAACTCCTACAACATTACATGAATATTAATGTTATCTGAAAATGAATAAATGTTTAGTTAATATCAATCCTAATATGATCTAATACATAACTTAACAGATATTAAGCATAAGCTAAAACAATAATTCTAAAAAAACTTTGGCAGAATTCTCCCTGTAATTAATTTGGATAATTCCCAAAATTAAACCTAACAAAAATCAATTAAATAAAAATCAGAAACATTCAATCAATACATATTACAATAGGATTTGAATATATAATAATCTAATAACTAGTTTTAACTTGAACATAACCAATTGAAATACTTAATTTACCTTAGTTTGAACATAACAACGTAACCTTTTGTTCATAAAATAAAATGTATCACAAAACAACTACAAGGCTTATAGTACCTCTCATACAAAAGTGTCAGTATTACAAACTTCTCTTTAGTCGAACTAGTTATGTTGCTCATTCCTTTTGAATAATGTTAATATCCTTAATTAGTAATGAGTCAGCATCTTGAAACATCTAAAACATGTAAAAATTATTAATCTTTATTGCTTATGTTTTAAATGCCTTCTTATATATATATATATATATATATATATATATATATATATATATATATATTATAAAAATATACTTATAAAGATATTACCTCAACCTAAGAATCTCAAATATTCGTAGCAATAATGGTTCTCATCCAATACATGACATAGTAACCACATTCAAATGAGTCAAGTTATCTATTACTCTACATTGATAAGTTTCACGGTTAGATCACATTATAAATTATATGTAAATTAACTATGATACATTATACTTTACACATAATAATATCAATATCCCTTCCTCGATTACCTATTCTACTCAACATATTTGTGCCAGCAAGAGACCCTAATCAAATTACTTATTATTATATCATTACAAAATATGCATAAGTAATATACAATATATCTAAAATCATTATAATATTACCCATTTAATAAGTGTCACATGTCAGTGGGTGGTTTATAGTGTAAGGAGCAAAACTAAATTATTGTATAGTCCTTAAGAATAAGGACTATAAGCTGCCAATGAGATTTGTAATAGGAAAATTAATTTATAACATGATCATTAATGAAATGAATTAAAAATAACACAAAATCATTAATCAACTAATCCAGATATGTATGGAGCCACAAATATTTGTTTTTCTGATTCACTCATCCATGTTTGCATATATTGTTGAATTGAACCTTTGTTATTACCAACTTTTTGTATTGATTGAGGATCAAGAAAGCTATATATATATATATATATATATATGACATGCCTTGGTTAATGCTCAACTTATGCAAGTAACTATATAAAGTCAAAGACATAACTTAGTGCTTAAATAATAGTTTTTAGTATCTGAAATTAATTATTAAATTTAATTACCTTTGCCATACAATGATGGAGATGTTTAACATGATATTCCTGAACTTAAATTTAATTACCTTTGCCATTAGTGTACTCTTCTCTAATCCATTTTTATTCATCTAACTTCGATCCATGTTCTATGAACTTCTATTCTATATTTAAAATTCAATAAACTCATTAAGATGACAATGACAACAATCCAAAACTAGCATTATTAGAATAGTGAAATACTCTAACTTAACAATTTTAACGAAAATTGGGCAGAGTCTCCCTTATAATTTGAATACTTTCCCAAAATGAAAACAGACTCAAATCAATTTAATACACAATCCAAAATTATAAGAACAATATATTCAATAACAAAATTCTAAATATTTCAATTATTCAACCACCAGACATTAAAAACCTAACATCTTTATTATATGTATAAACAACTTAATAATCCGTAATAAGAAGGTAATGTCACAAATGAAGAACAAAATACAATTATAATCGTAAACTAACCTTTAGAGATTGACACGGTGTATTTCTACAGCAAAAGGGAGAAAATCCTAACCGAGAACAAGAACTCTCCTACAATCAGAGAAGTTAAATGATAATGAGATATCAGAAAAGGAACATACATGATACATCTTTCTAACATTATTTCTCGTCTATTTAAACAACACTAATTGAAAAACTTAATCTCATAAATTTATTTAATCAATTTTATATTCACAATTTTAAGGAAAATTGAATAGAGTCTCACCAGTAATTTTAATATTTCCAAAAAAAAATACTCAAATCCATCAAATACAATTCAAAATCATATGATCATTATATTCCATAACATAATTAAAAAAAATTCTTCTTAAAAATAATTATAATATATGAATAGTTAAAAATAAATTATAAATTTAAACAATTTTTTCTATTTATAGTTCTTTCTACATTAATCCTAATTATAATTATATGATTTTTGTTCTGTGTCGTAAAAATAAAAATAAATAATTATGAATTGAAGTGATGGCTTAAAGAAGAGAACACTTAAGATGCAACACTAGCATTAATGAATAGAACATAGAACATGTAAATTTCGGCAAAATTTCTAACTATTGGGAAAAATTAAGAAATTACGGAAAAAGTCACAATGAGGAAAAAATTAAATGTGGGCAAAAATCATAATGTACTCACTTGGTTGATAGAGGACAAGCGGCGGAGCTCCAACACAGCCACAATGGTGCAAACAGCGGCGGCAGAACTCCAAACGACGCAAATGATGAAGGCAACGGCTTCAAACAGTGGCGCAGAGGTTTGTTAACGGTGGTGCAGAGATGACAAAGACGGCGGTGGTGGGACGACTGTCGGAGAGTGAATGTTGTGGTGGACAATCGTTGTAGAAGGCGTGGGGAGGAGGGAAAACGCGAAGATGCGGTAGAAGGGGGTGACAAGAAAAAGGGTGTTTCAAAACGCGAAATGAAAAAGTTAGGGAGATGGGGTGATACTTAGATTAAAAGGATCAATCCCACAAAATTGACTTGCAGGGTGATGTTTGTCCCCACTTATATACATGTAACAGATTTCATCTTTAGGTGATGTGGGACTTTGTAACACATTTTTGAGGACTGGACTTCTCGAGTATGGAAACTATTCAACGGGTGGTCCATTGACATTTTATGTCGGGTAAAACCATAACAAATATTAAATCTATTTTTCAAATCGATTTTTTTTAATAACTAACATAAAAAATCATTTTATGTCAATTTTTTAAAACCGCCATAGATGAAGGGACGTGATAAATGCTTTTTGCACTAATAATATTTGCCCCACAACTAGGGCATTCGATTTGCCAATTCATTCTTACTATTCTTAAAGCTTCTAGAAACATAGAAACAGCCACAAATTAATTCAACGAAGTAGAGGAAGAAGAAACATTCAACAAAATATTATTATCATGAAAGGTCGTGGGAAAACATTCTCAAATTAAATTTAAATATACAAGTAAGTCATTTACTTATTATATTTTGTATTTTATATTTTAATTATGTTTACAATATATTTATGTTATACTTTTTAGGAACCAATTACATAAATTAATGTTAAAATTAACCAGAATTAATTATATTGATACTACAATATAAATAATAAATAGAAAATAAATAAGTAAACATTCAACCTAAATATCCAAGAGATTTCACTAAGATCTTTTGTCATTATAACGAAAGATTTAAGAATTTCTCCATAAATTTAACCTCATTAATAAGCACGACATCCTATCAACTTGAAAGGAGGCACCCTTCAAACCATGTTTTAATTAGTCATATTAAAGATTATGTACATTTAGAAGGTTGTAACCTTCATTTAATATCACGAAAAAAATTGTTCTAGTTAATTGATATATTGCTGCTTTTCTTCATGCTTTACAATGACACGTGATTTTCTCTTATTAATTAAGACATTCTTAACTTTATTTCAACTCATGTAATTGATTACTATGTAACTTGTCTAACACCTTAAATCTTAATTAGATTTTAAGGAAATATTTTCAAAATATTATTAATTATTGTCATAAAACAAAATTATATTTTCTTCTTTTTTCTTTTTAAAATAAGAAATAATAATAACTAGAAACATAACTGTATACGTATATGTGTGTAGTGACTAATGAATAAAAGAAAAACATATAGTAGGGACGTCACTTATACCTCCCTTAGAAGCACTTATACATTAAAAACTTATAATAATAACAGACTTAAGCTATCTAAGACTATTAACATCTATCAAGTTTATCTTGTAACATATGTTACAAAATGACCCTTTCAAAAGATACACATATTTTACCCCACTAATCCTCGTTTGATAAATCCGATAACAAAATGATATTTGGTCTTTCTTCAAATTCCTCATCATAACTTGACAACTCCATGATAATTAGCTTCGATATGTGCTCTATTTCTATGGGAAAATTTGGAATCACACTTCCCGAATGATTCGATGTTGCCGAGTAATAGAACGACGAACCCTCTAACTCAGAAACATCAGGCAAGATCTCAATAATCTTCAGCGGTGATGTAGTTGCAAAATACGGTGGTCTAGACTTTACCATCCTTTAGAGAGTTAGAGTTTACATAGTAAATCCAAGAGGTCCTGATGAGTATAGGTCATATGTACAAGCCCAACGAAGTAATCCCACCTAAACCACCTTATGGAGTCTAGGTGTCGTCAAGGCACTCAATCCAGACGAATAGTGGTATTGTTGGGTCCATCTTCAAGCGAATCTGAAACCAAAGTATAAAGGTAAATTTTTTCTTGTGACTCACGCACACAAAATTGTAAGCAAAAAATACTTAAAAGTTCATACATGAGACTACTAACGATCCAACATGTCATTATCTTACACACTCTAATTAGTCTATTCTTCTTATTGGTCAATTACCACCTCGATTTTTTAATACTGAGTGAACTTACTCAACTTCAAACACAACATGAGCTTTCACCAACTTGATCGTATTCTGATGTATGTCGAAGCTAGCTGAGTTAGATCCTTGGCTCTAGTGCTACACCAAACTGTCCTTCCAAGAACTAGCTCATGCTTGAATACTTTGATAGCTACCTCTTTGTGGTCATTACAACTCTAGGGATTGACTCTCCAATCTCACTCATAGGATTTTTGTTCCAGATCGATTTGTCTATGACAAGGTCCACATGACGTTTTCTCTGCCTCACTCTAGCCCACACTTACACTTAGTCTCTACCATCCCTCAACATCTTAAACGGAATTTCCAAGTGATCACAATCATTCACGAACTACAAACAACATCTAATTGGAAGTTTCCAAGGTAATGAGTGCATTCATTCTCACCAAAATCAAGGTTTTTTATTCATAACATACAAATAACCCCTAACTTAAGAGTCTAATCCAACACTAGAATCTTCAACCTAATGTTGTCACCACAATATACCATACAGACTAATGTTGAAGTTCATATCGGCTTTTACTAAATTTACATTAAAAATTAATATTTACATAATAAATATTAACTTTCAATGTCCTCACAAATCATCAGAGAAAGTTAGATTATGGGAAAGATTGAGCCCAAAGACACTAAATATAACTTAAGAAATTTTAGAAAAACCAAAAATAGTGATTTTTATTTTATGATCGTCATCAGTTTGATTATGACCTAGGAGTAGTTGATTTTAAAAATGATAACAGTTTTTTTCTTAACTGTCGTTGTTTATTTAGAAAAGATTACAAAATTGACACCAATTCATATTTAACGCCAGTTACTTTACAAACGTCGTTAAATATTCCAAGTTAAATCTAGTATTACTTAAGGTAATTAATTTTAGTTATAAAATTAATATATATAGATGGTGTGAAATTAAGTTTCAATATAAGAGTTTATCTAATTTAACATAGTTTAGTGGATGCTACAACAAATTTTATCTATTTTCACACTATTCTCATTGCGGTTCGACGGTAACATTTAACGTTTAGGAAATAATATGGGAAAAAAACATTGGAACGGTTAAATTCCGACTAAGAATTGAAAATTTCAAGGAAAGTAAATTATAGGCAAGTAACAGTCATTTATTTTACATGACCAGACAATAAAAATAGTGTTCTGCACAGAAATTGTTCAGCATAGAAATCTGCTTATACTACTTGCTTATTCTTTGTGAACCGAGGGGACTCTCTGGCACCTATCTCTGAATTATTGTCCACCACCTGTCTTAAATGTTCCATTTTTGGGGGAACGTAAACAACAATAGGGCTCCTTACTTGAAATGTACCATCATCCCAAATCAGAGACAAAGAAACTCTTTCGGCATTGACTCTTCCTTTGATCTTAAGAGTAAATGACTTTTTCTGACCCAAAAATGAAAATTGCAGAACATCTGGCACAACTTGAATCTTTAAAGAAGATGGATTTGTGGTTATTTTAGCTTTATATATGGATATTGCTGATCCAACATTTGTAACAGTTCTACTAAAAGTGACACTAGTATATGTTGATAGAGTTGTAGATAAAGCAAAAGATGGGAGATTAAGGTCCCATACAGTTCCATTATTTGCTTTTGTACAAGTGCTTTTATCTCCTGTAATAATTTGTAGCTTTCTTTTATTATAACCTTGTCCACACAAAAACTTAACATAATCAATTTCAGAAGCATCATAAACTAATCCAGGATTTACTGCTTTGATGGGATTGATTTGCCCGGCACCATAAGCAAACTCGGCTTCTTCATTAAGGGCAGCACTCATAGAAGTAGCTTTACAAAAAAAAAAAAGAACAAATTTAGTTGGTTATAGGACTTACTCGATCAATAAAAGTAAAATAAAATAGTTATATGCTTTTGGATTTGAACTCGGCCCTGCAACTCAATGGATTAAGCTTTTACCGGTTGTCATTAGTGCTGATTTAATTGCTGAAGGAGACCAATCAGGATGAAATGATTTTACGTATGCAGCTGCTGCAGTGACATGAGGGCATGCCATTGAAGTGCCAGACACTAATTTATACTTTCTTGTTCTACTATCTCCTTTAACACCAGAAATAGGAGGAATTGGAGACCATGCAGCCAGAATGTTAACTCCTGGAGCAGCTATATCAGGCTACAGAATTGGGAACAATTTAGAAAATGACCTTCATATGGATTAGTTTATTCGTGTGTGTATATAAATAAACTATAAAATTACCTTAAGAATGTCCGAAGTGATTGCATTTGGACCTCTCGATGAGAATGGAGCTATGTAAGGGGCTGATGAATCCTTTCCTTCAATGCTCTTAAATATAGTAGCTACTGGATTCCTGTAACAGGTATAAATCAATTAATTCATACTCAAACAAAATTGTATAGCATAAATATATATATATATATAATCTTATTGAAAGGTTCTGTACTTTGTTGACTTCTTAATATAACTATATATGCGATTCCCGTCATCGTGGCTAATATGAGTTGCTGGAAGTGCAAATATTTTCTCCACAACTTTTGAAGAAGTACTTTGAAATATGATACCAGCTGCCCCAGAAAGGAAACCCACGGATTTTGCACTTTGAATGCCATCACAAAAAACAATTTTCCCCTTCACTAAAGCTTCATTCAAAGAATTTTTACGGCAAGTCCTAAGAAATGATGAAAATGTTAAAATGGGAAAAATGTATAAAAAGGATTGGTAACTACTTGCACAAATAATAAAAAGAAAGAGTAGTAGGTGTATAGTTGGAACCTGGATATGGAACTATTATATCCACCTTTGATATTGGGTGCGTCTCCACCATATATTAACGGATAACTATTATTTCTGAGGTCAAATGTATTCACCGAAACTCCCTACACATGTTGAGTGAAATTCTCATTAGTTGTCTTCTGATTTCTTAACCTTTTCTGAGAGGCTTTCAAACCTTTATTGTGAAGAAAATTCAACGTAAGAAAGCTTTTGACGATCAGTTTTAATACCTTTAAAAAAGTTACTTATTTTTTATCTTTTGAGTTCAAAAGCTTATTTAACCAACCTGATAGATCTTGCCGTTACCCAATTGAACATTGGTGAAAAACTTTCTGTCTATAGTACTAGCAGCTACAGAAATTAACCAGGGTGCATTATTTGAGATTGTGTATGGATCAGGACCCAAATTGCCAGCAGTTTTTGACATCAAAATGCCCCTCTTCATGGCATGAAAAGCTCCTATTGCAAATATGTCTTCAAAATATTCATCGTGTACAGCCTCTGGAGGACCCATTGAAACCGAAAGAATGTCAACACCATCTTGGATGGCTTCATCAAATGCTGCAAGGATATCAGCATCACTACAACCAACAGACCAACAAACTTTATACACAGCAATGCGTGCTAATGGAACTCCTCCTCTTGCAGTCCCTGATCCAAGCCCATACAGACTAGTGGACTTAACTGGGTCTCCAGCAACAATAGATGCACAATGACTCCCATGACCAGCTGTATCCCTTGGAGATATGATGTCATTTTCTCCGAACTCCCCATCAATGCGAAAATATTTTGCTCCAACAATTTTGCTACGTTAAAATTAACAAGCATGCATTAAAAAAATACTGCCACAAATTCTCTTTGGATCGGTCTCATTGCTAACTTATTGTCATAGAAATACAATCAAGATTTAATTACTCAGCTCATTTAATTCCAACAATAACAAAAACTTTTCATTTTAATTCTTATATTTAAAATATCTCTTTTTAATTCCCACACATATATAATTCTTATCTTCTTTTAGTTCTACGGTATTCATTTTAATCTTTTAAAGTTATTTTGATAAATTAAGATTTAATTAATTTCATTAATGCTTCTTCTCATTCCTATAGATTAAAAATCGTCATTTAATCTTTATATTTAAATTTTTTTTAATCCCGTTGTAAAAATTTACGTAACTATACTAAGTAACTTGATAAAATATTTTTTATTCATTGGTAGATATAAAGGAATGACATAATATTATTGTAGAACATTTGACAACCGCTAATAAAATGTAATACATATGAACTAAAAATAATAAAAGCAATAAATAAAAAGATAAAATATAAATATAAAAACTAAAGTATCAATTTTAAATTACAGAAAATAAAAAGATTATTTTTAAATTATACGGATTAAAAGAGAAAGAAAGTGCGTGAAACTATAATCTCCAAGTAAATAATTTAATCATTAATTAAAAATAGATTTATAGAAATTAGAAGAGAATTTTTTAAGTATAGACACTGAAAAAAACCAGTTTATAATTATAACGTAAAAATGAGTAATTAATATAAACTCAAAAAAATACAATGTACTTATTGCAAGTGAAGCCTTGGCAAGTGCCCTTCCATTTCTGTGGTGGCGGACCAAATCCTTCATCACTATAGCTATCAGAATCGGGCCAAATTCCAGTATCAATGATTCCAACGATTGTGTCGCTTTCTCTGCTTTTTCTTCTTTTCACATTTTGGGGGAAGCCAAGGAAGTCCCAGGACCTTGTTGTGTCCAAGTTGTGGTTTCTATTTTGTATAATAGAGATCACATTATCCATTCCTGACCAAAAATCTCAATCTTTTCACACAAAATATATTTTATATATGAACAATATGCAGATAAACATGCATCTAAATATATATTACCTCTCATTCTCAATAATTCCTCTTCTGTTAACTTCGCGACGAATCCATTAAAACTTCTGTAGCTATATAGCAAAGCAGCTGGTGCAAATTTGCTGAAGGGATACAATTGCAAATTTGCAATGGTAAGTATTTTATAGTAAATTCCTTATCCAATTTAACTAGAAAGAGTTTCTTCATTGATAAAATGTTCGTGGAATGACATTATTTGAGAGTAAAATTCTATTGTCTATACCAAAACTACTTGCAAAATTAAAAAATGATTTAGTATATGACCTATCGACGACACTTTGAATCATGCTAGTGTGAAGTAATTTTGTATGTTCCACGTCCTTCGGATGATGTCCCATATACACAATGTAAGTCTGTATATAGAAAATGATCAAAGTAAGTGTGAAGAGATTGAGAAAAGTACTATTGAACCTCATAAAATAATTTTTTAGTTCATTTTACATTCAATAGAAAAATGAAAGTAATCGAAATTCTATTTAAACCGAAACTAATCCAAACACTTTTGTTTTACATATCGAAAACACACACACCGTTTACCTTTCGATCATCTTGGGAAAATGATCGAGACAAAAGAAGAAAGCAAGTAAGGATTTGGAGGAAATGTGATAAGCCTGGGGAAATCATCATTTTCCGTGAGAGGAAATATTGACAAAATGGTCACGGAGTTCTGATATCTCCCTACTACAATCAATCCAATGTATGTTAGCACTTACGACTTGTACTGCTTTTTATATAAATAGAGAGAGACGAAGAGAAATGATCAAAGAAATAATTAAATCCGAAAGATACCTTGTTATGAAAATGATCTATACAAAACTTAAAAGGATATTGTTCAATTATCAACACGTGTTAAATTTGGAAAAAGTACTAATATTTGATTCCCACTTAATATATTTTTAGAAAAGGGAAAAGAATCTTAGATATTATCAATTCTCAATTATTTTTTTAAAACTATCTTCGAAAACATTAAGGTTATGTTGATACTCCGTAACATCTTACACTAACACTTAGGTTAAAATAAAAATATTAAAAGATACTCTTGTAATTACACAAAAAATTTGTTCTATATTTATAATTAAAGTCTCATGTTAGAAGAACAATTATGTAGAGTGCAAAGCTTGAAGGTGAAAAAAAATTTGTCAGTTAAGAAATTCTACTACAATAGAGGATCGCTCTAGAAATCAGAAGATTCAACTGCGAGAGAGGATTGCTCCAGAAGATATTTTGCTAATTTTGATGCAAGAAAGGATCAGAATTGTAAGACTTTAAATTAAGGAATCGGTGATCAATCAGAAAGAGAAATGAGTGAAAACCTATATAAAAGAATAAATGTACCACATCCTTAAATATGTAAAATAAGTGTTTAGATTTAGATAGCGTATATCAAACATTTTGGGGAGAGTTTGTAATTTTTCCATTTAAAAATTATATGTGGCGTGGGTTTGAAATTTTCCCATAATTATATGTGGCGAAGGTTTGTTGTTTTTTCATTCAAAAATTATATGTTGAGAGGGTTTGTGATTTTCGATATAAAAATTACTAGTAAATTTTGTCTCAGTGGAATCGCAGAGTATATCTTGAGACACCAAACCTCATTAATGTTTGTTTGTGTTTTTTCTTTCTCCTCTATGTTTATGTTATTTTTGATTGAGTTCCTAACAATTTGTTGTATTTTTATCGGTCTAAAGGCAGGAAAAACTACAACCATCCAAGTTAATTACAAATTCTAACCATTTGTGATTAATAAAGTAATAACTTTGTCCAGAATGCGGTAAATCCAAAGAAAAAAACATGTGCTTCTATTCTAACTATTGTCTCAGGTAAATCCAAAGAAAAAACATGTGCTTCTATTCTAACTATCGCCTCAGGACATGTGGAGCTATAGAAACTCACATGCGGAAACGCTCAGGTCAATGATTAAATGCATAGAATCAGAACCATTCTAGAAACCATTTGAAGCAAGATTAATTTGATGTAATATGTTGTTCACTGTTAAGAGGAGGAAAAGTTTGAGTTCAAGTAATGATGTATTCATAAGTTCATTTGGAAAGAGATGAATGAGACGACTAGTGAAGTTTTTCTTTGCCAAATAATTAAAATAGGTACTAATTGAACATATCCCTCCATAATCGTCCACGTTATTTAGCAAAAGTATTTTTATGCATATTCTATTATTGACAAAAAATAATTATGCATTAGAAAATAATTTTTATGGATCCACTTCTTAATTATTGAGATACACCACATGTATACTCTAATAAAACTAATCTCGTACATCTTGGATAAGATTATCGTAAATAATAAAATTCTTTGTAGATATATATATAAAGTGAATGTGCTATTTACATTTTGTTGAATGTGATGATGGTACGGACTTGAGGTCGGTGAGATTCTTTCCGTCCTATGTGCTGCATGTGGCATTTAAATTGTACAGTTTGACTAAGCGTCGTTTATTACTGGTGACCCGGAAATTTAGCCGACACGAGACTCGTAATATGTTTTAGAGCCAATAGTTTTCGAATACGTATTCTTCCACTTATACTTAACTATTTTAATATTTATTTATAAAATATAAGCAGAAAAATAATGGATGTAAATGGAAATTATCTCATAAAACAAATTGATTCGAATCAATTATATATAGAAGATTTATGAGGTGGTCAACCTAATACCGAGTCATATAATTAACTGCATGTTCATACACTTTTATAATGTTAAATTATTGTATATTTTTTATATTTTTATAAATTATATAATAGTCATCTAAAAAGGTATAACAATTATAAGAAAATATACAGCCACCTTAAAAAAATATAAAACTATCTTTTAAAAAAGTGTTATAACGATTTATTATTATGGTTGATTAACTAATATCAAACTTAACTGCCAGACAATTTCGTATTTATAATGTAACTTAATTACCTGTAATATTTTGGCTCGTATAATTGTTTTATTTTCAAATATTGGGCATATAATTCTAGTAATTGATAGTGGACAAAAAAAATATTACTATTAAGTTTTCTTAAATCTTATTTTAGTTCAATCCAAATGATTGAATGGTGGACAACACTTTTTTACAAGACTTGTTTCTTCAATATCTTAATAAAATTATATATCCACACCGTCGTTTGTCGTTTGTTTTACGACACTGATAACTATTTGAACATGCTTTTACATAATAATTTTACTTAATATATATGCAAAGTAAAAAAAATCAAATGGTTTTGAGGTAGATCATAAAATTATTTATTCAAGATATCATGACATGTTTGTTAAGTATTTTAGAGTCAAAATTTTAAAAAATTTGGAGAAAATAAAAGCACTTATCTTGTGTTGGGTCTAAGATCTTACTTTATCTCATCTTGTACAAATGAGGTAAAAAAGAAGTTGGAATATATAAAACCAAAAAAAAAAAAATACACTTGTAGGGGAAGGGCATTTAATATGCTAGTGATTATAAGAGGATTTTGCAGACATTTTGGGGGGAAAAAAAAAGGAGAATAAAGATCTCGAAAGGAAACATCATTCGAGCAACCCCACTTATGTATTCTTTGCCTTCTTTCACACTTTGTGATTTTTTTTGTGAATCATGAATTATAGTCCCAGTTAATTAGAGGAATAATATAACTTATCTTATTCTAATAAAATTTTTGATATTATTCAATTTATATTATTGTGAGTCCTCTCATTTTAATATTTTTTATTAGTTGGCCAATAATAAATTAAATCTAAACTCAAGAAAATTTTGAGAGAAACAATTTAAGTGACAATGAGTAAATAACCATCACATCACTTAACTAAATCCTAGAGGTAGGAGTGAAAGATACTGATTGTTATCTAAGATTTATATAACATAAATCCTAATTGAGATTAATTAATAATATCACGTATTCAATTTTAAAAGATAAATACGAGAATAGAAATCTAATTCATCCCACTAAATACATTGCATAAGGGAAGGGTATTAGGTAGATAGAGGTGAAATTAAAATCTCATTCGCATTTATTAATTTAAATTACACACCAATTTTATATTTTATTTACTTTCTTTTTAAATTTTAATTAAATTTACATCAATATTATAGTTCAACACAATTTGTACTGTTTTTTTGAAACGTCAATTCTAAATTTTATATTTATTAGTTGTCGATCATGATATATTTGCTACAACTATATAAGAATACGGCAAACATTAGACACTTTTTGAGAAACGCTAGTATAGGAATATTTATTCGAGCACAATTCAATTCTTTTCTATTTTTTAACGTTTTTCATTTTTGTCTTAATTTTTATGCATAGACTTAAAAGAAGTTATTAAATAGAAGAGAATAACAATTTTATAAAATTAATCTTATAGTTTTCTAAATTAAATTAAATCTCTTCATTAAAAACTATACAACACATGAAATAATATTATTATGAATATAGATGAAAAAGTAATTAATATTGTGATAAATAAAAATGGTACTTTGGGATTTAATTTTTCTTTTCACGTGAAATTAATTATATAAGATGGACGGAGTATTTGCTCTTTTCAATCTACTACCATGTTCAATTGTCCAAAATATTATAGTAAATGACTTTTGTTTTTGGGAACATCCACCCATGGGTAATCAAAATAGCATAGAATGGTTTTAGTAATTTTAATTAGAATTGAGTGTAATTGGATTCTACAATAATAAATAATAAATTGACTTGTGTACAGGTCGTTAACCTTAATCAAATGTTCTCTTCTAATTTTGGGCTTAAGAGAAAATTTTCAATTTCAATTAAATCCTTGATTTACAGAGTGATCAAATTCAAAAGCTTTAAAAGGGGAAGGACAATGATCAAATTCATCTAATTCTTCTTTGCATTAGAATACTTTTAATAGATTATGCTTTATGATACGGGGTCTTTACCAACACTAACCAGTAAAAGGTCGACAGAGAAAAGCAAACTTAGAAACTAATGATACTCTAATAAAAAATCTCAATATTGTATTTATTTAGAAGAAAAATAAAAATTGTGTTTTCATTATATTGTATTAATCAAAGAAAATTTATATGAATTCAAAGTTGTTACATTCAACTCTAAAAGGAAGATATTTTGAATCAATGCACATGCACAACACATTCGACAAAGAAACTTCTATCCACATGGGACTAAAAGGGTGACTGGTTTCAACATATAATTCTAAGTGAGCAGCACAATTTAAATTTGCATGATACATAAGGTAAGTAAGGAAAACATGTAAATTTAGTTTAGTCTATATCAAGGAATACAAAGAAGAAAACCAATGCTCTTGCAAGATTTTATTATTGTTATAAATTATTGAGATGTTAATGGCCAAAAATGTATGGCAAACAATCATAAATAAGCCAATGCAGTTGTTTGGCAATCAATCATATTCGTAATAAGGAAAACCAGGCCCATCTTCACTAAGTTCAATCCTAATAACTAGAGTCATTATCATCTACAGTATAGGAACGAACATAACCAAATCAAGATATCATGATTTCCAAAAGAATTCCAGTAACTTACCTCAAAAGACAACAATTTATTTCTTTTTAAAGTTAAAAATTCTCTATTAACCCATAAAACTTGAAAGATGATAACAATTTACCATATCACTACGCTCAACAACCCGCCAGAGCTCTCTCCATATGTCAAGATTCTTCTCAAATGGTACGAGGACATGCTTCTTATTCTCCTCAAGCCTAAAACACCATCTAACCAACCTAAACTAAAACCATTTACAAAAGTCAACTTTAGGAGAAAACAAATGACAGAGCTTAAACTCGTAAAAATTAGACTTTTAGAACTACAACAACCAGTAAACTCGTAAAAGATAAACTCCTAACATCTAATTGTCAACTTATATATACATGTCCAACAGCCAGTGTTTGGAGTACATAGTTTAATTTTAGTCTCATATCGTGTAAACTATGAGAGGGATTGCTCTTATATTTCTATATAAATAACTATCTGTAAAAGCTTCTATGTGAACAAAAAGGCAATACATATTATGAGCCCGTAGGCAATTTGTTGAACCACGTTAAATTTTGAGTCTCATTTTCTCTCTCTTCCTTATTTTCTTCTTTTATTATTATTTTTTTCTTAACAATTGGTATCAAAGCCGATGGTTTGACTTGGTGACCGGTTCAGACAAGTGATGCAATGATTGGAGTAGATCTAAGTGAATGTCAGGTGGACCTACTTTGTAGAGATCCCTTGTATCGAAAGTCTCATAGCAAGGTTGGCTAGGTTGTGTGTGTCGTTGATGTGAGCTATCAGAATGACAGTACAAGAACTAGGGCATATCAACGACAATGTAATGCTCAAGAATTGTCACGACGATGGAAGCTCTAATGGTCATCATTGACAATAAAGGAGGAAGTTTAGTGATCCTTTATTTGAGGGAGGAATGCAAACAATGACATTGAAAAAAAAAATAATGACATTGGAAGAAGAGAAGCAGTGGGAGCTTAAGAACAAAAGCAGCGGGTGCTTTCCTGCAAAAGATCAGTCAGCGCAGGCACACAGGAGACCCGTTAGTGGACAGGAGACTCCACTCAGTGCAGTCACATTTGAGAAGTAGCAAGGAGATGATATGGTTGAAGAATCTCTCAAAGAATTCAACGGACGTTCAAGAATAGAAGAATAATTGATATTGAAGGCATTACACTAGGTGACGATGTAAATCAAACTCCAAGTGAAGATTATTAGGAGTATGTAGTTTGATTTTAGTCGCACTTCGTGTGAGAGGGATTGCTCTTATGTCTCTATGTAAACAACTCTATATCCAAGCTTTTATGTGTACAAAAAGGCAATACATATTGTTTTATTCGTAACAGTCAGTAACCAATAAAAATTAAAACAAACACAACACAAGAGAGACTTTAGAACTGCATTAGTGACTTTTAGGACTAAATCAGAAAGTAAGTAATTCATGAATCTAGGAAACACAAAACAAAGTTTCTTCTATAGCCATGAAAAAACAAGCACAATTAACAAGCCCTAGTGTGTACCTTTTCCTAAGAAGCCCTAGTGGTAAGAAAAGAGAAGCCTAAGCTACAAAACCGCGGCACAAGAGTTTTCAAGCAGAACTTTTTCAATGGCAACAAAATTGCGAGCACGAAGCTACCTTAGATGGAAACAGAGAAATGAAGGGAGAAGAGAGGCGTGAAAGTGAAGAGCGAGGGAGAGAACCTAAGTCTCAGAATGTGAATGAGGGCACAGTCAAAGCGGTGCAGAGAGAACAAGAGTGTACTGGAATCATGCAGTTAACGGCAGCGCAGTGAAGAGAGGATGAGGAGTGTCTCCTTAGTCAAGGCTATTTTTAGCCACAACAACAACAGTTAAACCGTAGACGTCATCGTGTTTCAGAAAAAACAAACGAAAAGAGCATGTTCTTTTAATAATCGTCGTCAACCTTCTTAAAAAAACGACGGCTATATTTTAGTTGTCGTTGATTTTGATTTAACTGCGGTTTGATGGTAACATTTAACGTTTAGGAAATGATATGAAAAAATAAATATTGGAACGGTTAACTTCTGAACTAAGAATTGAAAATCTCAAGGAAAGTAAATTATAAGCAAGTACACTAATTTATTTTACATGATCACCGGACAATAAAAATAGTTTTCTGCATAGAAATCTGCTTATGTTACTTGTCTATTCTTTGTGAACCAAGGGGGCACCTATCTCTGAACTGTTGTCCAGCACCTGTCTTATATGTTTCTTTTTTGGGGGAACGTAAACAACAATAGGGCTCCTTACTTGAAATGTACCATCATCCCAAATCAGAGACGAAGAAACTTTATCAACATTGACGCTTCCTTCGATCTTAAGAGTAAATGACTTTTTCTGACCCAAAGATGAGAATTGCAGAACATCTGGCACAACTTGAATCTTTAATGAAGATGAACTTATGGTTATTGTAGCTTTATATTTGGATATTGCTGATCCAACATTTGTAACAGTTCTACGGAAAGTGACACTAGTATTTGTTGATAGAGTTGTAGATAAAGCAAAAGATGGGAGATTAAGGTCCCATACAGTTCCATTATTTGCTTTTGTACAAGTGCTTTTATCTCCTGTAATAATTTGTAGCTTTCTTGTATCGTAACCTTGTCCACACAAAAACTTAACAAAGTCAATTTCAGAAGCATCATAAACTAATCCAGGATTTGCTGCTTTGATGGGATTGATTTGCCCGGCACCATAAGCAAACTCGGCTTCTACATTAAGGGCAGCACTCATAGAAGTAGCTTTACAAAAAAAAAAACAAATTTAGTTGGTCATAGGACATACTCAATCCATTCAATTAAACCATAAAATTAAAATGAAATAGTTATATTCTTTTGGATTTGAACTCGGCCCTGCAACTCAATGGATTAAGTTACTCTATTTTTTTACAATGAAATATTAACTGCTAATGTCCGTACTCATGCTTATCGTATTAACATGTATGAATAATCTGTTATATATTTAAGGAAGGAAATACTAACATTTAGTACTCTTTTTGCTAAAACTTTTTAACATCAATTAAAATCTATTAAAATTAGAAAAGTGACTCACTACACAGGAAAGAAGACCAGTTAAAATTTATAATAAATTTTAATAAATAATAAAGAAAATTTGAAAAGAATATTAAAGAAAATATCATTAATTAACATTTATCTTATTTTTATATACTGAGGTGATATTTTGGCACATCCTTCATTATCTACTCCTCCTTTTTTATAGTAAGATAAAAAGGAGAAATAACCTCATGTAAATTTCTCCTCGTTTTCATCATAAACAGAATGGTGTATGAGTAGTTAATAACACAAAGGTGTGAGAGAAATAATAGTGATAAAAAAAATAGCCAAAGAGAAATAATAATGTTGATGGAGAATATAATATATACAAATCTCTATATATCATTACTCTTCTAATTCAGAGAAAAAAAATAAAGGATAGAATGATTGCAATCACTGTGTTAATTGATTACCCGTTGTCATTAGTGCGGATTTAATTGCTGCAGGAGACCAATCAGGATGAAATGATTTTACGTATGCAGCTGCTGCTGTAACATGAGGGCATGCCATTGAAGTGCCAGACACTAATTTGTACTTTGCTGTTCTGCTATCTCCTTGAACACCAGAAAGAGGAGGAACTGGAGACCATGCAGCCAGAATGTTAACTCCTGGAGCAGCTACATCAGGCTACAGAAGTGGGAACAATTTAGAAAATGACCTTGGAAAGAATTAGTTTATTCATATGTGTATATATATAAACTATAAAATTACCTTAAGAATGTCCGGAGTGATTGCATTTGGACCTCTGGATGAGAATGGAGCTATGTAAGGGGCTGATGAATCCTTGCCTTCAATGCTCTTAAATATAGTAGCTACTGGATTACTGTAACAGATATAAATCAATTAATTCAAAACCAAACAGAATTGTATAGCATAAATATATATATGATCTTATTGAAAGGTTTTGTACTTTGTTGACTTCTTAATATAAGTATATATGCGATTCCCGTCCTCCTGGCTAACATGAGTTGCTGGAAGTGCAAATATTTTTGCCACAACTTTTGAAGAAGAACTTTGAAATATGATACCAGCTGCCCCAGAAACGAAACCCACGGATTTTGCACCACGAGAGCCATCACATAAAACAATTTTCCCCTTCACTAAAGCTTCATCCAAAGAATTTTCAGGGCAAGTCCTAAGAAATGATAAAAATGTTAAAATTGGAAAAAATGTAATAAAAAGGATTGGTAACTACTTGCTCAAATAATAAAAGGAAATAGTAGTAGGTGTATAGTTGGAACCTGGATATGGATCTATTATATCCAGCTTTGATATTGGGTGCGTCTCCACCATATATTAATGGATAACTATTATTTCTGGGGTCAAATGTATTCACCGAAACTCCCTGCACATGTTGAGTGAAATTTTCATTAGTTGTCTTTTGATTTCTTAACCTTTTCTGAGAGGCTTTTAAACATTTATTGTGAAGAAATTTCAGCTTTAGAAAGCTTTTGGCGATCAGTTTTAATACCTTTTACAAAAAATTTGCTTATTTTTTATCTTTTGAGTTGAAAAACTTGTTTAACCAACCTGATAGATCTTGCCGTTACCCAACTGAACATTGGTAAGAAAATTTCTGTCTATAGTACTGGCAGCTACAGAAATTAACCAGGGTGCATTATTTGAGATTGTGTATGGATCTGAACCCAAATTGCCAGCAGTTTTTGACATCAAAATGCCCCTCTTCATGGCATGAAAAGCTCCTATTGCATATATGTCTTCAAAATATTGATTGTGTATGGCCTTTGTAGGACCCATTGAAACAGAAAGAATGTCAACACCATCTTGGATGGCTTCATCAAATGCTGCAAGGACATCAACACTACTGCAACCATTAGACCAACAAACTTTATACACAGCAATGCGTGCTAATGGAACTCCTCCTGTTGCTGTCCCTGATCCAAGCCCAAATAGACTTGCTGACCCAACTAGGTTTCCAGCAGCAATAGATGCACAATGACTCCCATGACCAGCTGTATCCCTTGGAGATATGATGTCATCTTTTCCAAAATCCCCATCAATGCGAAAATATTTTGCTCCAACTATTTTGCTACGTACAAATTAACAAGCATGCATTACAAAAATACTGCGACAAATTCTCTTTTGATCGGTCTCATTGCTAAAATAGAAATAAAATCAAGACTTAATTACTCAGCTCATTTAATTCCTACAATTACAAAAGGAATGACATGATATATTATTATAGAACTTTTGACAACAGCTAATAAAATATAATACATGTGAACTAAAAATAATAACAATAATAAATAAAAAGTTAAAATATAAAATATAAAAACTAAAGTATCAATTTTAAATTATAGAAAATAAAAAGATTATTTTTAAACTATACGGATTAAAAGAGAATGAAAGTTTGTGGTACTGTAATAATTAAATCATTAATTAAAATTAGTATTTATAGATATTAAAAGAGAATTTTTTACGTATAGACACTGAAAAAAATACAGTTTATAATTATAAAGAAAAAATTAGTAATTAATATAAACTCAAACATATATTATGTACTTATTGCAAGTGAAGTTTTGGCAAGTGCCCTTCCATTTCTGTGGTGGTGGACCAAATCCTTCATCACTAAAGCTATCAGACTCGGGCCAAATTCCACTATCAATAATTCCAACGATTGTGTCGCTTTCTATACTTGTTCTTTTGACATTTTGGGGGAAGCCAATGAATTCCCAGGACCTTGATGTGTCGAAATTATGGTTTCTATCTTGTATAATAGAGATCACATTATCCATTCCTGTCCAAATATCTCAATCTTTTCACACAAAATATACAAATATATGAACAATATATGTAGATAAACATACATCTAAATATATATTACCTCTCATTCTCGACAATTCCTCTTCTGTTAACCTCGCCACAAATCCATTAAAACTTTTGTAGCTATGTAGCAAAGCAGCTGGTGCAAATTTGCTGAAGGGATACATACATATCATTTGCAATGGTAAGTATTTTATAGTAAATTCCTTATCCAAACTAGAAAGACTTTCTTCATTGATAGAATATTGTTCGTGGAATGACATTATTTGAGAGTAAAATTCTATTGTCTAAACCAAAACTACTTGTAAAATTGACAGATGATATAGTATATGACCTATCGACGACCCTTTGAATCATGCTAGTGTGAAGTAATTTTGTAAGTCCCACGTCCTTCGGATGATGTCCCATATAAACAATGTAAGTCTGTATATAGAAAATGATCAAAGTAAGTGTGAAGAGATTGAGAAAAGTACTATTAAACCTCATAAAATAATTTTTCAGTTCATTTTACATTCAAGAGAAAAATGAAAATAATCGAAATTCTATTTAAACTGAAAATAATCCAAACACGTTTGTTTTACATATCAAAAACACACACACCGTTTACCTTTCGATCATCTTCGGAAAATGATTGAGTCAAAAGAAGCAAGCACGTAAGAATTTGGAGGAGATGTGATAAGCCTAGAGAAATCATTTTCCGTCAGAGGAAATATTGACAAAATGGTCACCTGAGTTCTGATATCTTAGTCCCTACTACAATCAATCCATTGTATCTTAACACTTACGACTTATACTGCATTTTATATAAATAGAGAGAGACGAAGAGAAATGATCAAAGAAATAATTAAATCCGAAAGATACCCTGTTATCAAAATGATCTATACAAAACTTAAAAGAATATTGTTTAATAGACAACACATACACATGTTAAGTTTGTGAAAAGTACTTATATTTTATTCCTTAATATATTTGAAAAGGGATAAAGAGTCTTAAATGTTATCAATTCTCTGTTATTTTTTTATATTATCTTCGAAAACACTACACCTCTTTTTAAAAAGTTAAATTGATACTCCGTATAACATCTTACACTAACACTTAGGTAAAAATAATTAAAAAAAATTAAAAGATACTCTTGTTCTATTTCTATCTGTCAAAAGCAGACCAAACTACAACCATCCAAGTTATTTATTACAAATGATTAAATGCATTGAATCAGAACCATGCTATAAACCATTGGAAGCAATATTAATTTGAAGTAATATGTTGTTCACTGTTAAGAGGTGGAGGTTTGAGCTCAAGAAAATGATGTATTCATAAGTTCATTTTGAAAGAGATGAATGAGACGACTAGTGAAGTTTTTCTTTGCCAAATAATTAAAATAGGTAGTAGTTGAACATGTCCCTCTGACTTATTTTAGATTAAACATAATATATTGACCACTTGTAAAGCTAAAGTGTGACAAAAAACAATCGTCCACGTGATTTAGCAAAAATATTTTAATGCATATTCTATTATTGATAAGAAATAATTCTGCATTAGGAAATAATTTTTATGGGTCCACTTCTTAATTATTGATATACACCACAAGTATACTCTAATAAATCCAATCTTGTACACCTTGGATAAGATTATCGTATATAATAAAATTCTTCGCAGATATATATTTAAGATTCAAATTCTAAGATAAAAATAATTTTACATCAATAAATTTACACGTAGATCTTACTTTTTATGAATAAATGTTTTTTAATTCTATTATTCTCAATAAATTTTAATAATAAAATGTGCTAAATAATATATATATATAAAAAGTGAATGTGCTATTTACATTTTCTCAAATGTGATGATGGTACAGGCATGAGTTCGGTGAGATTCTTTCCATTCTATTTATATATGCTGCATGTGGTATTTAAATAGTACAGTTTGAGAAAGCGTGGCCATTAATTTATAATTAAGGAACAGGACTCCGTAACCACTGGCTAATATCCACTATTTGTTGTTTATAACAAAGTTAGAAGGAGAAAATAAATAGTAATTAACATTCACTATTTTGTTTGGACAAAAATAGATTTATATTAAAATGATGGGACATTTTTAATTTTTAAATTAAGGTAGAAACTTTCGTGGTAAGGGGAAATTATGGAAGCATTCTAATAATAATTGATTAATATATAGTTGAACCACTTGAGTTATACACCGACAGCATTGAAAATCATTTAGTAAATTAACTAGAGATTTTTTGTTCTATATCTTCCACTTGTCTATTACATCTTATCTTTTGTAATTTCAGCTTTACATATTTTGAAAAAAAAATAAACAATATAAATTTTTTTTACAATCAATAAACAATATAATTTTTTTTACACATAATTAAATAATAGGATATCACCGTTAAACTCTATTCAGAGTTCTGTAGCGATAAGAATGCAAAGGCATTGCCATGCCTACAAACTTTTGTTCTAAGAATTGCAATTGATATTACCTCAACCATATTAATTAGAGCATTATTACTCTAAAAAGTTAACTTCAGTGTTAGAAATTAAGACATTATTTTAGTGACTTTTGAATATTTTATCATAAATAATCATCACAAAAAATAACTATCATAATAGATTACAATCACAACACAATAAATTTTATGATTGACATTCTTAAATCAACTTCACCTTGTCGTTTATTACTGGTGACCCGGAAATTTAGCTGACACGAGACTCGTTAAATTTTTTAGAGCCAATAGTTTTCGAATCGTATTCTTTCACTAATACTTACCTATTTTAAAATATATTGACAAAATATAAGCAGAAAAATGATGGATGTAAAAAGAAATTATCTCTTAAAACAAATTGATTTGGCCCAATTATATATGAAATTTTTCCGGACCCTAATATCTTTATATTATTATATATTTTTTATATTTTGCAAAATATATAATAATCATCCAAAAAAAATATAAAAAAATTATAAAAAATATATATATGTAATATCTTTTAAAAAAAATATACAACTATCTTTAAAAAAGTATTATAATTATTTATTATTGTAGCCGATCGATTAATATTAAACTTGAGTATCAGGCAATTTTATATATATAATATAACTTACCTGTAACATTTTGGCCCGAATAATTGTTTTATTTTTTTAAAAAAAAATATTGGACATATAATTCTCGTAATTGATAGTGAACCAACAAAAAAATATTACTATTAAGTTTTCTTAAATCTTATTTACGGTCAATCCAAATTAAATGATTGATATAGACAAAACTTTTTTTAATAAAATTATTTGTCCACACCGTCGTTTGTTTTAAGTGATTCGAGAAATGTTAGTATAGGAATATTTATTCGAGCACAATTCAATTCTTTTCTATTTTTTTAACGATTTTCATTTTTGTCTTAAATTTTATACATAGACTTAAAAAAAAAAGTTATTAAATGGATGAGAGTAACAATTTTATAAAGCTAACCTTGTTATTTTTTAAAATAAATTAATCTTCTTTATTAAAAACTATACAACACATGAATAATATTATTATGAATATAGATGAAAAAGTAATTAATATTATGATAAATTAAAATAGTACTTTGGGATTTAATTTATCTTTTCACATGAAATTGATGATATAAGATGGACGGAGTATTTGCATTTTTCAATCTATTTACCATGTTCCATTGTCCAAACTATTATAGTAAATGACTTTTTTTTATGTGGAACATCCACCCATAGGTAATCAAAATAGCATAGAATGGTTTTAGTAATTTTAATTAGAATTAAGTGTAATTGGATTTTACAGTAACAAATTGACTTGTGTCTAGGTCGTTCCCAAAAATTGTGAGTAATATTTAATAACTTTGAATGTTTTAATCGAGTATGAAAAATAATGAAAAATGTGAAATAAAGGGGCAATAAAATTAAAAGACTAGGGGATTTCGATGAGAAAAGATTTAAAAGAGAAAGATGTGATTAGATTTCAATTTAAAAAAATGTGTTAGGTTAAACTTCATTTAATCTCACTTTATTCCATTATTTAATTATTAACATGTTGTTCATCTTAAATATTTAAATTATTTAACCTTAATATATTTCGAAAGGGTGTAAATTAATTGTTTAAATTCCTAATATATTGGTGGGTTTACAACAATTAACTAATATAATCAAAAGTACCTTATTATAAAGGCTTAATTATAATTGACTTAAACTTAGAATCAACTTTAATCAAATGTTTTCTTCCAATTTTGGGTTTAAAGGAAATTTTTCAATTTCAATTAAATCCTTAATTTACGAAGTGATCAAATTCAAAAACTTCAAGAGAGGGAAGGATAGTGATCAAATTCTTCTTTGTGGTATAATATTTTAATAGATTAAGCTTCATTTATTATATTTCTCATCTAGTTTAGTTTTAATTTATACACAAGATTTAAAAGAAAAAAAAAAAAAAAAAAGCTTTTATATCACATTACAAAGGAACTTGTTTCAAAAAAAAAAAAAAAAAAAAAAAAAAAAAAAAAAAAAAAAAAAACACGTTGTCTGAGGTCTTTACCGATACTAATTGGTAAAAGGTTAACAGATACCAACAAACTTACAAATTAATCACGCGCTCTAGTAGAAAATTTTAATATTGTACTCATTTAAAAAAAATAAAAATTGTGTTTTTATTGTAATAAATTGAATAACATTATCTTAGTCAAAGAAAGTTTGTATGAATTCGATAACTCTAGTTGAAAAGGAATAGTTACGCATACTTGGTAACGATCCTCAATTCAATCTGAAATCCTTTGTGTTATGATATTTTTTCATTCTATCTCTCTGGTCTTCTATTGTGTTTTCATTTTGATCCTATTTTTCTTTAGATTTTCCCCTTTAAAACCAATTAAAAGTTGACTTAAAATTTAATCCTCACATAACCTCTCACTTAAATAAATAAGATGAATATTCACGAGGGCTAGTTCTTTCTCTAGAAATTCTCACCTTAGTTATATTTTTTTTTGTTGTTGATTTTTTGTGGCACGTTTTTCAAAAATATACTCATGACTATAATTACGTACTAAATTTTCAAAAGAGGCTGTTTCCGAACATTTGGCTGTTTAAAATGCGATTCAAATGAACAAACGAACTTAGTGGCTGATTCATGTAACAGAGTCCAATAGAGTGCTTCCCCTAATGATTTGCCTAAAAAATGTTTAAATTATATGGATTACTATTCAAAAACACGTAAATGCTGCTTCTTTTTATTTATTGCATAGCCACTGTGGACTATGGTGCTGGTAAATCAAACACAATAATGGGACTTCTAACTTGGATTTCACCATCATCCCAAACCAAAGAACCTGACACAATAGCTGCGTCTATTACTCCATCAATACTTAGCACAAACGTTTTCTTTTGGCCAAGAGAAGTGAATGACAAAACACTTGGTGTCACTTGTATTTTTAGTCCTTGAGGAGAATTCACAATAGCTTTATACGTGGATACTGCTGACCCAACATTTGTAACAGTCCTGTGGAAACTGCCACTCACATTTGGTTTCAAGTGTGTGGCTTGAAGAGCAAATGAGGGATAGTTTAGATCCCTTGCTGTTCCATAAGGGGTCTCAGAACAACTGCTGTTATCCCCTGTGATGGGTTGTAACGTTCTTGAAGTATACCCTTGCCCACATAAAAATCTCACATAATCACTCTCATCAGCATCATACACCAAACCCGGTTTCACAGCCTTGGCAGGATCAATTTGCCCTGCTCCATATGCAAATTCGGCATCACGGTTATTCATTGGACTCATCTGTTTAGCTGCATGGAGCAAGTAGTAACGTTCTTGAATTAGCTTATTTTGCACTCAAACATTTTGTATCAAGAGTTTCAAAATTTTACACTTTCAATGATCAAAAAATAACAGCAAGTATGACTTTTAAGATATCATAAAAGGTATGTTAATGTCACTCTTAATTCTGTCACCTGTTGTCATCAGAGCTGAACGGATAGCAGCAGGAGACCAATTAGGATGAAATGATTTGACATACCCTGCTGCACCTGACACGTGTGGGCAAGCCATTGATGTTCCTGAGATAATATTAAACTGAAATTTTCTCGTGTCACCTCTAGATACAGAAATATGGCCAAGTGGAGACCAACTAGCTATAATGTTTACTCCAGGAGCAATCAAATCCGGCTACAACATTAAACCAAAGATTAAAAGTGAAAAAGTCATGACAATAGAAACAAATTTTGTTACATGACAGGGATATGGTTTGATTAATCATTAATAGAAATGTACTTTGAGAATTTCAGGTGTAACTATATTTGGACCCCTTGATGAGAAACTGGCTACTTCAGGGGCTAAAGTATCATTTAACTCAATGCTCTTGAATATTGTAGCAGTTGGAGTCCTGCATGGTGTTTCAAGCATTAATTCACTTTAGATATGTGTGGTACTCTAAATGGTTGTTGGTTTGTATTCAGAAACGTTCAGTTGATACCTTGAAGATTTTACGTAGTCATATATACTCAAACCATCCTTCACGTGAAGGTAAGATCCAGCCAAGGCATAAGAGGATGGAAGACCTCTAAGACTTTCACCTTGCGTCAGGAAACCAACAGCTCCAGCTTCGAAGGGACCAGTCCCGCTGCTATCACCCTCACAGAGAACAATTTTTCCCTTCACCAAATTTGGATCCAACGAATTGATTGCACAATACCTGCAATATGGGAATGATTTGGAACATTTTCTTTGTTCAGAAATGCTACCTTGAAGCACACGAGATTATTTGTACTTTATTGTTTGTATTTGACCATAACATTCATGTTTTAACTTTTACATGTTTAGTTCAACAACATCAAGGATAGTTAACTACCTGGATTCAGATCCACGAGAGCCTGATTTAGGATTTGGTGCATCTCCACCAAGGATTATAGGATATAATTCTCCCTTAAGATCAAATGTATTTATCGATTCTCCCTAAACATGGAACAAAGAAATTGAGTCCAGATTTTACAATTTTATATGAAAAAAGAGAAGTTTTAATTAAAGGTTAGTAACTATCATCAATTACAAACCGAATTGACCAGCTTAGCTTGCATTCAAGAAATGTAACTTCAAATTCAGAAGTCACCAACTAGTAGATAAAATAAGCAAGGCATGATTAGTATAGGATAAGGAAATTACTTTAGGACTTTACCTCATAAGTTCTGTTGTCTCCTAATTGAACCTTGGTAACAAATTTCCTATCTAAAGTACTAGCAGCAACTGCAATTGACCAAGGTGATAAATTCCCTAAGCTTGAAATTAGTGGACCACCATTCCCTGCTGCAAATACTGTCACTATTCCTTTTTTCATGGCATGAAATGATCCAATGGATAATACATCCTCAAAATAGTTCCCATCATCGAATCCTCCGAGTGACAACGACAAAATGTCAACACCATCCGCAATTGCATCATCAAATGCAGCAAGAATGTCTGAAAAAGGACATCCTAGATCCCAACACACTTTATAGACGGCAATGCGTGCCGACATGGCACCACCTCTTGCTGTTCCTTGTCCAAGGCCTAACAAGTTTGCCGTGCTAACTGGGTTCCCAGCTGCTGTTGATGCTGTGTGAGTCCCGTGACCGTCTGAGTCTATTGGAGATTTGATATCATGTTTTGATTTCGGCAAATCAGAAGTTCTATAATACTTAGCACCAATTATTTTACTGCAAGAACATGGCAACATTTGTTAGACTTCTAGTATAGTACATGTTGCAAGTGAAATTAGAGTTTTAGTATAATAATTGTTGCAAGTGAAATTAGAGTTCTAGTATAACACTTATAGCAAGTGAAATTAGAGTTCTAGTATAACACTTATAGCAAGTGAAATTAGTGTTCTAGTATAGTACTTGTTTCAAGCGGAATTAGAGTTCTAGTATAATACTTGTTGCAAGTGAAATTAGAGTTCTACTATAATACTTATTGCAGATGAAACTAGAGTTTTAGTATAATACTTGTTGCAAGTGAAATTAGCGTTCTAGTATAATACTTTTTGCAAGTGGAATTAGAATTCTAGTATAATAGTTGTTGCAAGTGAAATTAGAGTTCTAGTATAATACTTGTTGCAAGTGAAATTTTTAGAGGTTTGGCATGTGCCCTTCCATTTACTAGGTGGAGGACCAAATCCTTTGTCATTGAAACTCTCTGATTCAGGCCAGATTCCAGTGTCAAGTAATCCAATAATGATGTCACTTTCAGTGTTTGGTCTTTCCACGTTTTGTGGAAAGCCAATGAAATCCCAAGACTTTGTTGTGTAGAGTTGTTTCATTCCATTAGGAAAAACAGACACCACTCCATCTAGTCCTGCATTACAAGTTTTCTTGGTTAATAAATCTACAAATCCAAGCAAAGTAGTTTTTCAAGATGACAGAATAGTTTCTCACTGGCCATTCTTTCAGCTTCTTCCCCTGTTAGCTTCGCAACAAAGCCATTGAAACTACGCTTGTAGTGATGCAGTATAGTCTTAGGTGCAGCAGTGCTGAAATTGGGAATACAAATCATGAAAAATAGGGAGACAAGTCAAAGATATTTTTCTAGTTCAGTATTTTCTTTTTAAATTTGAGTATGCACAAAACTTCAAATTTCAACTTTAGAGATTCATAACATCATTGCAATCCTCTTGTGTTGTCTTTAACAATTTTTTCTTGTAAGACTAGTCACATTCAACACTGTATTTGTTTATTTTAGTTAACTAACTTTCTGTCTAAGGTTAGTTAAATTCAACCCTTTATTGGAGTATACTATTATTGTCAACTGATTAATTACTACCTAAGTTGATGTCAAAAAAAAAAAAAAAAGGATTACTACCTAAGTTAATTTGCATAAATATAGTGGAATACTAACCTGTCTGCAACTTCTTGCAGCATGCTTTGGTAAAGGGACAGTGGAGAAACTTCATCTTTCATGTTGTTGCCAGTATAAACTATGTAAGTCTGCATTCAAAACATAATTATCAAAAACAAGAAAAATGCACTTGTTGTTAAATAAATTAGTTAAGCCATAAAAAGGCAAAAAAACTATGACAATTTGATTAAGTTTCATCATAGTAAATGAAAGTTATGTAAGTGATACATAAAGAGAAGTAGAAGTATATTTAGTATTCAGAATTTAGTATTTACCTGGAGTTCATCTGGTGAAGTTGAGTGACACTTTAGCACTAATGAAGTGAAGCTAAAGATGAACAAAAGAAGAGCAGAGGATCTATTTGCCATCGTTAAGGTAGTAAAACTAATGATATCATAGTAGGCAAGCTGGTTGATGATGTGTGTTTATATACACACTCATGGACCATCAAAACGTTACAATTTATGCATGCATATTGCTTAGCATAATTCATATATTTTCTATTATTTTTTTATTTTTGAAAAAATCACACCAATCAAGGAAGAAAAATACAACTATGCCATAATTTTTACCCTTTTGGGTCCTCTATGTAATTTGGATCTGTACTCTCTTAAAAGTTCCACTACATTTTTTCAATTTATTAATTTTTCAATTTAAAAATACAGAGACCTTTTAATTTAATAAATTTTAATTATTATTATTGTTAAATAGAATGAGAATTCACATGAAAACATTGAAATTTTTGTGTTGTGTTAGTATATTTTAAATATATAAGAAACAACATAAATAATACAATATATTAGATAAAATATTAAAAAAATTCAATTGGTGTAGAAAAAATAATATATTAATAAATCTTTACTATAATTAATGTACTCTAATTTATATACATAAATTATCTTAAAAAACACATTTTTGGAATTTGATTTTATCATGGAACCATGATTTTCCAAGCATTTTAGCAAAAGAACAAAAAGAATTGCTGGGTTTATTTGCTTTCTTTTTCATGAGGAGGTGGAATTGTTCCCCTTTCTAACACTTTCTTTTTCTTCCTTGTGTTTCAGAAGGAGATGGAACCATAAATTTGGAAGCCATAGTCCCAATAATAGTTGTCAATGCATTACCTATTTTAACACAACAAAACCACATGGCACAGGTTGAAAGTCTATACACTTGTACATATTTTTTTTCCATAACTTAGGCAATTGAATTGAACCATGCATGTGCACAAGGCCAAAAATCAAGCTCTAGCCTCTAGTAATCTTGGATAAAATGAAGACCAAAAATAATAACAAAACAATTGATCATTTTGGAACAATGCTCAAAATGTTATTCCGTAATATCCTTGCTACTACCTTGATTACAACATGATTACCACTATATTTCATTTCCTTTTCTGTTTAGGTTCCTATCAAAATGTTATTAGTTTCTTTCATAATTAAGGCTAACAAGGAAAGAAGGAAACTTAGTCATAAATGAGTTTTGGAACATTGTTTATTATCAAGAAAGTTTAATTATTATGCACTTTTGTCTAACAAATTATATATAGTGATTCAATTATCAATCACGGTTAATATGATTTTAAAAAAAATTATGTAAAAGTCAACAAAATTGCATAAACAATATAGTAATTGAATAATTATATAAGACTCATTCATATTGACGGTACAAATAAATTAAATCCTTCTTAGAAGCCCTTACCTTAGAATTTGTATTTTTCTTTTGTTTTTTTCTTCTAATGCAATCTTATTTAAGTACACGTAAAAATGATCCATGTCTCTTTGTAAGCTTTTGACAAGTTAAAGCAATTGTGTTTTCTTGTGATTAAAGCAAATTTGTACCTTTGTTTTTCGTATAAATTTCCCAAGATTAATAAATCAATTGGTGTGTTCTGCTACCCATTTTCATTTCTGAACTTTCTACTTATGCTCCTTCCCTTTAAAGTCCTTGAAAACAAATTGCACCAACCCATCACTAGCCATTAGCCATGGATTGTACCTAGGAGACAAGAAGATAAGCTTTCATTTGAAATTTAAGATTAAAATAATATTCAAAACTAATTTATCAATGACCAAAAAAAATAAAAAAAAAATCTATCTCAATCAACTGAGGAAGATATATAAATTATTGTAAATTTTCACCGTAGTTAATTCGTACATATTAAAAAGAATAAAAAAAATTCTTGAATCCCACATTTCTAGCCTTTATGGAGAACAACCAAATTAAATTGCTCCCATAAATTTAATTTCAATGGCACAAATATTCTTCGATACCATTATGATGGTTAAGTTCCAGCAACACATGTTCTGAACATTTCCTAAGAGAGATTCCCCACTCCCACATGTTTAGGTGATAATGTTTTCCTTCTCAAAATAAAAAAATGCAGCATCAAATTGATAGTAAATGGAATTGTATATATCTTGCTTCTCATACAAATTTTGTTGCATGTCTAAAGACTCTAATTAATTAAACTCTAATATGATTCTATGAATCTTGGGATATAATAATATTATGGAAACTAAGTTGTTTGGAAGTAGCTGCATGGTAATTAATAGATCTCATAGACAATTACAATATGTAATCAACCAGTCAATTTAATATATATATATATATATATATATATATATATATATATATATTTCTTCACATTTTTGTAATTGATTGTTTGTATATTGTAATTGTCTATTAAATATTTTTCATGTGTTAGGTATTAGTGAGCTTATCATGATATGTTTAGGTTAAACTTCTTTATAAAGTCTTTTAAGAAGAAAAAAATATGAAGGAAAAATAATATAAACTTATTTGCAAGTTAAAATTAATTAAACTATGTATAAACTAATTTGTAAGAATTCTCTGGTGTTAATAACTTATTCATTTTCTTTTCTCATTATTTTTTCTCATAAGATCTTATACAGAAACTTACCTAAATTGATCCTAAGACATTTCCTTCTTACAAGCAAGTAACTACAACGTAAAAGAAAGAAAGTATTGTATGGAAGAAGATGGTCTTGTATGGAATCGATCAATATTTTGGAGAAAGAAAGAAATATTTTGGATTTCAATATAAAATTAATTAACTTTCTTGGACACTAATTAATATTAGAATATATGTTTTAACCTCCTAACTTTGCGTATGAGAGGTCCATTTTCCACATTTACCCATAAGATTTTAATAAATTAAAGGAGAAATGTTTAGTATAAGAGAAATTTTAAAATAATTAATTTGAGAAAAAATGATTAAATTTTGAGGATAAAAATTAAATTTTAATTAAACAAAGAAATTTAGAAGTAAGTATTTTTGAAAGTACAAGCAAATAAAATTCAAAAAAGATAAAAAATTAAAAATTTAATAATTTAAACATTAAAAAAATGTGCTAATCAGTAACAATAAATTATAAAATTAAATATTTATTTTATTATATAAGAATAATAATGTACAGTCAAGAACTAATAACTGAAATTAGTTTTAATGTTTCTTAATTTAATATTGTATTTACTATAGCATGCATATAGTAACAACCACACTTAAAAATTCGTAAAATTTAAAAACTATATGATTAATCAGATCATGTACCATTTGTTTTTATTTTTTAAATAAATTAAGTTTCTTTATTTTTTTTTTATCAAGCTTTATCAGTTGAATTTTACTTATCAGATACTCTGGCTTAGATAAAACATTATTTTGGGATATTACTTTTGACAGATAATTTTTTTTTTACTTTAAAAAGATAAAAATTTAATTAATGGGTAGGATTAGTGATAGATTTAAGTGATATATACAGATGATAAGTTACGTTAAGTCCTTGAAAAAATTCATAAATTAATTTCTTTAATAAAAAATTAATTATGTTTAATTATTTTTTATGCCACTTAATTTTAATATTTTGATAAATAATGTCACTGAAATTTTTTATATTTATGAAATTTGACATTTAATTATTATAAAGTTGTAAATTTGTCATTCCATGATCAAATAATTAATAATTTGTTGACATTGTTTTTTTTTTAATGTATTGCATCTTGTCATGAAAAATTGAAAATGAATGATGATTATTAATGATGAATAATAATAAATAAATAATAATTAAAAAGAAAAACACGTTGCGATTTTCGGGGGCGTTAGAATCGTAGATGAAAGTCCGTTCAAAATTTCTTTCTCGTCCGTTTATTTTGTTTCTACGTACGTTGTTGGCCTTGCAATGTTTTCCTTTGTTTTCTCTCTCTCTTTCTCTCTCCTTCTTTCTCTCTCCTACCTTGTTCCTTGTTCCTTGTTCCTCACTCCTCTGCACAAAAGTTTGAATCTTCAATTAATCCCTCTAACCACTCTCATAGTTTGATTTCGCGTTCCATCTTTTTGCATGGCGTACAAAGTCGACCATGAATACGATTACCTATTCAAGATCGTTTTGATTGGGGACTCTGGAGTTGGAAAATCTAACATTCTTTCCAGATTTACTCGAAACGAGTTTTGCTTGGAATCTAAGTCAACCATTGGGGTTGAATTCGCAACCAGAACATTGCAGGTTTGTTCATTATAATTGTACAATGTATTTTGAATTCTTCATTCTTCTAAAAACAACATGAAGAAGAACTTTGGAATTGGAATGATGTTAAAAGCTCTTTTTGTTGGTTTATACGCTCTTTCGTTGATTTAGAAAACTTCCATGAAAGAATGATTTATGACTATAATGGAAACTTATTATGTAATTTTACAAGATATTTGCTAATCAATGTATATTACCAGAAATTAAAAAGATTATGAATGAGAAAAAAAATTAATTATTTGATCTCTTTTTTAATTCTTTGATAAGTGATCATAGATATGTTTTAATTGGGTCGATTCTCATAGAATAGAAATAATTAAATTGCTATATTCTAATAGCAAGGATTCTTGTATATGAGTTATTGAGTTCTAAAATAAATTTACTAGATGAATAGTGTCAGAATTGACGTTTGAAAAGTCTAGTAAACGAGAAATTCTTATATTTTCAATTTGTTGGACGAATCCAGTAAAATCATAATACGTGTCAAAACGTATGTCATCAATAAATTAGTCCTTAGTGATACCATGAGAAGTTCCTCTGTTTGTTTTGCCAAAGAGAAATTCTAAATACCATTGTCATTGGCTATTGGACGAACATTCATGAATACTTCTTCTCTGGTTGATGAGGAACGTTTCTTAACAACAATCATACTTTTATTTGATTGAATAAAAATCAAATTCAAAGGTTCAAGAACCACTGACTGTTTAAATAATTTGTCCTTGAACAATAGTTAATAAATATTTGTAACTAATTTTATACATTTATATTTATGAAAAAGAAAAATAGAGAGGTGGTGATGTTTTCTGTGCCAAGAACTCAAAAAAATCTTCTAAATGCTTTTGGTTAATAATGAAGTTGCAAAGAAGGAGTTTAAAACATAAGTGAGATTAGAAAGAAGATGAATTATGGAAGACAGAAGATGTCACGAAGAAGGAATTTCAATGGCCCTACTTCCATTGTTAAGATATTGAGTTTTATGAGAAGTTCTTTAGAGAATCTTCTCTTAACAAAAATAATATCAATTTTATTGATTATAAAAGTCCTTACAAGAAATAAAGTCTAGGCTCTCTTATATAGAAGATTTGTGGTAAAACTGAGTTGAAGTAAGCCTTGAAATATTTGAAGTTAGGTTAGCCCTAAGATGTATCAAACATTAAAGGTTGAGATGACGCTTATGTGGCAATTCTCTAAAATTTAAGCATTTTAAGTTTTAAAATCAAGACTCAAAAGTTTTTTATTAAGCATTTATAACCTATGTACCTAATTAATCCAACTTCAAGAATAAAGCAACAAAGATACACAAATAAATATATATATATATATATATATATATATATATATATATATATTTTATATATAATGCAAATGAATGGTTGAGACCTGTCATGCATCTAAAATAATAAAATTAAGATAAATTTTGGTCTTCAAATCTTTAATAGACTCTTAAGTTAAGAAGGACTCCACTTCTTGTTCTCTCCACTCTCTCTTGGTTTTTTCTTGATTTTTCTGTCCAGTTCTCTTCTCATCTTTAGTTGGATTTAATCATTACAAACTTCTTGTGGTGCGAGAGGCTTCAACAAAACCTTGTAGTTCCTATATACAAAAAAGTAAGTATTCATCACACCATCATTTAAAGCATATTTATCGTATTGTCGAGATTTACACAAAAGATGAGTGACATCCATATAAAGTAAGTCACATATAGCATACTTTCTTATAAAAAAAAAATGAAAGAAATCAAAACTTAAGATCTAGCCTATCGACAAGTCTACCATTAATCACATTAGCACAATTCTCACATTCAATAGTTAAAGAATAAACTTTACCAGTATGAGGCATCTTTCAGGAAAATATTCCTCCTTTAATTTGTGAGTCATCCACCTCTTTTCACATGTTTTCTATTAATCTTTTAATCATATATAGATCATCTCTTTTAGCTTCCTTTTCACTTGTATGATCATCTCCACTAGAACTTTCTTCTTCACTTGATGAAGAGGTACTTGTGATTTCTCCACTATCAAGTATGATCATTATCTTCTTATCGGGGTATGATGTAATGTAGTCTTTTTTGAAGCAATTAAAATATTTAATGAAACTAGATTTAAAAAAAAAAAGATTAAAGTCTACCTTTCCTTTGATTTCTTGTCTCAATTTTGGCTTAGCTTTAAAAGGCTCGTCCCTTTTTGCTTGGTCTCTCTAAGAAAATTAGCTGCCGAAGAAATTTTTCTGTATGAACTTTTTTCTTTTTAATTAGGCCTCATTCTTCATTTGTGCACCATTAATGTAGCATTAATGTGGAGCTCCAAAACATTTTGAATTTCTCAGTTCAGACCATGCAAAAACCATTTTCAAAAACCAGGACATTCTGACGATTAATAAAACTTATTGAGGTTCTTTCTCCGTGGCCTCTTCCCCCCTTTACAATTCATCTTCTTTCTAATTCCACTTTTATTGTAAATTTTTTCTTCTTTGCAACTTCATTACTAATTGAAAGCATTCAAGGGATTTTATTGAGTCTTTGGCACAGATTTATCACCCAATAGAAGATAGATTAGGAAATTCATGCATCCTTCTTCAAGGATCACTTCAGGTGGTACTATCCTATTGGTGTGTGATCTCATCTAAGAACATATCGGGGGTATGCTAAATTTCTCCACATATAATAGAAACTAAACTGTCTTTGTATGATAAAAGTGATATAGACTTGGTTTCATCCATCTAGGGCGGATACAAGTAAGATTAGCATAAATGTAAATAGATGAGGCAAACAATTTTCTTTTTATGATTTCTCATGCATGTTTGATGATGTGCTTATGTGAAGAAAATGAAGGAATTGAATATGAGTAAAAGGACAATTTATTGGTAATTCCTAAAAATCATATTAAATTTAATTTAACAATGTAAAATTACTTTATATCGTGGATGTATAGCCATTAAACTCAATGAATATACATGGCTAAATACATTTTTGTGCTCATGGACAAAGTTGGTGCCTAGTATTTATATTGGCACCTGCATGAAAAGCTAATTCCTAGGAAACATGTATGTATATGCAGGTGGAGGGGAAGACTGTAAAGGCACAAATATGGGACACTGCAGGCCAAGAGAGGTACAGAGCTATCACTAGTGCCTACTATAGAGGAGCTGTTGGTGCCTTATTAGTCTATGACATAACCAAGAGGCAAACATTTGACAATGTTCTAAGGTGGCTTCGTGAACTAAGAGACCATGCAGACTCCAACATTGTCATTATGATGGCGGGAAACAAATCTGACCTTAATCATCTAAGAGCAGTGTCTACTGAAGATGCTCAAAGTTTGGCTGAAAGAGAGAGTTTATCCTTTCTAGAGACTTCAGCATTGGAGGCATACAATGTTGAGAAAGCATTTCAAACCATTTTGTTAGATATATATCAGATTGTAAGTAAGAAAGCATTGGCAGCACAAGAGGCTGCTTCCTCTTCTGGCCTTCCCCATGGAACTACCATAAATGTCTCAAATACATCAGCTAATGCAGACAATAGAAATTGTTGCTCCAACTAACAGCGTTACTGTGTAGAAAAAGAGAGAGAAAAACAAGGTTTCTCAAAAGATTTTGTTGTTTGAAAACATGTATGGATAGTTGCTAGTGCTACCTTTTGTCAAGTTTATTTTTATTTTTTCTGTAAGACATGAGAGGCAGATGATCTCTAGTCTTTAACAATCTGAATTGAAAATGAATATGATGTGTTAACAATTTATATTCAACTCTTTGCTTTGGCGTTAAATGATTCTTGAAATGCATGCCATTTGGAGTGAGGGTCTTAGCAGTGCTATGGAGTAGTTCAGTTTTTAATATTGTAAATCCAGTGTCAGTTAATTTTCTCCTATTTTTAATAGTGTATGTTTCATTTATAAATAAAACCTTTGCGTTTGTGGCACGATTTTGTTATTATTGACACAGGGATGTTTGCTATAAGTTATCCATTTTGATCCATTAATTGTTTGTGTATAATTGTATTTAGAGTAAATGATTAACTAGTCCTCTAAAATTATATATGTGTATCGTTATGTAAGTTTTATGAAAGAGCTTAGATGCCAAAACTATTTCAAAATCATCTATATATCATATTTAGTATTTGGTGGGGTGGATAAAAATACAGGCAAATAGAAACAAGTCTTTGAATTAAAATAAAAAGTAATAGGTGTAGAATCCACAATTAAAAAAAAAATGTGAGGTTTGTCTCCCCTTTCATCTTATTTCCATCATCTCACAGCTAAAAAAAAGTGAGATTTTTCTTACCTGTAGTCCAAAAAAGTATCTTTGAATTAAACTAAAAAATAATAGGTCAATAAATTTTATCCTTCATAATTTTTTTTATATAGCAACCTCTTCTCTATTGTATATTCTTTAGGATAATGCTGAGTTTGGTTATTAATGGCTCTTTTATATAGTAAAGTTTGATGAGTCATTTCATAAATGAGATTTAGTAAGCTTTAACTATTAACTTTATTTTATAATTAATTACAATAAATACTCAATTGTAATACGCAGTTAACTAGTAAACTCACTCACAATAACAAATATGTATTTCTCTCTTTCCACATTTAACTATTAATTTTGTTTCGCAGTCAATTACAATTTCTCTCTCTCCATGTTTAACTATCAACTTTATTTGCATTTAGTCAACCAAGTCACACGAAATATACTTATTTCTCTCTTTCACATCGTATAACTAAACTGCAAATATGTAACCAACTAAAATATATATGTATTTTTTTCTCTTCACATCTTATAACTAATTATTTAGTTATCTGCATATATTACGATTATCTGATAAATATTTTTCTTAATTCTCTTTAACTATATCATCTCTCCACATTCCATTTTATTACGATAGCAACAGAGATCTCCAAAAAGTCAAGTACCTATTGGAATGCATTCCCTTAAAACTTTTGTCCACTTGCATGAGTATATGTTGAATTGGATCCATGTTCTGTAACACCCTCAATTTCTACATCTAAATACTATAATTTCTCTATGGTAATTAAATATTCATTCCGTAAATAAACCAAATCTTATTTCATAGAGTAATAAAATTTCTTCAACTACAATTGTAACTTTATCATAAAATAAAAGGTCTTAAACATTTAACATTCCTATAAAATAGAAATGTCTAAAAACACAAAAAGGAAAGTAATGACATCATAATGTCTTCACGAAGTCAGGTTCCCCTCTATCCTACAGCGTAGTGTCTCCAAGCAACTGCTCATCTGCTCGCCCGTTCGTGGGGTCATCACAGGTGTCAACCACATACACAACCATAGGGTTAGCTCTTAATTTAATGATAATAATAAAATCATAGGAACAATACACACAAACAACAGATATCAAGAAAACAAGAAATTTCAATTAACAATTCATCATAATTAACTATGCAACCCAATATGATGCATGCCACTCACATTTCACTCTTATGCCATGTGGTACCATCAAAACCATTGAGCGATGCTAGGAGTACATGTCACCTCTGACACTCTCACTAGAAATACTAGACGATTCTGATTAGGGCAACCAGTGTTGCAACAAGAGTCACTTCCACTCATGGTGATCGGCCATAGTGGAAGCTTTCCCCGCCGCGAATACCCTCAAAGTCCTAGGCCATTACAACGACCAGTCAGGGACCAACTGTACTAGTTCCCTTCATCCTCACCTTTCGAAAACATTTTCACCTCGTTTAGCATTCACGATAATCTCTCATTCTTACAACACAATGTTTCGAAAGAATATTCACCAGGGACAACCTCACCGCTCATTCTAACGGTAGGCATCCATCCCTCTCATAAAAAAACATTTTTAAAACAGATTATCATGAACCTAAACTTCTCGTCAATGCAATATGACCCGCATAATTAGTCTCTTAATCCATATCAATCATTTCCCCATAACAGAATATTTTATTTAACAAAACATTAAGATCAACATACAATTAATTAAACATGAGTAACATCGTATAGCTAGAAGGACTAAGCACATATTAAATGACAATTATCACAATCCAATTAACTTATAAACCCAAATAAATAGTCATTACAAGAGAATTACCAAACAAAAGACAAAACGATACAAGATAGGATGTAGATATTAAGAAACTAGTAAAATAGTAATTGACGAAAATAATTAAACTTCTTAAAATTTTATTGGAAAATATAATACAATAACAAAAGGAATAATTACTAATTAAATAATAATTATCACAATATAATAATGAATCATAAACCAAATAAATAATCAATTAAGATGGACAAAATACGAGAAAGATATCAATAGAGTAATAAATATTAAAATCGAACTAAGCAGCATAACCTAATAAAAAACAAAAGAACAAATTCTAAAAAAGGTAATCAGTAAGGATATTCACTAATATTCTAAGACTTTCTTTTTAAATATTCACCCCTTTATTTTTCGATAATTATTCTATAAATATTTTCTAAATATGCAAAAGTACTCAAAATAATTATTTAAAAATTACTTGAATCCATTCATTGTCACCATATCTTTTAAATAATGTACATATAAATAAAATATTACATTTTCAAAAACAACGTATATCCAAATATATTATTCAAGGCATAACATTAAATCAATATAAAAATAGGTTTTTATCTCTCAATTACGTTAACGAATAGTAATAGGATCGCAACATATATTCATTTCAATATCACAAATAAAATAGTGATAACACCTAAATAATCCCAAATAATAATAATAATTCACAAAAACGAAAAAGGAAGAATTAACATTCAGCCAAAGGATACATATTTAGTACAAATAAACAAAAGCAAGGAAAAGAGAAACATCTTATCATTATCATTTAATTTAGAATTACCCTAACCTGAATTCGAGACAACTCTATGTGAAGAAAAATTGATGTTGGTAGAGTTCCAATCTCCGCCCTTTCATTAGGAACTTCAATCTCTTTTTAGGGGGAAAAACAATACTAGAGTGTGAAAGAAAGAAAGGAAAGAAAGGAAGAATGAGAAAGAATGTGTGATTAAAAAGTGCAGCATACTCGCCCTTTTATATAGTACTCAACCACCATGGACATTTATTACTCATTAAAATTATAATATTACACAATCAATTTTCATTAATTTGAAGATAATTATTTCCTTAATTAGTGTAGATTTTGCTTCCTAACAGATTTGGAGGTGATTTGGAACAGATTTTGTGGTGATTTGATTGTATCACCTTAATTACTTATTTCCTATTTCCTTAATTAAATTGTATCTAGTCTATAAATTTATATTGTATTCATTCTTTAAATAAGATACCTAAATAACATAAAATCTATTCCTCAATATTATTAAATTGAGACATTATAATTTAATTATTATTATTATTATTATTAATAAAAAAAATTGAGCTGTTACACGTTCAACATAAACATCCCATTGTGGCTTCCATGTCTTTTGAGCGGTTCCACGCGGTTTTGATTATGGATGTAGTTTTCAGATGGGAATCCATCCAAACATATTTGAAAAAAAAAAATCCTAATTGTTTGTCTGTTACTACAACTAGGTAAATATTTTAACTTTTACATGCTTATTTCAAGTTCTTCAAGATACATATCTAATTTAATATTTAGTGCATTTCCACCAAAGATCTATAATTCACTTTGTTCAGTTAAAATAGAAGGTAAGATGTGTGAGATTTGAATTAAAAAGATAGTTTTTATTTTCCTTTTATTCTAATTTCTTCTTTATAAACTACGTTTTAAGATTAAATGTATATTCACTAAACATAGAACAAAGAAATTGAGTTCAAATTTGATAATTTTATATAAAAAGAGAAGTTTTAATTAAAGGTTAGTATTATAAACGAGGAAGAATTTCAACATATATATACCATGTGAAAATCCTATCCAACCAACAAGAATTTAACATAAAATTAGCTTAGCTTGCATTCACTAAAGAGAAATTCTCTCATTCTTTTCTTCTCACCTTTCATAAGTGAACCATAAGGTTAGAAAGCCTGCTCTTGATCCAATTGCTAGATTACACATACCATGTGAAAATCCTACCCCAACAAACCAACAAGAAGAAAATATCTAAGCAAGAACCTCGATTTTAAATCTTTAAAAATGAAGAGCCAAACCAACAAATGGGGTTATTAACTTCTTGCATCACATTTAATTCTTTTTTAACCGATCCTCACTAGACAAGGGAGCTAGAAAATTAAAGCACGTGAAAGTAATGGATAATACTTAGCTCTAAATCACCACAATAATTTGGGACCTTTCTTTATATATAAAAAGAGCGTTAGATTCACCAAACATCATGAATTTGTCAACGGATGTTATAACATCATGCATAAAAATCTGCTATATATGACCATTAATTACTCACACAAACCCTTCCAAATGTGTAATTAATCGGGGACCCCTTTCTTGTTCTGTTTGGTAACACCTAGAAGTCAAAAAATTTAATTTTTAAACTATGTCAGTTGAATAAATTTTGAAATATGGGAAAATGTGTACTAGTTTCGTACATATTTTTACTTAAAATTTTCACAGTTTGAATTAATTTAATTGTTTTGAAAATTTTTCTTGCGAAATTCACTAACTAATAAATCTCATTGTTCATCTAAAATCAAAATAATGTCTAAAACCCTGTCGTTAAACTTTAATCTCACACCTTATAAATTTGTTCAAATCTTACTAATTTTTCATTGAGTTAATGAATTTTAAATTTTGAAAATCATTTTTATATTTAAAAGTTATTATAATATTTCAATTTTAAAGACTTCAATCAAAACAAAATGACGGCACAATCAAATTTAATTTAGAAATAAAGTAAATCAGTTGACAGCAAAAACTCAAAATATTAACGTCATAATTTGGATGAATGATTATAGAAATATTTACTATTTTTACGTTATTCTAAAGGAGTTGTCTAAATTATTCTAGGTAAATAATTTAATGAAAAATGATTAAATTGATTTGTTGTTTCATATATTTTAATATTGTTAGTTACGTACATTTATTGTATTAATTATTTCTGATTAATTCATGTAATCGTGCTTTTTACTTGTATAGATTAAACATTCTTCGGTTTGAATAGAACTTAGGAAGGGAAGTGATAGATTCTTGAATTTTGAAGGGAAACTGTAGTCAATGCACCATAAATCATATATATTTTATTTTAAATAGAGAAATAAATAACCAATTAAATTACATTTAATTAATTAGATTTATTAAAATCGTATTTTATTTTAATTGAAAAAAAAACCATCAATCAAATCATATCTAGTCAAACTTTTCAAAATTGTATTTTCTATCAATTAAGTCACATTTAATTAGTTATTTTTTTTCTAAAATTATATCTTATTTTAATTGAAGAAATAAATAATCAACCAAATTAATTTAATTAAGCAAAGTTTTTAAAATTGTATCTTATTTTAATTAAAAAAATAAATATTTAATCAAATTACATTAATATTTTAAAATTTATGTACAGTATTTTAAATCACACATTTATTTTTTTTCAAATCCATTACACATCAAAGTATACATTTATTTTTTTATTTTACTTTTTTCCATAGAAACACTGGACGACCCTAACATATCTTCCTTCTTTAAAAAAGCATTATGTACATAGATACTTTCCTTTTTCCTTTATATAACAAACACTCTGAATGGCGAGGCCACCATTTAAATATACTCTCCAACTATAAATAATTTCAAATTAACCACATTCTTAATTTTTTTTTATAATTAAATCATTTAAGTCATCTCACTGGCCATCCATGTATACATATGGATTTTTAATCAACGTATCCTAATATTAAGGGTTTTTTTACATAATTAGGCTCGTTATTACGTGGGTCCACAAAAATGTGTTTATTTTGATAATAAAGTTGTCTCGACCACCACGTGTTTACTTATTATTGATATTTTTTAAATTAAAATGAAGATGTTTACTGTCAAAATAATTTTAAAAGAATATTCAAATTTTGAATACTTTTTTACGTTAATTTAAAAATTAATTAATTTTGTAATTATTATTAATTTAAAGTGTTTTAATTTAAAATATAATTAAGAATTAATTAATTTTGTAATTATTGTTAATTTAGAGTATTTTGGTTTAAAATATAATTAAGTATTAATTGATTTTGTAGTTATTGTTAATTTAGATTATTTTAGTTCAAAATATAATCAGGAATTAATTGATTTTGTAGTTATTTTTAATTTAGAGTATTTAGTTCAAATTTTAATTAAGAATTAATTGATTTTGTAATTATTGTTAATTTAGAGTTAGAAAATAATTTAGATTTAATTTGATAATAATTAGGAATTAATTTTGTGTTATTAGTAATATAAATTTGTTGATTAATTATATTGTAATTATAAAATTAATTAATTCTTAAATTAAAGTTGTTTGAGAGGTGAATAACTTCATCATTAACAAACACGTGGCTCAATTAAAGTGAAATCATTCACTGTTTGAACGACTTCACTTTAATTTAAAAAATAATTAACTGTTAATAAACATGTGACTCAATCAAAAAGTTAATCATTTAAATAATAAACAACTCTTTTAAAATTATTCACTTATTAGATAACTTTGTTATCGAAACTGAAATAATTGGACTTATTTACGTAATTTATTTTCATAATGGACCTAATTATATAAAAGATTATTGTAGGGAATGGTTTTAAAGTTCAATGAGAATCAACACCATAATTATGTATAAAAATTAAATGAAATATGTTTATATATATATATATATATATATATTTATAAAATACTTTCTTAAATTTCCATTTTTAAGAGAAAAAATTTAAAAATACTATTTGAAAGATATAATTAAAAATTAGAAATTCATCTATAAATTATTATAAACTAATAAAAATAAATAAAATAATAGAATTAAGAAATCAATTTATCACTTTGATATTTACCGTTCTATGATTCTAAATCGATAGACTTATCAAACAAATCGTAATCGGATTCGTAATTGTGATGACATTTTGGGTATAAAGCCATATCAAATTGCCTCTGTTCATATTTTTACACTAATTTCCTTAGACAGCTAACTATTATACGTAATTAATCATCAACTCTCCCATGAAAATAAAATATATAAATATATATATTCCCTTCTTTTATTTGTTGCTTGTCCCATTTTTCAACATAGCAATGACGTTCATCACCCTTCTTTAATATACACCCCTTTTCTTTCTTCACACTCCCCCTCTTCCTTCTTTGATCACAACCTCGAATAACAAATCTGGCGGCTGGCAAGGCAGCCATCACCCTCCAGAAAATCAAGAATGAGACTGTTGATATGGTATATACTCACCAACACCACCTTCATTTGCTCAACAAAATTATGTTTTTGCTATGTCATTTACTGTTTACACTGCAAATTCTTTATAAAGGTTTGCCTTTTTTTTAATCCAATCTACCTCAAACTTAAACAGGGCTAAACAAAAATAATTAATCAAATTTTCTCATATATAATCACATCTAATAATTAAATTATTTGACTCCATTTTCATAAATTAGGCACTTGGGATTTCTTCTATTACCCTTTCCCTTTTACTCCCAGTCATTGAGAAGTTGAGATTTCTTACAAGATTTTTTTTTATATATATCATCAATAATAAAAATTAAGATTTCACACTCTTTACTCTAACACACCCCATTAGACCGACCAGAATTATTTGAGATTTCTATAAGATAACAGGTAGAAAAATATTCATCGTAATACTTTTTTTCATCATTTTATTGGTAGGAAATATGAACAGCTTTGATCTGCCATTTTTAATTGAGACTCTTCCAAATTTTCTTTTCATATTATTTACAAAATAGATATATTCTTTTTCCTTTTTTTTTTCCAGTACACCGTAAAATTTGGTGTACGTTACCAGGGTCAAGTTCAATGCATCTCATTGAGCATATGCTTTCTCATTTATAACTTGAATCATAAGTTTCTCCTTGCGTTTGGTTATTTTATTTTTTAAAAAACACAACTTTTTCTCCAAATACGCTAAAGTTTAATTAAATATATGTAAATTTTCAAAAAGATATTACCTTCTGTTTAGATGGGGAATTTAAAAATTCCCAAAAAAATTAAATATATACAATTATAATTACTTTGATTTAAATTTCTTTTATTTTATTTTGTATCATTTTTGTTTGGATGAATCAATTCAATTTTTTTGTATTTTAATTTTTTTGTTTGAATAAAATATTTTAATTTTCAAGAAATTAAAATTTTTATTTTTAAATATTAATTATTTTTAAATACTTTAATATTTAAAATAATTTTAATGCTACATAATGAATTTAAATGTTACAAAATATTTAATAATTAATTTTTTGATATTGAATAATTAAAAATATAATGAATACTTAATAATAATTAAGATTTACAGTAATATTGAAAATACATTAAAAAATAAATAATTACATAAGATATAATTATTTATAAGAATTTAAATAAATGTTAAAAATAATAGTTGGAATGATTTATTGAAATATTAAAAGGTATAAAAAGATAAAATACTAAAAGAGGAAATAATGAAAAAAAAAATCTTAGCCTTTTAAAAATTATACTTATTTAATCACTTAATAAAATAAATTAAAAAAATGACAACATTTATGAAAAGTAAAATTAAAAAATATATAAATTATCATTATTTAATCATTTAACAAAAATTTAAAAAAATAATTAAAAAATAATAATGATTACGACAAGTTAAATTAAAAAAATATATAAATTATTATCTTGTGGCTACTTATTATTGTAAAAATAATTTTTTTAATTATATAAAAATAAATTGTACTTATTTAATCACTTAACAACAAAGTTAATAGGATAAATTCAAAATAACGACAGAATTTATAAAAATTTAATTAACTTATTTCACTTTTTAAATAAAATTTAATTAATTCATGTATTTTTAAATTAGGTAACTAAATATATATTAATTCCAATAATATAAAAGTAATAATTAAATTAAGTTTTAATTTTATGTATATTTTTTATTTTTAATTATTATTATAATTTTAATTAAATAGATATAAAATAATTCTTTTATTTATTATTAAAATATATATAAATAATATAAATGTAACAAAGTCTAATATTTAAATAAATTTTGAGTTTAATGTTATTTAAGAAAATTTTAAAATAATGTAATATAATTTAATTAAAGAATAAAAAAAATTAAATATATCTATTTTAGATAAAATTTCAAATTCTCCAATTTTAATAAAACTCGTAGAAAATTTCAAATTAGCAATAAAATGTGTTTTAAATATTTTGTAAAATTATATCTAACTAGTGCTGCATATGACCTTTGACTTTTCACTTTCTAAAATGAATGAATGACTAAAAAAGAAGAAACAATTGCATTCATAAATCTTTTAGAAGCAAAAGCAAGCAATTGTTAAATGGCATGCAAGAAGTGACTGAATTTGCAGCATTAACTTGTTGAAGTGGGAGATGTATGTGAGGAATGTGTTAAGGACTTAATTTTTCTAATATCATTTGTTAATTCACAGGAACGTATTCCTATTGAGGAAGTGTTTCAGCAATTGAAATGTACCAGAGAAGGATTGTCCTCAGATGAAGGAGCCAATCGTCTTCAAATATTTGGGCCAAACAAGCTAGAGGAGAAAAAGGTTCCTTTCCTTCCACTATGATGATACATTGGCTTGAAGATTTCTATGATATAATCATTAAATGCAAATGCTGATTGGTGAGAATTTTAATTATATAGGAAAGCAAATTACTCAAGTTTCTTGGGTTCATGTGGAATCCTCTGTCATGGTTCATGGAATCTGCAGCTATTATAGCAATTGCTCTTACAAATACAGATGAGAAGCCCCCGGATTGGCAAGATTTTGTTGGTATTGTTTGCTTGTTGCTCATCAACTCCACCATTAGTTTCATTGAAGAAAACAATGCTGGTAATGCTGCGGCTGCTCTTATGGCTGGTCTTGCTCCCAAGACAAAGGTAATAAATTGAAGTTCAATGAGAGTTCTTACACTTCATTTGTTGAATTATGAACTATAATGTCATTGTTTTACTATAAGGTTATATACCGTTTTGAACTGTTTGTGCAATTAGGACTAACAAGTTTAAGCTTGTTTTAATTACTAACTCAATTTTCATTGTTACAGGTTCTTAGAGATGGTAAATGGACTGAACAAGAAGCTGCTATTCTTGTCCCTGGAGAAATCATAAGCATCAAACTAGGAGATATCATTCCTGCTGATGCTCGTCTTCTTGATGGTGATGCATTGAAGGTTGATCAATCTGCTTTGACTGGAGAGTCGCTTCCTGTGACTAAGAATCCTGGAGATGAAGTTTTCTCTGGCTCTATTTGTAAACAAGGTGAAATTGAAGCTGTTGTTATTGCAACTGGTGTCCACACATTTTTCGGGAAAGCAGCTCACCTGGTGGATAGTACTAACCAAGTTGGACATTTCCAGGAAGTGCTCACTGCAATTGGACACTTCTGTTTATTTTCCATTAATGTTAGTATGTTGGCCGAGATCATAGTCATGTACCCTATTCAGCACCGTGAGTACAGAGCCGGAATTGACAACATTTTGGTCCTCTTGATTGGAGGAATTCCCATTGCTTTGCCAACTGTGTTGTCTGTCACAATGGCCATTGGTTCTCACAGGCTCTCTCAGCAGGGTGCTATCACCAAGAGAATGACTACCATCGAAGAAATGGCTGGTATGGATGTCCTTTTCAGTGACAAGAGAGGTACACTCACACTTAACAAGCTGAGTGTTGACAAGAACTTGATTGAGGTCTTTGCAAAAGGCGTGGACAAGGAACATGTGATGCTTCTTTCTGCAAGGGCTTCCAGGATAGAAAACCAGGATGCTATGCTGCCATTGTTGGAATGCTTGCTGATTCAAAAGAGGTATTGTTGGACTTAAAGCTTGAAGGTGCTTTGGAGTCTCTCTTGGTGTTTTGCTTTTGATGTTTATGTAATTTTGGTTTTCTTAGATGAAATGTAATTAGGAGTTTCCTATGTATTGATTGTTTAGTTTAGGCATGTATGTGGTTGTTTTTTGTGTGAATACCCTGGAGAGCTTGGCAATCTTGTGTGATTTCTCATGTGTCAAATAATCTTGTGTGATTTCTCATGTGTCAAATGTTTGATTTCCCTCTCAAAAATATTTTGAAAATGTCTTTGGTAACCAACTGAGGTAATAGATTACCAACAGTAGGTAGTTAACTACCAACAGCAGGTAATCAACTACCAACAGTAGGTAACAGAGTGTGGAAATTCATTTGTTTAATCGATTACCAGCTTCTGGCAGTCGATTACCCCTATCAGAAAATCATTAAGTTGTCCAAATTGAGTTTTTAATTGAATATATATAAATACTCTTTTCTCAAAAATTAAAAGAAGATCTTGGAACATAAGTTTTAGAAAAATTCATACACTTTCAAATCCTCTCAAAACTGAGTTCATCATCTTTTCCAAGAAACTCATAAAGAACTTCAAGAGTTCATCAAGTTTTCATAAAAAAAGGGCAAAACTTGATCTTTTCTCTGACTGGGTGGTATTCATCGTGTTTTCTTTTGTGATCAGATCTACACTCCAGGTGTTTTCTAAATTGATCTTTTGTTTACTTTTTTGATTTCTGGGTTGTTACTCTAGGAGAGAGGTCTCTCTGGATAGAGTAAAGGACTTTGAGAAGTGTGTTCTCAAATGTTTGATCTTGGGTGTTCCAAGGTCAGGAAAGAACTGTTCTTTGGGTTAAAGGACAGGTTTTTGGGTGTTTTGATTTCGTTTTTGTGTTGCTTGTTGCAGAGTGAATGCACAAAAGGGATCATTTGATAGTGGAAAACCGATCGCAACAGTTGTTGGGTTGGGACTGGATGTAGGCAGTGGGCCGAACCAGTATAAATCACTGTGCACTCTTCTTCTTCCTTCTTCTCTTTATTGTTTACCTTACATTGTTGTTATCATGGTTTATCTTCTGCAATTTGTTCGGTAATTGACTTGGTAATTAACTCGGTAATTGACTCGGTAATCAACTAAAACTGGAACAGTTAGATACTGATACGCTGTATATTGACTAGTAACGTGTTTCTGATTTTTCCCTGTGGTATTTCCGCTGTGTATCTTTGATATTTCTCGCTTATCTATCTCAACTATTGATAGGTAATCAAGAATAGTTTTGTTTGAATTAAAAGGAATTAGAAACTCACGAAAATTGGCCTATAGTGGAACTAGAATCTATTCACCCCCCTCTAAATTCACACATAGGGACCAACAGGTATGACTTGTCTTCGGTTGCATCAGTGTATATACTTCAGTTAACAGTTAAATTAAAAAATGTTATTATGATGGGTTGAACAAATATTTTATGCTTTGTGTAGGCAAGGGCTGGTATAAGAGAGGTGCACTTCTTACCATTTAATCTTGTTGACAAGAGAACTGCTCTGACTTACATTGATGCTGATGGAAATTGGCACCGGGCAAGCAAAGGTGCCCCTGAGCAGGTAACTTCATGACTCAGTTTGTTCAGAACTAGTAGGATTTCTATTTACTATGCTAATGTATTTATATGGTGAACAGATCATGGCCCTGTCTAACCTCAGAGGCTTCGTTCACTAGCTGTTGCTAGACAGGTTTTTATAGAATCTTCTCGTTAAAAGTTTTTGATGAAACTTTGCATTTTCTTTCACTAAACGCTTTGGTCCATCTCTGCTACTTCTGCAGGAAGTTCCTGAGAAATCAAAAGAAAGCGTTGGTGGTCCATGGCAGTTTGTTGGTTTGTTGTCACTGTTCGATCCCCCCAGACATGACAGTGCTGAAACTATTCGTACAGCTCTTCATCTTGGTGTAAATGTCAAGATGATTACTGGTAATTAATCTAACATTTTAACTTAGTTCCTCCTCAATTTTTTTTTTTCAAATAGTATCTATTGTCAAGCATGCTCAATTTAATATGCTGTGTTTTGTTTTACTCTTCAGGTGATCAACTTGCCATTGCCAAGGAGACTGGCTGAAGGCTCGGAATGGGAACAAATATGTACCCATCTGCTTCCTTGCTTGGTCAAGACATAGATGCAAGTATTGCTGCTCTTCCAGTAGAAGAGCTGATTGAGAAGGCAGATGGTTTTGCTGGAGTATTTCCAGGTTCACACTCTTTGTCACTTTTAAAGTAAACTCTTAGACTCTTACGAGTTTAAGACTCTGGTCTCAGCAAGTCAACTCGGGAGTAAACTCTCCTATGAGTAAACTCTTAAACTCAGAGTAAACTCCCGAGTCTACTAGTCCACAACGAGTTTAGGCACTAAGCACAAAACAAAAAATAATATATGTTTTGAGTAGTTGAGTTGTACGAACATTTTGGCCTAAATTTTCTTTCTTTGAGCGGTAATTCTTCTGATCAATTGGGCAATTGAGAGTCAATTGATTATTGTCAAACTCCAAGCGATTGATTTCTATTTTCTCTTTGCCCTTCCCTTTTTTGTTACCGTCAAGGTTGAGACTCAAGATTATGGTTACGTTCGAGTTGAGGTCCAATTCAGAAGTTTGACCTTTCCTAGTGAACGATTGTTATTGACTTATTGGGTTTGTACATGTGTAGTCGTTCCTCCCAATTTGTTTTGTTGTTCTATGTTATGTTCAGTTGTCTCTTGTTCTTAACGTGAATTTGATGAATTTGGTATAAGTAAACTCATATGAACTTGAAATAATGAATTTATACAAACTTATTACCTAGTACTATATAGGTGATTGATGAGTTACCATGTTTAGTATTGATAAATGACGAGTCTTATTTATAAGTGAATTTGTAAATTATTTATAAATAATTAAAAAAAATAAAAATAAACTCTTACAGGTCTACGAGTTAAGTCTGCGAGTCAAGTTTCTACATCTGTCACGAGTCTACTTAAACTCTCGAGTATGACAACTTTGTTTACAACTATGATTTTCTTCTTCACCTTCTTTCTTTCCCCTTATGATATACATTATCCTTACCATCTCTCCTATTTATACCTGCAGAGCACAAATATGAAATTGTGAAGAAATTGCAAGAGAGGAAGCATATCTGTGGAGTGACTGGAGATGGTGTCAATGATGCTCCTGCTTTGAAGAAGGCTGATATTGGAATCGCTGTTGCTGATGCAACTGATGCTGCAAGAAGTGCTTTTGATATTATCATGACAGAACCTGGTTTGAGTGTTATTATTAGTGTTGTCTTAACAAGCAGAGCTATTTTCCAGAGAATGAAAAACTACACGGTTGGTTGTTGTCTACTTTCTTCGTAAACATAATCTATTTTGTTCTTTCTGTTTCTAAATTGACATGGTCTGCTTTGTTTTCTTTGTATTTCAGATATATGCAGTATCTATCACCTTCCGTACAGTGGTAAGTGGAACGTATGTTATGATTATATGTAATTTATCTCAATATGGAATGAGTGAATGATCATTAGTTCTTGTTCTTTGTGAATGCAGTTTGGCTTCATGTTCATAGCCTTAATCTGGAAATTCGACTTCTCTCCTTTCATGGTTTTGATTATTGCCATTCTGAACGATGGTAAGGTCCATAGGCTTTTAGCAGATATTCCTCTGTTTTCACTTGAGTTCTCTTTCGTGATTATGCTGATTTACTATGGAAGTCTAACACACTAATTGTCATACTATTAGGAACAATCATGACAATTCCGAAGTACAGGGTGAAGCCATCACCATTGCCTGATAGCTGGAAGCTTCAACAAATATTTGCTACTGGTATTGTATTTGGTAGTTACTTGGCACTGATGACTGTCATATTCTTCTGGGCTATGTATAAAACTGATTTCTTCCCTGTAAGAAATATTCAACTGGCATACATTCAAGTCCTTATTTTGGGTCAAATGAATAACACATTAACTCCCCCTTGATTACTTTTGCAGGACAAATTTGGCTTTAGACACCTGACTCATGAAGAAATGATGTCTGCTTTGTTAAATCCTGATTCACTTGCACTCACATGCAAGAAGGAAAGGGAAGATGCAAAGTTTCTCTAAGAAACTAGTTAGGGATCGAAACAAAGAGAGAGAGGTTTTGTAATATCATATTTATCATCTCGTTGAATGAAAATCAGTATATGGTATTTATACAAGATATGTAAAGGACTATAAAACGGAAAAACTACTAAGACCATTAAATCAGAATTATATCTAACAATCCCCCCATAATTCTGATTTCTATACAGCTTCATACATCAATTTGTTTCTCAGTTCTTCAAATCTGGCCTTTCTCAGAGGCTTTGTCATCAAATCTGCAATGTTGTTCTCAAACTTGCAGTAAATCAACTTGATCTGTCCTTTACTCACTTTGTCTCTGATAAAGTGATATCTGGTTTCAATATGTTTGCTGTTCCCGTGATTAATTGGGTTCTTGACAAGATTTATAGCTGACTTGTTGTCAACCAACAATGTGACAGGCTTCTTCCTTTGAATGTCCAGTTCTTTGAGCAATTTCCTTAGCCATAATCCTTGGCAAGCACCTAGTGAAGCTGCTATGTATTCAGCCTCACAGGTTGATAATGCCACAGGGTCTTCCTTTCTTGAGCACCAAGAGATTGGTGCATCTCCATACATAAAGAGGTATGCAGCTGTACTCTTTCTATCATCATTGTCCCTTCTCCAATCCGAGTCAGTGTATCCTACTAACTCTGCTATGGTGTTACCTTGGCCAAAAGGAAGCAAAATTCCAAGGTGAATTGTTCCTTTTATGTACCTTAGGATCCTCTTGGCAGCCATCAAATGAGGCATCCTAGGACTCTTCATGTATCTGCTAATAATTCCAACACTATAGGCCAAATCAGGTCTTGTATTGCACAAGTACCTTAATGACCCTACCATCTGCCTGAAATTTGTAGCATCAACCAGTTCACCCTCATCTTTCAGGCTTAGAGATAATCCTGCTTCAGCTGGAGTAGAAGCAGCATTACAATCCATCATTTTGAATTTCTTCAATATATCTTCAGCATACTTGGACTGGTGCATAATAATACCAACTTCAGTTTTCATGAATTCAATCCCCAAGAAATATGAGAGCAGTCCAAGGTCTGTCATTTCAAATTCCTTTAATAACATCTTCTTAACATTGATTATTTCAGCTTCATTACTACCTGTGATCAAGAGATCATCAACATAAAGGCACAAAATTGTTACTTCAGTAGCAGACTTGATATTCACATAAACACCATGCTCAGAGGGACACTTATTAAAGCCTGTCTGAGTCAGAACACTATCAATCTTCATGTTCCAAGCTCGAGAGAGCCGTTTTCCTCCACGAGAGCCTTTTTTAGCCTATACACCATAGATTCTTGACCAGCAACTGTGAATCCTGGTGGTTGGTCAACATAGACCTCTTCTTCAAGGAGACCATTAAGGAATGCTGATTTCACATCAAGTTGGTGCATTGACTAATTCTTCAAGCAAGCAATAGCAGCCACAAATCTGATAGTCTCAATCCTTACCACTGGTGCAAAAATTTCTCCATAATCTACACCTTCTTTCTGCAGGAAACCTTTAGCCACTAATCTGGCCTTGTGTTTGATGACTTCACCACTTTGATTTCTTTTAAGTTTGAATACCCATTTTACAGCTATGGCCTTTTTTTGCTTAGGCAGAGATACTAACTCCCAGGTTCCATTTTTCTCAATGGAATTTAATTCTTCTTTCATTGCAGTTACCCATTTTGGATCCTGTAAAGCTTCATCACAACCGATGTTTCGGTTCTCGCAAACAATGCCATGTGCACAAGTTCACCACCATCAGTAATTTGATCATCAGAATATACTTCATATTCTTTCAGTGTCTGAGCAGGCTGTCTCAATCTTTGTAATCTTCTGATAGCATCCACATTTTCAATAGTCTGAATTGTATCATAATTTGGTGTGCTCTCACTAGAATCATCCCAAGTTACTTGAATCTTGTCATTATTGTTCTTTGAATCACACTTCCAATCATAATTTTGTGATTCATCAAAAACAACGTCCCTACTTATCACAACTTGATTTCCCTTTGGATCAAGAAGCCTATAGCCACCAGTGGAGTGATATCCAAGAAAAATCATCTGCTCAGACTTGTCATCTAATTTCTACCTGAGTTGATCTGGTACATGCTTGTAGCACAATGATCCAAAAATTCTGAGATGAGCAACACTTGGCTTAGAGTCTGACCAGGCTTCAACCGGGGTTTTACCCTTCAGTCTACTTGTTGGACACCTATTTAGAATATAGACATGAGAGGCAAAGACTTCACTCCAAAGTGTATGTGGCAAGTTTTTGGATTTCAACATACACCTAACCATATTCATTATGGTTCTATTTCTTCTTTCTGCAGCAACATTGTGCTGTGGAGTGTAGGGTGGTGTGAACTCATGAGTTATGCCTGCTTCTTTACAAAAATCAACAAATTCTTTTGAGGTGTATTCACCACCTCCATCAGTTCTCAGAGTTTTAATACAAACACCACTTTGTTTTTCAACAGCTGCTTTAAACTTTTTAAAAATACTGAAGGCTTCACTTTTCCTTTTTAACATGTAAATCAAGTTTTCCTACTTAGATCATCTATGAAAGTTATGAAATATCTGTTGTCTCCTAATGATTCAGTTTGCATTGGCCCACAAACATTAGAGTAAATAATCTCCAACTTCTTTTTTGACTTCACTGGGACATAGCTTTTGAAGGAGTTTCTGGTTTGCTTGCATTTTAAGCATTCCTTACACTTCACTGGTGATGGTTTTAGTTGAGGGATTCCTTCAGCTAATTGATGCATGTGGCTGAGATCTTTGAAATTTAGGTGTCCAAGTCTGTAGTGTCATAGCCACTCAGACTTTTCTGCTGTTGACAGTAAGCAGTTACTTTCGAGAACATTCAGACCAGCTTTGAAGGTCCTGTGTTTCTTGACAGAGGCGCCTTCAGTATCTGTAAAAGATAAACCACAAGAAGGGGGGTTGAATTGTGATTTAAAAAAAATTAATTTTCTTTCGTCTGTACCTATCGTCTGTACCTATCGTCTGTGGGTTTCGTCTGTGAGTTCAAAGCTTGATCAGACGAAACAATGTTTATCTTGAAAGATTAATTTTAATATAATTGTTAAAGTATATTTATCCCCGTTAGTTGAACAACAGATAAACTAAATGCACAGATAATTTTTATACTGGTTCGTCTATTCAAGACTACATCCGTTAAAGAACTACGAGTTTTCACTACAAACCGTGAAATGGTTACAAGTATTCTTTTCAACCCCCACTTCCTGGCTATTACGGATATTCTTTGATCCCAAATTTTCTCAAAGCTAAACAAGAATGGTATTCTTTGAACCCAAATCCACAAAGGCTAAACAAGGTATTCTTTGAACACAGCCTCCACAGGCTAAACCAGGTATTCTTTGAACACAGCCTCCACAGGCTAAAACAGGTATTCTTTGAACACAGCCTCCACAGGCTAAAACAGGGTATTCTTTGGAACGCAGCCTCCTCAGGCTAAAGTACCACACAAGTGGATTTAATAAGGTTTACTAAAACCAGAAAAGAAATTTCCTCTTCACAGAGAGGGATATACAATAAAATCAGAGTGAGCGAATTTTAAACTTTGTAAGTCTTGCAAGCGTATTCGCCACTTTTCTCTTGGTGCAGTGAAGTCCTTTTATATGCTTCTTCTTCAAGTAGCCGTTAGACTTCATAATAATGCCGTTGAGAATTGTTTGACTTCTTGAGAGTGTTTTCCGGGTTGTCATGAGACACACAATGGAAATCCTGGGTTTTGATTTGTAGGCACCGCACTTTTTATATTATTATATGCAAAAGGTTAAGACCCCTTTTGACTTGAGTGCTTCTCATGATTGCTTCCTTCAAATTTGAGAATCTTGGCGCGTCTTAATTTTGTCTTCACTCTCCAACAGACGAAACATTTCTTTTCACTTTTAGTTGATTCGTCTTAAGACTTCACTCTTGGACAGACGAAGGTCTTCTTCTTGAAAAACTTCTTCTTTCGTCTGTGCCGATTTAAGTTCTTTGACGAGACGAGGTCTTCATCATGAATAGTCCTTCTATCGTCATGCACTAGTATCGCCTGGTCTTCACTTCTCGACTGGACGATGCAAATATTCAGATTAAGTGAGTAAGCTTGAGTTTCGTCATCGCTTTAAATCGATATCTTGGCTCTTGACGACGCAACACTTCACATTTTGAAGGGCCATCTTCCGTCTGTGCTGGTTTCGTCTTAGCAAGTCTTGATCGCTTGGTTTCGTCTGTGCTGTAATTAATCAAAACTTAGGGACATTCTTGATCTACCAAATCTTGATCTAACATTCTCCCCCTTTTTGATGATTACAGACCATACAACGAAATTCTGCATAAGACAAGGTTAGACGAAATAGCGGTTTTATGAGCAGTTTACATCAAGACGATGTTTTCGAATAATACCTCTTTATGATTTATTGTTACATCAATGTGATGTAATCGAGTCGAATATTACAATGGTATTACGAGAGCAAAACAACAATGTGTATCGAGCAAGAGAAAAAAATTAACAGTATAACTCCCTAAGACGGTACTCCTTGTTCTTGCTTCTCCCTCAGACGAAGCTTTTCTTCCTTGCTCCCCCTTGGGTTAGGCTCTCCCCCTTGGATTGTGCTTTCTTTTCTCTCCCCCTTGGGCTGTGATCATCAAAACTCTGATCAAGAAGAAGGTTTTGTCTTGTTGTTCAAAGAGAGTCATCACAACGTCTGTAAGTTGCTGCACTTTAGATGATAGAGAGGCTTGATTTTCTTCAAGTTCTCTGTTCTTTGCTTTTAAGTGCTCGCAATCTTGTTCCAAGGCACTATATTTACGCTTCAGAGTTTTATACTCTTCTGCGTCTGTTATATCAGCCTTTACAGATGATTCATCAACCTCAGCTCTTTCAGCAACCTCAACCACATCTTCAATTATCAGTGGTGTTTGAGGATATTCCACAATAGGTTCAGTGTCATTAATAATGATCACTGGTGTGGTCTTCTTCAGACGTAATGTAAATAGTGGAAGGTCGAGGTAGGCAGTGAAGTTCCGCTCCCATTGGTAAGTGTACCACTTTGTTGGAATGGATACTTCAAGAAGTGGTTGTTCCTGAGAGTAGACGAATGCACCTCCAGGAAACACTCTGCCACAGACTGAAGAATCATTCTCATCATAAGTGGTTCTTGAGCAGTGTTCGAATGCGGCTTCAGACGGATGCTTCTTTTCTTTTCCCTTAGCCAAGTATTTTACCAGACACGGCCTTTTGCGGTCTAAGACGATATAATATTTGGTTTCGTCTGTTACCAATGAGGAAAACTTAGATCCAATCAGAGTAGGATAATGTCTGTAATTCTTCTCAGCTTGTCGCTCTATATGAAGGAAAGAAATATTTCTTTCCTTAGCTTCTCTCTGATAAGCTTTGGCCATCAAAGTGAATGGTATATTGTAATCTTCTGGTAGGGAGTGAGTAAAATCTTCAGGGTCTTCATTTTCATTGAGGAGGATGGAGCAGCGAGGATGTATCCCTGAGCAATGGGGCCTTGTCCATGGAAGCACAATTCCTAAAGTGTGGCCTAAACCAACATACTCTGTCTGATTGAGTGGAATTGTGAATTTTAAAGGATCATGGCTAGTTAGAGCGTCAAGATGCCAATGTTTGCAATTTCTTGGCTCATAACGGTTGGATTCATAGTCTCCAAATCTGCAATGATGGAGAACTGGGGCATTTACTACGATCTGAGCCTTCCATCTTGGATTCTTTCTTTGAGGGATGTAAGGTTCATAGCCAAGTCTTGGTCCTTCAATCTCCGACGCAACAAGATGATCCTTGTATTCTTTTATTTTCTCTAATCCCTTGATATTTAGAGATGCCAGTGTATCCCAGGGCAGACGCTTCAGCCAATTGCGTTGCTCCTCTGGTGAATAGATAAAATTCTCATCAAGATCTGCTGGCTTCAGGGACTTATTGTAAAGAATGGGGTTTTCTGATCTCCTTAGATGAAAGCCCTTCTTTCCTCTGTACATGTATGGGCTTTTCAACTCAATATAAGGAGTTCCCTTAATGTATGGGTCTTCATTGTCTGCTAATGAAGCAGGCTCAGACGATTCAGCTTCAATGGAGACTTCATCAAACTTTGCTCCAATGATCCAATCTGGTTTGATTGGTTTTTCAAAGATGGGTGTTCTCAATGAGATCTCCTCATGACTAATTCGTTTAGGAACGAATAGTCAGTCTTGTGTTTTGGGGGTAAATCTTCTGGATTTATTACTTCAACATGTGATCTTCCCCTGTAAGCATCCACAGTTTCTTCATCAGACGAAGAACTTGCATCTTCAACTAATACAAAGTCTTCAGACGGAATTTCCTTCATCTGACTATGAAGTGCTCCTTCTTCTTCTACAGACGCAGCAGGAAACATCTGTGTTAGGCAAGCATTTAGCGGAGACGCAACAATTGGCTCAGAAGCAGTTGCCATTTGTTCGTCTGGGAGTGTTGTACATGGAAGAGTCTCCATTGTAGAGACTTCTTCATTTAGCATATTTTCCAACTCCTCCGCAAGCTGGGCATTGTCTTTTTGGATCTGGGCTGTTTCTTCACTATTCATGCCTTCTGAGGTTGCTTGAGCAGGTGCTCCCTCAGACGATCCAATGCCTTGAGTGCTTTCTAGAAAGATTCTCTCTCTCTCGGCAAAGCAAAATAGAGACTCTCTTGGCCTCTTTCAGCATCCTTGCTTCGTCTGTCTCACCAACTATCACAGACGCAAGTTTTTGCTTCATTTTCTCCTTGCCTTTAGCAGCTTTCTGAAGAGCAATTTTTCTTGCTTCAGCTTTCTCTTGACGCTTTTCTCTCGCTTTTCTTTCGTCTCGTTAGTATCTTCACATGGACGAAGCATCCTTAGACGATACTTTAACCCCTTCATCTTTACTAGGGGATAACACTTTTGCATGCGTCTTGGCAGCAACAGTCTTTATTCTAATAGTCCTTTTCTTCTTCTTGAGAGGTTCCTCAGGAACATCCTCAAAGTAAGTTTCAGAGACTATTACAGATGGTGGAGGTGATTGTGTTTGAGGTGGAGATGTTTGTGCTTGTTTTTGTGGTTTGGCGCGTTTGATGCGGGCTCTGTGTGGTTCTTTGGTGATAGGTGAAAGAGGGGTTTCCTCATCTGGTGCGCGAAGTAGAAGCTTTGGTATGAGTCCCATCTTTGCAAAGGTGCTAGCTTTCACCTCTTTACCCTCAGGGTGCCATGTAACTCCGGTGACATCGAAACCCTGGTTGATGATGATGGTGGAGAAGAGAGTGGCGTAGGGAATACTACTATTCCTACGAATGTTTCTATTTTTCAAGGCACTCACCTAGTGGTCGAGAATGATGTGAGGGAGGCTCATTCTGCCCTTCCTTAAACAGTAGAAGATACAAAATTTGTCTCTGAGACTTACATTATCACGAGACCCTGTTCTAGGAGTGAAAATGTTGAATAGCAAATTATGGATGATTCTGGGTGTGGGAAAGAGAAGTCCTGCTCTGAAAGACTTGGAATCTTCAGAGTTTGGAATCTTTGAGTAGAGCATTTTGTTAACATGCTCTTCTGACTCGTTCTTCATCCAGTCAGGGGAGTAGAAGCGCCCTTCGGCCTTGCAGTTTCCAGCCTCAGCAATAGAGTCCACCGTAATGATGTACTCTTTATTATCAATAGTTCCAACAATACCATCATCAAATTCTCTGGCATCACTCCAGAATTCGGCGCATGCCTCCATCAGCCATGGGCCTTTCGTCTCAGAGAAGCCCATCCAGCCAGTACGATCAAACATTTTCACAACTCTTTCAGAAACATTTTCAAGAGTCTCTCTTGAAATCCACTTGCTTGGCAAGAACAAGTCTTGAGCAAAGAAAGTAGTTTCAGCAGCTTTGGTGGATTTGGTATTCTTGGCGGCCATTCTTGATTTTTTTTGAAAAACAGAGAGAATAAGGGTTTTTAGAAATGCTCAGACGATAGCAATGGCAAGTTTAGTAAAGAGTGAGCTTTCAAAAGGGGTTTATATTTGAAAGTTAAAAAGAAACTGTTTCAAATTCTTCAGACAAAAGGGGTTTTGAAAACTGCCATTTTTATGACGTGTTTATTGAAGACGCTTCCTGATTTTTCGTGCACCTTGTCATTGCCTTTTTCAATGATTGATTTGACCTTTGTCATTCTAGGCGTGCTCATCATTATCCTAAAATAGTGCAATAAATGACTGATGCATTTAATGCTCTGGTCAACTTGTCCCTGCACACTTGAGATAAACTTATTAAAAAGTAACAGTTGCGTCTGTTGCAGTTTACCACAGTAACTATTCAACTTGATCAGACGCAATGTTTCGTCTTAACACGAAGTAATGTACAGACGGAACAACATGTACAGACGGAACAAGTTCAATCAATAATTCAGACAAAACAATTTTCAATCATTCAAAGAAATAATTCCAAGATTTTCTTTAATGAAATTGAATCGTGTTTCATCTAAAGCTTTTGTAAATATATCTGCCCATTGAAAATCAGTTTGAACAAACTGTATATTGAAAATACCTTTTTGGACATAATCTCTTATGAAATGAAAACGAATTTCAATATGTTTAGCTTTTGAATGTTGAATAGGATTTTTGCTGAGATTGATTGCACTTGTGTTATCACAGAATACTGGTATAAGATTTTCAAACCTGGAGTAATCTTCCAGTTGATGTTTTATCCACAGTAATTGTGAGCAACACCTGCTTTGCAGAAGAATATACTACGCTTTTGAGTTGTTGAAAGTGCAATGGAGTTTTGTTTCTTGCTTGACCAAGATATTAGTGATGATCCAAGAAATTGGCATCCACCACTTGTGCTTTTTCTTTCCACTTTGTCTCCAGCATAATCAGCATCACAAAAGCCTTTTAAACTGAAATCACTATCTTTCTTATAAAACAAAGAGAGATTAGTTGTTCCAACAAGATATCTAAGAATTCTCTTTACAGCTTGTAAATGAGATTCTTTGGGATCAGACTGAAAACGAGCACATAGACAGACGCTAAACATAATGTCAGGTCTGCTTGCAGTTAAATAAAGAAGTGAACCAATCATACCTCTGTATATAGTCTGATTAACAGACTTACCTGACTCATCCTTGTTGAGATTTGCTCCAGACGAATGCATTGGAGTCTTCATAGGCTTGGAGTTTTCCATCTTGAACTTTTTGATAAGTTCCTTTGTGTATTTCTGTTGATGGATGTAGATTCCTTCTTTCGTCTGTTTGATTTGAAGTCCTAGAAAGAACTTCAATTCTCCCATCATACTCATCTCAAATTCATCCTGCATTAGCTTTGAAAAATCCTTGCAAAGAGAGTCATTAGTAGCTCCAAAGACTATATCGTCTACATAAATCTGGACTATAATAAAGTCTTTTGAAACGCTTTTCTTGAATAGAGTTGTATCTACCTTTCCTCTTGAAAAACCATTTTTGAGAAGGAAAGAACTAAGTCTGTCATACCAAGCTCTAGGAGCTTGCTTAAGACCATATAGTGCTTTCTTGAGTTTAAAAACATGTTCTGGTTGAGATAAACTTTCAAAACCAGGTGGTTGTTTTACATACACCTCTTCTTCAATAAAACCATTTAGAAAAGCACTTTTTACATCCATTTGATATAAGACGATACTCTTGTGAGCAGCAAAAGCAAGTAATAGCTTCTAATCTAGCTACAGGTGCAAAAGTTTCAGTAAAATCAATACCTTCTTGTTGATTGTACCCTTGTGCTACTAACCTTGCTTTGTTCCTTACCACTTTTCTAGCTTCATCAAGCTTGTTTCAAAACACCCATCTCGGTTCCAATGATGCTTTTGTTTCTTGGTTTCTCAACAAGAGTCCATACATTGTTCCTTGTGAACTGATTTAGTTCTTCTTCCATGGCCAAGATCCAATCATTATCTTGAAGAGCATCTTCAATTCTCTTAGGTTCAATTTCTGATACAAGGGCATAATTTAATATGTTCTTCACTCTTGATCTTGTTTGAACACCTTGAGATTGATCTCCAATGATGAGATCTTCTGTATGGTTGGACGCAAATTTCCATGATTTTGCAGGGACTTGATCTCCCTGTTGATGAGTATCAGATGAAGAAGATCCGTCTGTACTCCTATCGTCTGTCCTTGTATCATCTGACCTTGTATCGTCTGACCCTTGTTTATCATCTTGTCTTGCGTTTTGACCAGAAGAATTGATCTGTAAATTATCAAACAAATTTTCCAGGTCTGATATTTCTTTATCAGCCTTTGAGTTATCTTGGAACTTTACATGGATTGATTCTTCTACAACTTGCGTCTTAGAGTTAAAAACTCTATATGCCTTAGATGTATTCGAATATCCAAGAAAGATTCCTTTAACCACCTTTGAATCAAACTTCCCAAGTTGATCTTTGGTGTTAAGAATAAAACATTCACATCCAAAAGGATGGAAATAAGAAATGTTGGGTCTTCTTCCTTTCCATAATTCATATGGAGTCTTATTCAGTATTGGTCTAATCAATATTCTGTTTTGAATGTAACAGGAAGTATTGATTGCTTCTGCCCAATAATATTTCGGGAGAGAGCTTTCATGCAACATAGTTCTAGCCATTTCTTGTAAAGTACGATTTTTCCTTTCCACAACTCCATTTTGTTGAGGAGTTCTTGGAGATGAAAAATTGTGAAATATACCATTTTCAAAACAAAAGGCTTTGAACTCAGAATTTTCAAATTCTGTTCCATGATCACTCCTTACAGACGCAATACAAAATCCTTTTTCTTTTTGAACACGTTTGCAGAATATTTCAAAGACTTTGAATGACTCATGTTTATGAGCTAGAAAGTATACCCATGTAAATCTAGTATAATCATCTACAATAACAAATCCATATCTTTTTCCTCCAAGACTTTCAGTCTGAGTTGGTCCAAAGAGATCAATATGTAACAGTTCTAATGGTCTTGTAGTGGAAACAACATTCTTAGATTTGAAAGATGCTTTGAGTTGTTTTCCATGCTGACAAGATTCACACAGACGATTGGTTTTCCAAGATATATTTGGCAAACCTTTTACGAGATCTTTCTTAGATATTTTTGAAATATACTTGAGACTTAAATGTCCAAGCTTTTTATGCCAAATATCTCGTTCATCGTCTGCTGAAATCAAACATGTTACATTCTGATTTCTTAGGTCCGAAAGACAAACCTCATAAAGGTTATTCTTTCTTTTCCCAATAAAAAGAATAGATTTATCTTTGTTTTTGACTATACATTCGTCGCAAGCATTAAAGGCTACTTCATATCCATTATCACAAAATTGACTTATGCTAAGCAGATTGAAATTAAGACCTTTAACATATGATACGTTCTGGATAAGAGTATTGGGTGTCTTACCAACAGTCCCAATGCCAAGAATTTTACCTTTTCCAGAACCATATGAGACAGACCCTTTACTTGGTCTGAGGTCTTGGAACATAGACAGGTCTCCCGTCATGTGTCGTGAGCATCCACTGTCCAGGAACCAACTTGAAGTCTTGTCTCTTCCTATTAAAGATATCTGCAATAGGAATAATAAGTGATTTTGGTACCCAAATCTTTTTGGGTCCTTTCTTGTTAGTTACAAAAGGCTTCTTTTTGTTTTGAGCCTTTTTGTAAATCTTAGGAACCTTGTTTTGATTCCTGCCTTTGATCGACGAAAACAGATTTGTTTTTCCTTTCGTCTGTCTGCTCAATATAACCAAGTCCTCTTTTATCATTTGGAGATCTCTCATATTTTAAAATATCTTTAAGAATGGAGGATCCCTTTGTAAACTTGGTTAAGTCATTGAGTAAGGACTCATTTTCTTTCTTTAATCCTTCGATTTCAAGAATGAAAATGTCCTTTTCAGACTCAGACGAAGCATCATTTGATATTTTCTTTTCTAGAAACTCGATTTCAGATTTCAAAATTCCATTTTCTTCCAAAGCTTGTCTTAGCTTGGTTTTGCAAATTTTGTATTGCTGAGCAATAAAATAAGAGTTAGCTAGAAGAGTATCATATGATATTTCTTCTAATTCGACTCGGACTCGAGAAGAAGAAAATGCGAAGTTTCATAATGATTTACCTCTCGTTGAGATATGATCTCCGACCATGAGGCATATGTTAGTCGTTTCTTCTTCTTCAGAGGATTCTTCCGAGCTTTCACTTTGTCAAGGTCTTCCCAAGTCAGCAAGTTTTTCTTTCCTTTATTTCTTCGAGAGCTCCACCTCTTTTTCAATCTGGGACATTCTGTTCTCATGTGTCCCGGTTTTCTACATTCATAGCACACAATTTCTGTGCTATCTTCTTTAGTAGATGACTTCTCAGGAAGTTTCTTCTCTCTTTTCTTGAAGAAGCGTTGGCCTTTTCCTTTCTTCATCATCATTCTTCTTAATCGTCTGGCCATGAGAGAAACTTCATCTTCAGACGAATCATCAGACGATTCTGATTCAGTTGAATCAGCCTTCAACATCTTTGCTTTCTTTTTACTGTCGTTCTTGACGGATTCTTCTTCAATAGTGTTGTTGACAGATGGAAGAGCTATAGGTTCTTGAACCTTGATCTTCTCTCTTTTGCATAAGAGTACCTCATGTACCCTTAGAGCTCCTATTAACTCATCTAGAGTTAATGTCTTCATATCTCTTCCAACAGAGATAGCTGTGGACATGGCTTCCCAAGGTGGTGGGAGACTGTCCAAGATTTTCATGTTGTTCTGGGCTTTGGTGAATGTGATTCCCAGAGCAGTAAGTCCATTTAATATGGTTTGGAATCTTCCAAACATCATATCAATTGACTCTCCTTTCTTCATAGAGAACATTTCATATTCTCTTTGAAGAGTGGCAGCCTTCCTCATTCTTACATCCTCAGTGCCTTCATATGAAATTTTGAGAGCATCCCATAATTCTTTGGCGGTTTGGTAGGCACAAAATCTGTTATACTCTGTTCTGGAGAGAGCACACATAAGAGCATATCTTGCTTTATTGTTCAGCTCCATTATAGAGTATTCTTCATTTCCCCATTCTCCTTCAGGTTTGACAATAGGGATATCTCCTTTGGTAATGATGTTCCACAGCCTGTATTGTGTGGATTTAATGTACATCTCCATGCGATCTGCCCAATAGGGGTAATCATCTCCAGAGAACGCTGGAGGTTTGTTCATAGAGGCTCCTCCTGATAGGAATGATGGTCCTTGTGAGTCCATCTTGGATCTTTTCCTCTAGCAGCTGTTAAGCGCTCAACCCTTAGAGGCTGAGCTCTGATACCAAACTGTAAAAGATAAACCACAAGAAGGGGGGTTGAATTGTGATTTAAAAAAAAATTAATTTTCTTTCGTCTGTACCTATCGTCTGTACCTATCGTCTGTGGGTTTCGTCTGTGAGTTCAAAGCTTGATCAGACGAAACAATGTTTATCTTGAAAGATTAATTTTAATATAATTGTTAAAGTATATTTATCCCCGTTAGTTGAACAACAGATAAACTAAATGCACAGATAATTTTTATACTGGTTCGTCTATTCAAGACTACATCCAGTTACCCAGCAACTACTGAGTTTTCACTACAAACCGTGAAATGGTTACAAGTATTCTTTGAACCCAGCCACTTCTGGCTATTACGGATATTCTTTGATCCCGGCCTTTTCTCGGGCTAAACGGCAATGGTATTCTTTGAACCCACCTCTCCACAAGCTAAACAAGGTATTCTTTGAACACAAATTCCCACAGGCTAAACCAGGTATTCTTTGAACACGGCCTCCCACAAAGCTAAAACAATTATTCTTTGAACACAGCCTCCACAGGCTAAAACAGGGTATTCTTTGGAACGCACCTCCTCGGGCTAAAGTACCACACAAGTGGATTTAATAAGGTTTACTAAAACCAGAAAAGAAATTTCCTCTTCACGAGAGGATATACAATAAAATCGAGTGAGCGAATTTTAAACTTTGTAAGTCTTGCAAGCGTATTCGCCACTTTTCTCTTGGTGTAGTGAAGTCCTTTTATATGCTTCTTCTTCAAGTAGCCGTTAGACTTCATAATAATGCCGTTGAGAATTGTTTGACTTCTTGAGAGTGTTTTCCAGGTTGTCATGAGACACACAGCGAAAATCCTGGGTTTTGATTTGTAGGCACCGCACTTTTATATTATTATATGCAAAAGGTTAAGACCCCTTTTTGACTTGAGTGCTTCTCATGATTGCTTCCTTCAAATTTGAGAATCTTGGCGCGTCTTAATTTTGTCTTCACTCTCCAACAGACGAAACATTTCTTTTCACTTTTAGTTGATTCGTCTTAAGACTTCACTCTTGGACAGACGAAGGTCTTCTTCTTGAAAAACTTCTTCTTTCGTCTGTGCCAATTTCGTTCTTTGGACAGACGAGGGTCTTCATCATGAATAGTCCTTCTATCGTCTGTACTAGTATCGTCTGGTCTTCACTTCTCAGGACGGACGATGCAAATATTCAGATTAAGTGAGTAAGCTTGAGTTTCGTCTGACTGCTTTCGTCTGATATCTTGGCTCTTGGACAGACGCAACACTTCACATTTTGAAGGGCCATCTTCCGTCTGTGCTGGTTTCGTCTTAGCAAGTCTTGATCGCTTGGTTTCGTCTGTGCTGTAATTAATCAAAACTTAGGGACATTCTTGATCTACCAAATCTTGATCTAACAGTATCAACCTTCCTTGCTTGTCATAGATTTTCATCAGTTTGTCTAGTAGGGTCATTTGATAACCCTTTTCAGAAAGCTGACCAAGACTCAACAGGTTACTTTCAAATCCAGGGACATATATCACATCTTCAATGTATGATTCTTTTCCATCTCTTCTCTTGATCAAGATGTCACCAACACCACCAGTTTCATGTGTACTCCCATCTGCAAATCTCACTTTGTTTCTTATGCCTTCATCAATTCTAATGAATCAGTCTTTATGACTAGTCATATGAGTTGAGCACCTTGTATCAAGGTACCATAAACCATCATTTACTTCACTGGTTTGAGTTGTAACCATGAGCAGAATTGGTTCTAAGTCTGAGTCTCCCTCAGCAGCAAGTTGAGCCTCATCATCTTGATCTTTGTCCCTATGCCAACACTCATTTGCATAGTGTCCCTTCTTTCCACAACAATAACAATCAATGTTCTTCTTTTCCCAATTCTTCTTTCCACCTTTTATTTTTGACCCAGAGAAACTACCTCTTTTCTGATTCGAATCAGAATTCTTTTGTTGTGATTGTGGTTTCCACCTTTCTTTATAGTGGTTACTTCCTTTTCCTCTTGTATTTTTGAATCTCCCTCTACCTCTCTTACCCCTGTTGCTATCACCAGAGGCATTTCTTGAATTGTCCTTAGCTTGAAGAGCTTGTTCGACAGGTTTATCAGTCACCCTCTCTTGAAGCCTTTGTTCATGTGCTTCAAGGGAACTTTGCAGTTCATCAACAGTGAGGGAGTTGAGATCCTTTGATTCTTCAATAGCAACTACTATGTGATCGAATTTAGGAACCAAGGTTCTCAAGATCTTCTCAATTGTCACCAAATCAGAAACTTTTTCTCCATAAGATTTCATTGAATTTACAAGAACCTGCAATCTGTTGAAATAGGCACCAATCGATTCACTTTCTTCCATCTGCAATAGCTCAAATTGTCTTCTAAGTGTCTGAAGCTTCACCTTTTTCACCTTGTCATCACCAGCATATGCCTTGTTCAGAATATCCCAGGCTTCTTTGGCAGTTTTTGCACCTGCTATCTTCTCAAAGTGAGCATCATCAACACATTGATGTATCATCACGAGGGCTTTGAAGTCTTTCTTCTTCAAATCTTTAACTTTCTGGGCATCTGAGGCTGAATTTTTAGGGGGTTCTGCTCCATTTTATATGACATCAGTGAGATCTTGAAAGTCAAATAGTGTTTTCATCTGAATTTGCCATCTACTGAAGTTCTTTCCGGTGAGGATAGGAAGGTTAGCCGGGAAATGTCCATTGGAGGCCATGATCGCGTGAGAAAGTCCCTTCTTGATCAAACCGAAGTTCTTGATACCACTGTTAAATCCTGATTCACTTGCACTCACATGCAAGAAGGAAAGGGAAGATGCAAAGTTTCTCTAAGAAACTAGTTAGGGATCGAAACAAAGAGAGAGAGGTTTTGTAATATCATATTTATCATCTCGTTGAATGAAAATCAGTATATGGTATTTATACAAGATATGTAAAGGACTATAAAACGGAAAAACTACTAAAACCATTAAATCAGAATTATATCTAACATGCTTTGTATTTACAAGTCAGTATAGTAGTCAGGCCTTGATATTTGTAACCCGTTCTCGAAGCTGGTCTTTCATTGAACGCCCTGGATTGCTGTTAGTTATTGCTTTCTTTATTGCTCAGTTGGTAAGCAATATGTTCCATTTAATCTCACAATTATTTGTAGGCATGTTACCAAACTCAGACAAGGGTGGAATAATATTGACCAAATGATCTTGTTGCAGATTGCTACAATCATAGCAGTATATGCCAACTGGGGCTTCGCAAAGGTCAAGGGAATTGGTTGGGGTTGGGCTGGAGTCATCTGGCTCTACAGTGTTGTCTTCTATTTTCCACTTGACTTGATGAAGTTTGCCATCCGTTACATATTGAGTGGCAAGGCTTGGCTAAACCTGCTAGAGAACAAGGTATGTGTTTGTTTATTAGGTGTTTTTTTTCTCTCTAATGGTGAAACCTTTCTTGCCATGGATTTGAATTGGTTGTTTCAAAATGTGCCACAGACTGCCTTCACCACCAAGAAAGACTATGGTAAGGAGGAAAGGGAAGCTCAGTGGGCTCATGCTCAGAAACTTCTGGCATTTTCAATGAAAACAACAGTTATAGAGAACTCTCTGAGATTGCTGAGCAGGCCAAGAGAAGAGCTGAAGTTGCAAGATAAGCAATCACATTCTTAAGTCTTTGGACTTATGAAATCATTACTATAGAAATATGTGTAAATAGTTTATCTGGTAAAAGATTTTATACTGTCATGCTTTCTGATGATCTGATTGATTGACAGTGTAAAAATTCTTATACTACTACGCAGAAATTAATCTCTAGAAATATTTATGATTCTATATTCTGTGTGTTTTTCTTACTAATGCATGAATTTCTTTCTTTTGCACCTGTGCTTACAGACTTGGTGAGCTTCACACTCTCAAGAGACATTTTGAGTCTGTGGTGAAGCTGAAGGGTTTGGACATTGATACAATCCAGCAGCACTACACGGTGTGAGGAAACACCGGAAAATTGTAGATAGCAAAAGTGTCAAATTCAGTAGCATGACTGAAACAAAATGAGACAAGGATGTCTTTGCCTGTCATATAGCTTTACCAATTTGTTTACCCTTTTTCATGTATTATTTTCTATTCTGGCTAAATGGATGTCTTATGAATTCTTTTTTGCTTCAGTGACAAGGCCAAAGTAGTTTTAGTTTCTTCAGTTTCCCCCGCTTTCATATGGCTTTCAGTGTTATCCAACCAACAAGAATTTTAACATATAATTAGCTTAGCTTGCATTCACCAAAGAGAAGTTCTCTCATTCTTTTCTTCTCACCCTTTATAAGTGAACCTGAGGTTAGAAAGCATGCTCTTAACCCCACTGTTAGGTTATACCACAATTTTATTATGTAACCAACTATAATACACACAGCTAACCAACCAACTCATTCAAAATATATATATTTATTTATCTATTGTCATCACCATTTATAACTTATTATATCTACATATTTTAATTATCTATTAAATATTATTTTTTACAAAATCAACCAACAAGAAGATTAAAATATATAAGCAAGAACCTCGAATTTAAATCTTTACAAAACAAGAGACAAACTAACAAATGGGGTTATTAACTTTTTGCATCCCATTTAATTCTTTTTCAACCAATCCTCACTAGACAAAGGGAGCTAGAAAATTAAAGCACGTAAAAGTAATGGACAATACTTAGCTCTAAATCACCACAATAATTTGGGACCTTTCTTTATATACAAAAAGAGCGTTAGATTCACCAAACATCATGAATTTGTCAACCGATGTTATAACATCATGTATAAAAATCTGTTATATATGACCATTAATTACTCACACAAACCCTTCCAAATGTGTAATTAATTGGGGACCCCTTTCTTCTTCTGTTTGGTGACACCTTTAAATCACAAATCCTAACTTTTAAACTATGTCAGTTGAATAAATTTGGAAATATGGGAACTTACACAATAATAGTAAATGTGTACTAGTTTCGTACATATTTTTACTTAAAATTTTCACAGTTTCAATTAATTTAATTGTTTTGAACATTTTTCTTGCGAAATTCACTAACTAATAAATCAAATTTTATCTAAAATAAAAATAATGCCTGATATCGTAAATCGTTAAACTTTAATCCACACCTTATAAAATTGTTCAAATCTTATTAATTTTTCATTGAATTAATGAATTTTAAATTTTGAAAATCATTATTATATTTAAAAGTTATTATAATATATCAATATAAAATAATAATTTAAAGACTTCATTCAAAACAAAATGACGGCACAATCAAATTTAATTTAAAAATAAAGTAAATCAGTTGAATGCAAAAACTTAAAATATTAACGTCATAATTTGTATAAATGATTATAGAAATATTTACTATTTTTACATTTATCTAAAGGAGTTGTCTAATTTATTCTAGGTAAAGGTGAGATTAAATAATTTAATGAAAAATTATTAAATTGATTTGTTGTTTCATATATTTTAATACGGTTAGTTACATATATTTATTGTACTAATTATTTCTGATTAGTTCACGTAATCGTGCTTTTGACTTGAATAGATTAAACATTCGTCGGTTTGGATTGAGATTAGGAAGGAAAGTGATAGGTTCTTGAATTTTGGAGGGAAACTGTAGTCAATGCACCATAAATCATAGTTTCCATTGCTGGTTTTGTTATTTTTTGTTTTAATATTTATATATCATCTTATCTTTTAAAGTTTTTTCTTTTTATAATGTGAGTAGAATGTTGGGTCATAATAATGCGAAAGAATTGAATTAGTTATATTTTATATCACAAACGAAAGTCGCTGGACATGTATACAAATAAATTTAGTTGAAATACTTAATATTTTGATTACAGTGGGGGTACGTATCATTGGGTTAGGTGGGGTGTTTTTCATGTAAAAAGATATGTGTCAATTTTTGATTGTCGAATACACGTAGATTAATAGAAGAGAAGGGATCGAGGTATTCGGCACTTTTATTATATATCATATCGCATTTAATTTAGTCAGATTTATCGAAATTGTGATTTATTAATGGAAACAAACCAGTAATCAAATTACATCTAATTTTTAAAATTATATTTTATTTTAATGGGAGAAATAATCAACAATTAAATTATATCTCTAATTAGTTAGATTTAAAATTATTCTTTATTTTAATAGAAAAAATAAATGATTAGATAAATTATATTTAATTAACTAATTTTTTTTTAAGATCATGTTTTATTTTAATTAAAAAAATAAATGGTCAATTAAATCATATTTAATTAGCTATTTTTTTAAAATTATATCTTATTTTAAGTGGAGAAATAAATAATTAATCAAATCACATCTAATTTATCATAATCGTGACTTATTTTAACAAGAGAAATAAATATTCAATTAAATTATATATTTAATTAATTAGATTCAAAATTATTTCTTATTGTCAATTAAATTACATTTAATTAGTTAATTTATTTTTCTAAAATCACATCTTATTTTAGTTCAAAAAATAAACAGTTTATTAAATCAATTTAATTAGACAAATTATTCAAAATCATAACTTATTTTAACAAGAGAAATAAACATTTAACTAAATCATAATAAATTAAACAGATTTTTTTAGATATGATATATATTAAATTACACATTTATTATTCTTTAAAAAAATTATTACATATTAAAATCATATTTATTATTATTTTATTATTATTTTTTTATCGTAGAAAAGTCGTAGGACCCTCACCCTTCAATTAAAATAAACCTCAACTATAAATAATTTTAAATTAAGCCTAGGCATCATAATTTTATTTTATTAATTGAACCAATTAAGTATTTTTCCCCGAAAATCTATGTATACATATTGACTCCTAGCCAAACGTATCCTAATATTAGCTATCATCCAAATGAAAAGAGTGTAATTAACTAATTTTTTTAAATAAATAACGGACCAAATATTAATACGTCTTGTATGATATTATGCTACAATTTCCTATATAGTCTCTTTCTTTCAATTCGAAATTAATCAAAATTCTTTTTGGGTAAGTCAGTCAGGAAAAAGCAACAAAGTGGTACCAACGGTGTAGCTGCAAAGACAACGAAAAGCCAATGAACATTAAATAATCATTAGTCACAAATCAAACCATCGCTTTTCCTAATAAAAAATATTTTAGTTACTAGTTAGTCCCTATTAAAGCATATTTCATCTAGTAACTTACAAGTAAAATGTCTTCATCAAGGAATATAGGAAAAAAAGTAAAAAACGTTTTCATCAAGGAATTATCAACACAGACATGTACTATGTTATAATTAACAACGGTAATTAGGTATGTGTAAATACACTCATTTCTTTTTTTGATGGACTTTTTCTTTTTGGAGAAAATACCTTTATTTTTTATTCTTAATTTTTTTTTACATGATCATATCATTATTATTATTATTAAATCAAAGATTTTGTCCATAAAAATTCAACAACGTGTTTTTTATTTTTGTCAACTTTCATGTGTGGAACATTTTAAGCGTAGTAGAAACGCTTGACTCGTTTGATAAGAAATCAATGACACGTTTCTAGAAAACAAAGGAAAAAAAGTCACAACGTGTTAAATGTCCATCTAATGTTCAATTTTCATCTAATTTAAAACTAGAATTTATTTATTTTTATATATAACCTTCAAATCTCAACAAATAACCATACAAGTGAAAATTTTTGAACAAAAAGAAATAGCCAAGGAAATAGGTCGAGGTTTCTTCTAACCAAAGAATGTTTTTAGTTTTTACTACAAACACAATGACACGTGTCACTATTTAATAGGACACTCGGTTTAACCGACGTTGCCCTAACTTTAATATCTTACAGCTGTCTAATGCGCCTTCTCAACTTAATTTGAAGGCAACGCATATTCCCCATAAAGGTATAACATATTCTCAAGCTGAAATTATCGTCTGCTCTCGCTTCCACCGTAACTCTCATTCAAACGAAAAAAAACGCACTCATCACCGTTCGTCTGAAATTATCGATACGAAACACGAAATTACCGTAGAACTGACCGCAGCGCATAAACCCAAGCTGCTTTAACTTTTCCCGTGAACGTACCATACGTCACCGTTTTGCTGGAGCCGGATCGCAAAAACGACGTCGCCGACCTGTGAAAAGTGAAAGAATAACGCTTCCTTGTTCGAAACTGCGTATACTGAGAAAACACAGAGTGAGAAAAAGCGAAGAGACCAAAAAAAAAAACAAGAAAAATTGGTCGATGCATAATTGCGAATCTCTCTTCTTCTTGTTGTGATAGTGAAGGTTATTGATTTGGTTTTGAGAAAGCGGTGAAAGAGAAAATTGGAAAAAAGGGGAAAAATCGGAACTTGGAGATGCAAATGGAAGCTAGGGTTGGTGTGGCAGTGGACGGTGGCGGTGTACGGAAGCTGGTGCAGCCGCCGCCGCAGCAGATTGGAACCGTTTCGCAGCTTCTCGCCGGAGGGGTCGCCGGCGCATTAAGCAAGACGTGTACGGCGCCGCTTGCGAGACTCACCATACTCTTTCAGGTTTAAATTTTTTAATTTCATCTCAATTTTTTAAAAAAAGAATAATTTTTTTCTTCTCAAGGTTGTGATTGGAATATTGCAATTGAATTTGAAAACAACAAACATAGAGTGAGAGAGAGGGGTTTAGGTTTAGTTTTAGCTTATCATGGTGTTAAAGGTTACTTTTTTTTTGTTTGTGCGTGTTGGAATTGTGAGAATGTTTTATTTTTCAGGTCCAGGGAATGCATTCCAACGTTGCGACTTTGAGAAAAGCCAGTATATGGAATGAGGCTTCACGGATTATCCATGAAGAGGGGTTTAGGGCTTTCTGGAAAGGGAATTTGGTCACAATTGCTCACCGGTTACCTTACTCTTCTGTTAACTTTTATTCGTACGAGCACTATAAGAGGGTAAGGTCATTGATGCGATGGTTCATATGTTTGTTTTCTTTTGATTATGTTGTTAATAAGTGAGAAATTAGCATTTGTGATTTTATGAGTACTTGCTTGTTCTCGGATTGATTTGTGTTTGATGGTATTTTGTATGAGCAGTTGCTAAAGATGGTTCCTGGATTGCAAAGTCATAGGGATAATGTTACTGCAGACGTTTGTGTACATTTTGTTGGTGGCGGCATGGCAGGAATAACTGCTGCTACATCTACTTATCCCTTGGATCTTGTGAGAACGCGCCTGGCTGCACAGGTTAGGTTAACTGTGTTTGATTTTTCGTTTTGCCCTCATCATTTGGCATTCATTTCTATTCTAGTTTTCATGAGTATTGTCTCTCAATTATGTGTGACTGAGTTGTCATCCTGGTCAATTTAATTTTGAATCACCAAAATATTCCCACCTCCATGTTGCATTATTAGTCTTCTATGTGATCTTAGTCTCTTTGCTTGAAGCCTTGCGGGACTCTAAGATTGAAATTGTTGAAAATTTAAGTTGGATCATCCACTAGAGAGTAGAGATGTGTGCTTGAATTTGATGAATTGTTCATGGGCAGTTTGTGGTTGAAGATACTTGCATTTGTATTTTAGTTCTTAACAATTAGCCTTGCTAAACCTTTACAGACAAATTTCACCTACTATAGAGGTATCTTTCATGCTTTACACACAATTACAAAGGAGGAAGGAATATTTGGTCTATATAAGGGACTTGGAACCACACTCTTGGTATGGTGTTTTTTTTTTTTTTTTTGGTGAATTCTTGGTATTGTGTTATTATTAATTTGACAGAAAGTGAAGATTATATATATTCTTTTGTGTCTAATTAGCTTCATCTCTCTGGTGCTAATGCAGACTGTAGGGCCAAGTATAGCTATCAGCTTCTCTGTGTATGAAACATTGAGATCTTTTTGGCAGTCAAATAGGTAATCAGTCCTCAAATTAATTCAGCAGTTTGATGTAACCTCTTAATTTGTATAATCACAGTTAGTATTATATATTAATATTACTTATCTGTACTCATCAGATCCGATGACTCAACTGTTGTCATTAGTCTGGCATGTGGCAGTCTTTCAGGCATTGCATCATCAACAGGTGAGCAGTCACAAGGCTGAATTTTAACATGCATTTTCGGTGTTCCTTCTCTTATGAATATTCTTGATAACTTGAACTTTTGATGTTCCTTGTCAGATAAGTAGTATTGATAATTTGCTTTTTGATGTTCCTTCCAAATGGGGTTATGCACGTTCTTTTGGTATTTTACCTTTTTTCCTACATCTTTGTGTGGCATTAGGGCACTCAATTTATTTTTGTTGTATCAAATTTTCAATGTTAAATTCCAGTTAAGAATCCTTTAGCCAACTGTTGAATTTTCTAAACCCAAGAACATCAAAGAAGTTAATGTGTGTAGTGGTTTACTATGCTTTTGATGCAGAGAAAGAGAGTTTGGTGCAGGAACTGCACCAAGTATCTAACCAGATTGACCCCTAGAACCAGAGACCAGGTTGGAGTTGTTATTTTATCTGGCATATGACAATTTAGTAAGGAAGACAACAAAAACACCCTTTCTTGTCTCTCTGTAACTTTATTTTTGTCAAAAGATCTTGCTAAAGTAATCATCTTCCCAAGTTTTGTTCTATGGCATGTCTCCCCAAGCTATGCAGTGGATTCCATCATGGGGTGGCATTACTTGGATGAACCTATATGATTCCCTCAGTTACCAAATGTGAGAGGTGTCCTCTTTGAGGTATGCTTCTCACTTAGGCTACCTTCACCTGATGTTTGGAGGCTACAGAAATCCTTTTCAGCCCTTGCTGATGTGTTTCTGAAAATTCTGTTCTTTGTACTTTAATAGTATTGCTTTCAGCATAATCAAATTGATGGAAATTATGGTAACAAAGTATAATAGTTGTTTATAATGAAAGTAAATTGATAAATGAAACTATCAACAAAGAACTACTGTTCTTCACATGGGAAAAAACCCAAATCTTACTCATTGGGAAATGGATAATTTGTGTGCCAAAACTGCATTATACAGATAGAGACTGACCAACCACATGCATCCAAAATACTCGTTCGAACAAAACTTTATTTGTGCCCTTTTATCAATTATGTAAATAAAGATTCTTTACCCCTCTGCTACAACAATTATATGTTAAGGTAAGGCTGTATTTTTCTAAGACACTTACCTCTTAAGGCCAATTCTACAGGTAATGGTTTTACATGTTTCGATTTGTTAAATGCTTCAGCTACGATGTTACGATGGACTTGCATCCATAAACTTCTTGGTATTAATAATCTATTCACCGCAGTCATTATTTAGAATAGCCTATGATGTTGAAGTGCAGGTTTGCCACTGTGTCAGACACACATGACCACTACAATAAGAAACTCCTATTTTCTCTGCATTATGTTGGTTTTTGATTTCAAATATAGTTGATTGTTATTTCATTCCTCGTTTTGGAATTGCTTTGCACTTCAGTCAATTAATCATATTTTACCACCTTTGATGAACACTGTCATGTCACAAAGATTAACCGGATCTGATGTAAAATTGAGTTTCTGTTGGTTTAGAATGGGTATAGTTCAATTCATCTGTTATCTTATATGCAGCAACATTTCCCTTGGATCTTGTGAGGCGGAGAAAGCAACTCGAGGGGGCCGGTGGGCGGGCCCGAGTGTATACCACAGGCATCTATGGTATGTTTAGGCATATTATCCGGACAGAAGGTGTGCGTGGTCTTTACAGAGGAATTTTGCCTGAATATTACAAGGTCGTGCCAGGTGTCGGTATTTGTTTCATGACTTATGAAACGTTGAAGATGCTTTTAGCAGATATTGCTACCGCATAGTTAAACCAATCAACTTTGGAATCTGATATACAACAAGTAGGTGGATGAAGTTATTTACTCCCGTACAAAAGGGTTAGAGTTACATTTACGATTTACCAATTGTAGTTCATTTTATTTCACGGGTGCTCACGTGAGCAATTTTGTAATGCTCCCGTGGGATTGCATTTTTGCATGTACAGACACTTGCATAACATTTAATATTAAGCTGTTATCATTTATTATATTGTCTGCTTATTTTTGAGACTCGAAGAAAAGGGAAAGTGAAATGAGCTATAGTTATAAATCTGCAACTGTTTGGTGATGGCCCGACTTATTATCTCAATAAAAATATTACTTTCAGAATTGAACTTTGATAAGAACTTGGGAGAACCATACTACAAAAGCTAGCCAATCATAGTTGAAGACTCCAAAGCTTCATAAACCTCATACATTGGATTTAAGTCTTGTATCTTGAAATTGGATTTTACCAAAAGCTAAATGAATTTGTTAATTTTGTGATTGTTTTGCTTAAAATCTACTTTGAAATTAAAGGAAGAAACTAAGGATAGAGACTTCGAATCTCTTAATCAACTTGTATGGATTTTTTTCAGTAAAAAATGGCCTTTTAAATAGAACGTTAAAAAAAAGGTTAAATTGAATAGTTCACTTGATTGTTCTTTCAATAGTAATGGTTACGAGAGCAGACAACGTTTCTTAATTTTTTATCAGTTAAGAGTTATAATAATGAATCAGAGTCGGTTGTTTTATACATTTTGCTCTAAGCGAATGATTTATAAGTATCTTCAACGACTCTAGAGTTGTTATAGGGTCACTCTGATATTTAATTAAAATTGTTATCTTCTAGACAACATTTTCTGCAAATATCTTATTTTCAAAATGTTATATTCATATGCGAAGTCACTTACTTCTACTGAAATTACGGAAGAAACTGATTTGCTATTTGTTGAAAATTTAATAGGTAACGGAGGGAGGCATACTTTTCTTTAGAATATTTGCAAAAACAATGTTCCTCAGCATTGTCAACTTCATTTACTAAAATAATGGCTAAATGCAGAAAGAAATAACAGTTCCTTATTTTCTTGGTCAAGGGAAATAAACAGTTGTTGAATACGAACTAGTCATGCATTTATTTTCTTTGGTCAAATTAGACTTGGACATCTTCATAGAATCCAAATAGCTGAAGTTGTCCAAGCTTCTGTCTCTACTTTGAACTGATCCTGTTCCATCCACTTATGGAACCAAAGAAACTGAAAAACCAAGCACTTGGTGTGTTCTTATTACACTGGGAAAAAACCAGTATAACGAATATGATCAAGAGTACAACGCAAACCATACTTATTAACAGCTTCATTAGCAGCTCTAAAACCACCACCATAAGCTGGGGAAGAATCATTGGCAATCTGATTCTTGAAAAATTCACCCAATTTATTCTCAACATGAGACTTTGCACCTTTCTTTGAGGAGGAGGAGGAGGATGAAGAAGAAGCATAATCTGTGGACGTTGATGGCATGCTTTGACAGCTTGGCATTACTTCTGACTCAAGCCACATGTATGAAAGAACCTGACAAATGCCTTCCTCTACATCGGGATCTAGGTTGCGGTAACCTGTTAGCATAGTTCAAGATGATCGAAATGAGACCAAAGGTCATGATGGTGTGTTTGGAAAACCGTTTGCAGTTGCATCACTGCTAACGGGAGTTCACAGGCTCCAAAGCATGAAGCTGAGAAGCGAGAAGTATAAGTTTGTAGCTTTTTTATTGAAAGGAACCAAACACAGACTGAGAAGTTGAATACAACTTTATGGATGAAATTCTCCATAAGAACTAATAGGTGAAGAAAAGAGAAAAGAAAAATAACATGAGCTTCTTCATGAGTAAAAATTAACTTGTGTATAAATTTATTTGTAGAAGCTCTATCATATCATATTCTCTAGGAACTCATTTTTCACTCCTTTATAACCTAATTTTAACTTATGGAGAGGTTTATTTCATTTATTTTTTCTTTTTCTCTTCATAAGTAGCTATAGAGAAGTTTATCCAAACAAGCCTACAAGTATAGGTCAAAATATACCTTTAAGGCGTAGCCATGCATGCATCAACTCATGGGCAAGTATAGCACCTGTGAGTAACCTGCATCCGGTTCAAAATATAAGAACTATAATGAAGTTTCAACATAGTCTGTGCCATTGGTAATGAGTCTTATGAGTATTGGAAAAATATCTGAATTCACAACTATATTCAAAAGGGAAATCAATCCAGCTGTAATTGGAAAGAGACAAAAAGCGAAGTTTCCATTTCTAGTTTACCTAGGAAGGCCATATAGAACAAGAATTGCTGTAACTTCACATTTTCGAATCAGCTTTTGATGCTGAGTTCTCATCCCTATTAGTCGATGACCTCCTATTCTTGGCCTTCTATGGATCTGAAACAACACGTAATCATAAACTAGTGAATTTATTTTACAAATACTTGCAATTTTCTTCAAGATGGATTGCAAATTCTAATCAAACAACATATAAATATTTTTAATATCATACACTGGTGACAGTTTGTTCTTCTGAAAGGCATAAGCCCCTTGTTTCTGGTAAGTGATGAAAACCCTGGCAAAAACCACGGAGAGAGTGAGATGAGTTGTACTAATTATTTCACTAAAACAAAGAAGGGAGTTTTTCTTACATTCTTTTCCCCTTCAATAGCTTCATTTAGTGCTTCTCTCTCAACTAGAAGCATGGGAACTTGCTGATCTATTCTCATCTGCATTCCTTCATAGTAATCTCTGATAGAATGGTAAAGGGGCTGGCATTCACCAGTATCCGTTATCGCAGATTCCATGCACTCTAAACACAAACTCCTTCCATCTTCTAGTCTATAGTAGTTTATATTCCGAGGCTTCAAGGAAAATGTAACAGTTAAAAACACAACATCCAGGAAAAAAAATGTACTCTACACTTTACTTGTTCTGAAAATTACAAATTATTAAATTTGTGCTTAAGTTAGTACCTCCAATCTTTCACAACTACAGCAGCGAGCTGTATTATCATATTCATGAGATGGACAATATTTTTGAGACCAAAAGGGGTGGCACCTATACTCAATCAAACCAGCAGAGTTTATAGGAATCTGAAATTAAAATAAAAAGAAGTCATTAACGACATAGCTCCTTATAAACTGTGAAGATGATTGGATAATATTAGAAGACTAGAATAATATTCTGTTCCTCCATCATAAACAATCTAATGTAATTCCCTTGTACTATTTAAGGTAATATATGAAACAAACTGAAATTTAACAACCATAATCAGAGAAAATTAATAACGAAGCAGAACAGTTTGAATAAGGAAAGGCAAACTAGTCTTACAAATTGGAAGCAAACTTCACATTTTGGATGAGTTAACTCTTTAAAACAGGACTTATGGTATGGATTCTTCCCTGACAAGGAAAACTTGGATCAACAGAAAAATGAAAACAGTAAGATATGGATCAAAATGATAAGTGAAAATCTCAACATCCCATAAGAATATCAAAGAGGACCAAAGTACCTCACGCTCTGTGATGGGGTAACGACAAGAGTGACAGCGAAAGCAGTTTGGATGAAAATAGGTATCCATGCAGCCTAAACAATTTCCATACATTATCTCTTGGTTGCAGCCACCACATATCCTTCTGTTCAGTGGCAAACTATGCATTATCAGTTGTGAATGGTACCAAAATATCCTGCTTTCCTTTTTCTTAGATATTTACACAGAACTCTACCACCAAACTACATGTCTGCACATGCTATAAGTTTCTTTTAAACTTTTTATTTTTTTTGGAAGGAGCAGATTCTGATTCCTTTTGCAACTTGATTCATTAAACAAGCAAAAATATGCTGCAGGACCATCATTTTTTCATATGTCAATGTGATCATGTGAAAACCCTATATATGTTCATAGAATTGTTGTAAACATGAAAGTATTTAATCAACAATAAGACAACTAATTACATAATGTTGAGAGATATTCATGCATACATAGAGTCAAAATATCTTGACCAATGAGGAATAAGAAAAAAAGTGATTATATAACAAACCTCAACCACCTCACTATGCAAATTGGAAACACTTGATGTTTGGCATTCACATACAGAATACACAGATAGAGAAGATTTTTACCTATACTCATGGGGATAAAATGGTGTAGGGGCATATGGAGGGTGTGCAGATGAGTTAAGAGTATCCTGAAGTGCCTTTGAGTAATCATCACCAGTGTTTTCCCCCCAACCATATCCTTGATGGGCTAATGGAAACAAAAAGTTTAAGGTTTTTTTACAAGAAAGATCAAGATAACTACATAAGAAGCATATTTTTGAAAATCAAGTACCAACCGTTTGGTCTCTTTAAATCATCGGCTGAAGAAAGTGACATTGCATGGCCTAAATCCTCTTTCTCCTTCTGAGCTCTAGCATGATCATCCTAATTATTACATCAGGAGCATTATTCATAAATCTTATCCTCAATTATAATTGCAGCAGTAACTATATCGAAAGTAATTATTGAATATCTATTTATGAATTTCCGTTCTCCTTGCCTTTTAGTGAGAAGAATCCATTGAAGTGATGTATGCTTCACAAAATTAGTGAAAAAATGCCGTTATCACTTATCAATAATTCAATATATAGTGTATCACAATGCATGTCGTATAATTTGCTGGTACACGAGCTAGATAAACAGATATAACTATATATGCAATGAAACACGATCTATATATTCAAATCATTATTTAAAAATTGCTCTGAGATTATATATAGTCCAAATAATGAGTTTCACTTCACTCAATGAGATCAAGAGGCTATCTAATCAACCAAACATGAAAAAAAAGTAAAGTTGTTATTGCTTTTGATTAAGTTATGCTTGATGAAGCATAGAATCACCATGTACTCCATCTAGCAGTAGACTGTACATTGATTAACTAATTGCATTTTGTAATATACGCAAAGCAGTAATAAGAGTTTAATTTCCGCGTCAATATAAAAATTTATACACCTTCAATCAAAAGTCAGTTTTTTAAGCATGATTTTTAAAAGTTGAACAAATTTACTATACATAATAATTTCCATGCATTGCTAATATGAAAATTTATACACCATCAATCAAAAATATTCTCGAGTATGATTTTTAAAAGCTCAACCAATTTACTGTGCATAAATAATATCTTCATCTAAGCAATTTTATACTATCAATGCTTTTTAATTGAATTTATAATAATGTCTATAACAAGACCAATAACCATAGACATGGTTGAAGAAAAGTTGAAGGCAATGCTTCAGTTTACCAAAGCTCTAGATGGAGCACCCCAAACCATGTTTTCCTCTGGTTGCTCATGAAGATGACGACCACCCCTTCCTCTATTGGACCCTCCTCTGAAAAGCTTACTAAGCCATTTCATGAAACCGGACTTTCTCTCCGAGCGAGAAGAACCATAATCCCCTGCTTGCCACCAAAATTTAAAAAGTTAAATAAGAACCACAAGAAGTTCAAATTCAAGTTCCAAACCAGAAACACCATGGTCTAGAACTCTAGATAGATAACTTTTTTTTGGAACCAAGTGAAAAAGTAAATTACAAAACTTTGAGAACACCCATTTAGTAAAATCAAAAGAAGAAACTTAAAGTTCAAAAAACAGCTTCATGGGGTAGCTCTTGATTTGGAAAAAATCAAAATTTTCTTCCACGGGCTAAAGTAAACATATGTAAAGGAATCTCTTTGAACATGGGTGTAGGTGAAGCTCAAAATTTGATGACAAGTACATAAAGAGAGAGAGAGAGAGAGAGAGAGAGAGTAGTGATACCATATATGCAAGGATGAGAAAGATGGTTAACATCTGAAGAAGGAGGCATGAGGAGGAAAACGCAATGATGTATGTTAAGTGTGAGAGAGAGAAGGCAGAGGAATGAAAGAGACAGAGAAGAAGGGGCATTGGAGAAGAGTTAATAATAGTGGTTGAAAAAGAAAGAGAGGAATCTGAGAGATTCTTGGCTTGGAAAGCAATGAAGAGAAAGGGAGAAAGATGGGTGGGCGATGAGGGAATCTGCTGAGAAGGAGAATATTAAGTAAGGGGTGGATTTGAGAGAGAGAGAATCATAGAGGATTTAGAGAGAGAAAGAAAAGAAGAAAACAAGTGCTGTGTTTGCACGCATGGAGTTGAACTTGAGCACAAGTTAAACAAGTTTGTGTCTGCAAAATTTTTCTCTGTTGTTGCCTTTCTGGTTTGAATTCGGAAGCTATTTTGCCGGGTAAAAGAACAGACACTCACAGTTTCTGTTTTCATAGCAGTAACTGTCATCTTCTGCTACTATTTTAGGACCATCATGTGTCAATTTAATTTAATTGGAATAATAATTGTAATCTAATCACACTTAATCTTAAATATGCTAACTAAGGTCGTTTTATATAAACTTTTTTAGAAAAAATAAAAAATATATTTATTATCAACTTATATATAACTTAATTTATTAAATGAAATATTTAATTTATCTATAAATTCATTATGTTTATTATTTCCTTCTCTTCTAATCAGTCATAAAAAAGTTTTAAATATTCATCCTGAAACATATTATAACAGGAGAATTTATACAATAAATTAGATCATAAGATTTATCGAAAGAAAATGTATTTAATTTAGTGCTACAATTTTATTCCCACAAATAATATGAAATGATGTAATATTGTAGTTTATTTTATTTTTCTTGTATTTCTAATCGTCATTTTTTTTCTCTCTTATTTAACCATCCTTTATGTCCTCTCTAATATTATTGTTTGTTAAGAATTACATTTATTCTGCTTGATACAGAACTATGTATATGACATAACACAAATTTCTAGTGAAAAAATGGGAGGAATGATAGTTTTACACTTTTAGAAATTCTATTTTCACCATTAACCAATCAAAGATAGTTATAGAAAAAGTTCCTTAGAGAATGACGTTAGTGTATATAAATAGATTATTTTGCTAAAATACACTAGGAAATTTCTTAGAATAAACCGAAAAGAGCATATCAGAATCGTTGATTATTTTCATAAACTCAAACAAATTTCTTCTTACCACTTCTAGATATAATTATATTAATTTAACTAATTTATAATAACTTATGTTTCTTATAATTTTGCATTGACTTGACAAGTAATCAATCAAAATAATGAGTCTCGTATAAATAATGATAAACTGGTCTCTTCAATCTTGTCACCATAACAATATAAAATTGGTTTTAACATTTGTCTTTATACCTTTATTTACTTAAAAAAAAAAAATTATCTTCGTATCGATGAGTTAGATTTAGAGAAAGAAACTAATCCATTATAAGGAGGTGAATTAAGTGTTTTTATGCGATGTCTGTATATAAAAAATTAAAAAAAAAAAAAATCAAATTATGGCACACAGAATTGTTGGGAAGATATGTGGGGTAAAGACATGAAAAAAAACACCTTAAACAAACCCTATTTATGAATCAATAATTGCACATGTTTACTTTCTAAACATTATCTCTAATGTAATTGAATAATCCTCATAATCTATTTTTTTCAATTGCATTTGTCAGATACGTGTTAACTTCTTAAAGGCGATAATAACAGGTATGATTGACAAATTTTTTGAACAGTAGATTCGAATCTCACCTTCATTTGGGAGGAGGAATTTCAAAGAAAAACCACTCATTAAAAACATATCTTATATATTTATAAAGTTCCTTTACAATACTTCGCGAACAAATGAACAATGTATTTATTAGTTTTACTTCTTATTAAAAAGTTAATAATGATTTCCCTTTGGTGAACTGCACTACTCTTCAGTTCAACCTTTTTCTTAAGAAGAAAAAAAAAGTCAACGAGTATTTAGTTATTAATATATAACATAGGTATCCTGCAAAAAACTTGTTCTTGTTTAGTAAAAGTTCTCTATTGCCTTAATTAATAAATTTTTATTTGTACTTCATAAGAAAGTTATTTATCAAAACAAAGGAAAAGGAAAAGTAGTAGAAGAGATGATAAAATAAAATAAAATAAAACTACTCCTGGCTACATGAATTTCAAAGCAATACATTAACTTAGTTACGTAAAGAAAATTAATAGAGCATGATATATTTCTTCCCATTAATTTTATTAACTAAATTATTAAAGATAAATTACGATTAAAGTGTTAGAAATCTACATAACATATATAAAATTTGGTCTATTACATGTATATAAGTCAGAATTGGTGACTACTTGTGGAATGTATTGTCAATTAAAGGGTCCTTACAATAGACTTAGTTGGAAAAATAGGTGTTCGACATGTCCTTTGGTTGTGAACTTTTTTAATAAGGTGGGTTTGGAGATCTCATTCCTCACATCTAGTGTTGTCTCCAGACTTTACTCTTTCAACACTTGTATATTTTTTCATTTTAAAAATTAAAGCGTATCGCTGTCTCTAATAAATATATAATTATTATTTTATAAATTGACATTGTAAGGTTAAATTATATTCAAAATTGATATCTCTAAGATAAGTTTCATATTTTTCATCATTTTCTATTATATTATGTTGAGTCATAATTTCCTTAAATAGTAACTTGTGTCACTTTTATCTCTTTTTCCAAATTCCATTCATATGCTGCGAATATAAATCGCTATACTTTTATTCCTTCTTCAAAGCAAACATTTTTGTTCTGTTTGTCTTCCATTTGACATGACATTCAATGAGCCAAAAAACAATATAGAGTTTCCTTAATCATACACTCTTCACACCCAAAGGAATCATCCTATTTCCAGGTATACTCTCTCACTTGTACTAAGTAGAAATACACATCGCTTTCTTTAAGAAATTCATGTGAGAATTTCACAAAATCAATATTGCGTTAAAAATTTAACACTCAATTTTATTACAAACTTGATTTAGTTATATAAACATCTAAATATAAATTGTATTTTTTAAAATTAATATTGACCAAAATCAATTTTGCCAATATTCATCCATACATATTTAATAAAGCAATGACAAAGTAAAATGATAATGTTGGGGAAAAAAAATCATTTTATTCCAGAGTTTGGACGGCCAATAAATGCAGATATGAGTGATGGTATTCTTCTTGTAGCTAACATTTTAGCTTTACATCCAATCAAAAAATGCTAGAAGATAGATAATAATAATAATAATAATAATAATAATAATAATAATAATAATAATAATAATTAAATATATGTAATTAGGATTTTGAAAAATTATTTTAGTGTATGACTTCTAAAATATTATAATTTAGATTTTATTAAATTTATATTAAATATTTGAAAGGATTTTATATATTTATAAGATTTCAAAAATTTCATTAATTTGTAAAATTTGTTAAATTTTAACTTTTAGATTGTAATTAAAAAATATATACCACAATCAATAGTAGCAACTGTGGTAGTCAAAGTAAGTAATATATGAATGAGATGAAAATATATGTGATTGGAGATAACTGGATAAAAAAAATGTATATATCATTGTATATCAGTAAAAAAACAAATTGCAAAATCTCTAGATTTAAGTGAGATTCTAAATAAATAGAGTATTTATATTTTTTACTAAATATATATACTCTAAACATCACAATATATTTTTTAGATTGTAAAAATAATATCACCAAGTTTTGATAACTTTTTTAAAAAATTATTATTATCTTAATTGAATATTATAAAATTTAATAATTTTAAAAAAAATTACATTTTTATTAATTAAATATCATAAGATTATTTTATATAATTTAAAAATTTTAATGAAATATCATAAAAACTTTTATAAAAAAAATATTTTAAAATCCATTAAAATCTCAATTCTTTGTTCTGAATCGATTTCCAATTTTTTTTAGAAAAGAATCTTTGCATGCTATCCACAAACATTAGCCTGAAAAGCAAAATCGATCTGCTAGCTTCATTTGCTATAGTAACTACTAACTGCACCACATAAAAAGAAGACAAAAGTAGAAAAGAAAAGTGTTTCTCTGCTCTGTCATTAGAAGTGTGATCATCATTGCAAATTTGTACAAGGGCATTGAAAATCAGGAACTTCAAAAGCCAGACTAAAGAAAAAGCATTTTACAACCATGCCTCCTTCTTTTTCTGGTTCTACATATCATATAATATGAACCTGACAACCTAGTAATTGGACAATGTAACCGACAATATTATGACATTTTTCTTAGCCAGCTATGGCCACAAAGTTGGAACCAATTAGATTGTTGAAGCCCAACACAACATAGAGAATTACTTTCTGGAAAAAGGATTAATTGGTGGAATATCTTCACACCTGGCTTAATTCTATTCATTAAATTCACATGATTATTTAGAGTATATAAATCTTTCTCAAAGTGTTGTTTTCATTTAGTGTAATAAAGAAACAAAAAGTAGCTAATGCTTTACTCTTTTTTCAATCCATTTGTTTACTAAGTTGGTGCAAGCATCTGGTTAAGGCAGGGAGAAAGATGATCTGGTGGAAGATCAAAATATGTTACATCACTTAAAATGATGACATCCAATTTATACAAATATAATATGTGTATTCCATAAATACAATTATTTAAAATTATATAAAAAAAAAACTGTATAACACATAATTAATATTTCCATAAATATAATTATTTAAAATTATATAAGAAAAAAAATGTATAAAACATAATTAATATATATATATATATATAATTCTACAAATTTAAATTAATAACATATAGATTAAAAATATTAATCGACGAGAAACAAAATTTGTTACATGTATAATGAAGAAAACTTTCATATTTCAGTTGATTTATAAGGTTGAGTTAAATTTTTAACTCACATTTGTGATCACTAAAAATAAAATAAATTATAAGTCATTGTTACTATGAATTACTTTCTATTGCCTATAAATAAAAATTATATTAATTTTAATAAAAATTATTTATACAGAGGATGATTTTATATTTTGTTCATTAAAGAACAATATTTCTATATTTTTATAAGTATGAAATACATATCTTTAGTAAATTGTTAAAGTATCTATATTTCATGGCATCTAAGATTAGGGAATGTGCCGGTTGAACTTCAAGAGCGTTGGCAATTTTCTCTTTTGAACCACATGTTTCATCAGAATAAAGTGCATATCTGTTTTTAATCTCAAAAGGGGATTGTCTGTCATCTACAAACAGTTTTTGGACCTATAAAATTAGGTCTATGACCTAAAGTTTTGAAGTATATATAAGCTGAAACATCTTATTTGGCAGCCTTAAGCATTCTTTTGTAGCAACTAGCTAGAAGAGGTGCAGATTAATATTAAAATGGAAGAAAAAGGAGAAACTAAAGCTATTTCACCCTCAAATCTCATACTTTAGATTTTCTGTACAAGAAAGACATAATATCCGACTCAGACCACATGTTGGGGAGCACCTTCAAGATACGTTTTTTCAACTTTTTTTCTACATAAAATGGTAGCAGCATCTTGAAACTTCTAGAGGAGCTACCTAGTTGAATAATATATTAATAATGGAGGTTATAAAAGTTGATGAAACTATATGCTTTCATGTCTTTTTGTTTTTTATTTGGAATGTCATAAATCATAATCCATTGTCCATAACAAATTCTCAAAATATTGTTTTCATAAAACATGCTTTTGGTCTTGGCAGCTTTTGCCATGTACCATCCTTTTCCTAACTGATTTTCAACTAGCAGCAGGCAATTGGCAAAGTTCTTGTTCCTCTTTCCACAGAATTTGTCTATTTTCTCAGATTTTTCCTCTTGGCCAATGAAACCATTTCAACTAACTAATTTTGATGTTTATTAAATATTGTTAAATCATTTTGGATCTATATATAAGATTGCAACGGATGATAAAAAAAAATAATTTGATGATTAGAGACATTGAGCATAGTGGAACATAATTTATTTTATTAGATCACTTAATTAAAGGACACAAATTATCATTACTGATTTGTAAATTTCTTCATTAAGGAGTATGTCCCACTTATGCTAATATGTATTGGTAGTAATTCTAAAATTATTTATGTTAATATATATTGATAGTAATTATAAAATAAGATTTTCTAATAAAAAATTATTAAATAATATAAATATCAGTGTGAGTTACAGTAATATAAATTGTTTCTTTCTTGTATATATCTATTTATTATAACATGTTTTTTTTTTAATTGGCATCCCAAGCGGGCAAGGATGTGTACCAAGAAATCCATAATGATTCACACACCATATTAATTAATTGAATTAAATCTATTTATACTTTCTCAAAGTTTCATTGTTATATACTTAATAAATTAGAAATTACTTTTAAATTATTTTAAAATAATTTTTCCATCCATAATAGTGTTGGGAAAGATGTGGGTGTGCAACAGAAAAATTATACACAAATATGAGACTATGTAATTTTTTACACACGCTCTCAAAAAAATTTATGTGTAATTTTTTAACTTACACTCGCGCGTTTTTCCAACGATTGTATCTCTAATGAGAAATTTTTTTTTAACACAGTCTTGCATTTTAATTAAATTTCAATGTTTAATTGTAACGTAAAGAATTCATCTAAAAATAAGCAAATTGAGTTTCATATATATATATATATATATATATATATATATATATATATATATATATATATATATATATATATATATATACACGACACATCCTAGCCAACAATGATAGCATCCAAGATATATGAAAAAAAAAGGTTTTAAATTTTATGTGGAATGTAAACATGCCACATTGCTTCTTAGCTTCTTAGTACCTACGATGCTCACGTTGACCTTCAAACAATAACGTAACCACTCATTGCATAGTAATATAAATTATGAAGACATGCTAAATCTTGTAAATAAATAAATAAATAGACTTAGTGAAATTTGAGTCTTAATTAAACTCTTGCATGGGTCACTCAATTATGACAAACACGTTGACTTGTTTACATATCAAATACAAATCACCTTTTTCAATTTATAGGCATGAAAAAAATAAACACGACACCTTTGTGACGTGGTTTTCTTTTTTTTTTTCTTTTCTTTTCTTGTTGATCAACATGGGACCGACACAACACACTTGAAAAAAAACTGAAGTCAATGCCATATGTTTGTGTAAACAGAATTTGCTTTGTCAATGGAGCACACAACAAAAAAGGGAAAAGATAATAAATTCATCACAACAATAGAAAAAAAAAGGAAAAAAAAAAAGGAGAATATAAAGGAAAGAAAGACGGAAAGCAACGCATATGGACCAAAGCTGCTACGTTGGTTTCGCTTCAAGAATCATAAAGCTTTGCAAATTCAAATTTTTGAAAGCAAAAATCCATTTTGGCATAATCCCTTTATAAGTTTGGCTGCATTTTGATAGTTTATTTTATTTATTTTTTTAGAAATGTGAGTGAAAAATCTAACTCAACCCTACAGACGAGTTTGTAGGATGAGACAATTTGTAGGGTGAAGATGGGTGCATTTTGATAGTTTTTTTTTTTTTTAGAAATACGAGTGAGGGGCCTAACTCAATTATATGTATGCAACTAGCTCTATATTTAGATGAACAGGGCACGATAAATCCTATAACTGCAAAGAATCACCTACAATGGAGTGCAAAGGGTCCTAAGATAGACTCTGACACACCATGTTAGAAATGTGGGTGAAGAACCTAACTCAACTCTACAAACCGTGCGAGACTCTGTTTTAAAGCGATGTGCGATTTTCAACAATTTTATATATATTGTAAATATAATTTATATATCTTATATGCTAAACTCTTAATTAATTCATACGTGAATAATTATTTTAGTGAACTCGATGAAATTTAAACAAATTTGGTGGCTTTTTAATTTATAACCAAGTTTGCTAGTTAATAAACTAAAAAAAATTATACACAAGTGTTTCGGACTATTTGATGTACACTTACACATCCTAATATGCATTATATTAATTAATAAAATGACCTGATAAAATAATTAAATTCTATTATGGTTTGTTTGGATATAATAAAAATTGGGAAATTACGAGAGAAATTTCCCAATTTTTATGAAAATTTAAACATATGGCATATCAAAATGATTTGTCTGAATATCAAAATCCAACAATTTTAAAATGCTAAGATTTTGTGAAAGTTTTTTTTCAAGGAAAATGTAAGAATTTCATGTAACACTTGAATTGAAAAAGAATGATTTTTTTTAATCTTTTTCATGGATTTGATGTAAACACTCTCGTCTCAAAGTTATGATGGGTTGGTAAGTTCTCTCTTCCTTCTCTCAGTTTTGTGCTTCTATAAGTTATAAAAAGTTTTCAATATTTTCTTTTTTATGTTAATATCAATATTTGCTTTTTTATGTTGATATCTAAATATCAAGTACTGAACAGATAATTTGGAACACAAGAATTTAAATTATTTCATCTAAAAAAGATATTTATAAAATAAAAGGAACTCACTTTAAATGTTTGTCTACAAATATTTTACATTAACAAGTTAATAGCAATTTTCTTATAAGCAACCACACAAATTAAAATTATGGTTTTTTTTTCAAGATCTTGTGGGCTGGTTAAGTAGGAATTGGACAATGATCCAATTGGCCTTAAAACCACTTATTTAATTTAAATTCAAAACTTTAAATATAAGTCATGCATTTTATTGGCAACTTAGAGATAATCAACTAGGTCAAATCATTTTCCCACCTCGAATCGCAATGTTAAAATCACTACTAAACATAGTGACTTATATTTACAGTGAATATAATTAATGAAAAATTTATAATAAAATAATAAATAATTGTTTCAATTTCGTCATAATCTTTTTCAATTCTACTAGGATTTTTCAATTTTACCATGCTTTTATTTTAGTAACCCAAAGTCGAAATGTTATGTTAAAGCAAGTTTAATTAAATTTACCAAAATCCATCATGATTTCATCTAAACCAAACACATTCAAAGTTCAAAATCTAATGTAAAATTCGTAGTTCTAACCTTCCCCCTTCTATAAAACAAATCGGAAAGTGAGGGAAACAAAAGTTGTACTTGCTGTCTTAAATCAGTTGTAAGAAACCTCAAAAGGCCACTCATTGTTTTTCATTTCCTGTCATAAACTTAATCACTAGATAGAATGAAAAGAAAATAACAATTTGCTGTGTAAGGACTTCCAAGGAAACTGAGATACTAAATTATGAATAGACAAAATTTTCTTGCATTGGGAGTGAACTGAACCCAAAAGAAGAATGACAAAAATATAACCTACTCGTTTCACCAATCTGCTACATACATAAAAGGGGGTGTCATACTAAACATGGAACTCGGCTAAGAAGGCACAACACTGTAGCCGCGGTAACATGCATTAGCCTTAAGATCAGCCAAGTACGGACACACATCCCAGGTAGAACAACCCACCAGAAGCATGCTGACATTAGTACAATAACACTGGCCACCTCAAAAATATTTGCTTGATTTTTTTAGGTACCAGCTCTGAAAAACCTTACTCAACTTCTTTGATGATTCTTCGTCTTCGTAACGGCTGTGTTGTAATGCTCCCTGGAGCACTGTGAGCTTTCCTCTTCTCTTCCTTCCTTCTCTTAGCATCCGACATAGCACGCATTAAAGCAGCAGCTTTGAATATTGGTCTTGGCAAGTGCCTATGTCTGTTGAGCAAAACAAAAAAAAAAAAACAATAAGCACAGGGCATGAATTTTGCTAAAATATATGGTTTGTTATAACAAAGTTTGCCAGGAATGGTTCCTGAAAAGAATTTGCTTGATCAAATCTTACCTTGCAATACGATTAACTTCAGGGAGGTGCTTATAGCGTTTCTTTACAGCTTCATGATACTCATGCTTCTTCTTTTCCCTTGGGAGTATCTGTGGCATGATAAGAGAGGTAATCCTCAGTTAATGAAAGGTCTCTAAGAATATAAATGATTATTAGGACGGATAACAAATTGGGAGACAAACAATCATCCCAATTATAATAATTTAAGGTGTTAATCGTAGATGATCCACAACAATGAAGATCAACTAAACTAGATGTATTTGGATTAATCCTCCCAATTTTACTCCTAGCATGACCTTGTTATTTTGATCCTTCATCAGGAATTTGGAACCATGAACAGAAAATGTAGGTGCTCCCTTGTACTAGATGGTGTCTATCTCTCTACTATATAACATCCATGCTACAAACTAAAACGAGTAGATCCAAATCCAAAAACAAATTGGAAAGAAAATTAAATTAAATAAACAAGTATAATCGAGATTCATCAGCCAATAATGTAAATATTGTCCCACACGATGCTTTTTTTATAGAACTGTCCTACATGATGCTGAGGACATGTTTTGACACAATTACTGGACCAAAACCTCAGCAATGCAAGAGGTAAGGAAGATATCTTACTACTCCAAGTTGCTCTGATGCTTTTGCCTTCCAAAGCCTAAGGTTACTGTCGTCACTTCCTGAAATCACATAACTTCCATCACCACTGAACTTGACACAAAATACCCTGCACAACAAAGAGACTGATCAGCCTACCATAAGATAATAGAAATCTTTCAGTAGTAAACTCTGCCAAAACAGCAATAGAACTCCGTTACAAATCCAAGGTATATATTGGTTGAAAAGTGATGCAAGCACTCAAACAAAATATAATGTTCAGTATTGCATATAAATAAAGCAAACCTTTGCATTCTCTTGGTATGATAAATCTCCTTGCTGTGACCACCATTATACTGGAAAATTCTCACCTACAATGAAAAACCATTACTAGATATGAAATCATTCTCAGTAAGAGCAAGCGTCAAGGGATTAAAGACAAAATTCAAGGAACTAACTGTTCTATCATAAGATCCAGTGACAAACTCTCGTCCAGTTGGTGAGTAGTCAATATCCATCCTGTAGAATGAAATATGAAAATATAGGAATGATAAATTCTAGAATTACCACAAACATAATATTTTATGAAAAATCATCTTACACTGCAGAAACGTGATCTTTGTGAACACATTTAGCCTCATCTAACTTCCTAGCATCATAGCTATAGCAGTTACCATCTTCATTTGCCTGCATGGCAATGAAATGAATAAATAATATAAATACCTCTTCTGAATGTTGATACCAGGATACAACTACAACAAAAGCCGTCTCAATTCAACGATATCTCATGTGTTAGAGATAACCAAAACCCTAAACAATAACCATCTGATAAACTTACAGCTGTAAAATTTATGGGTTCCATTGGGTTCCAAGATATAGAATTGGTTTTGGTCTGCCACAATGAATTAAAAGTCAGTATAATCATAAACATATTTGGAATAAAACCAAATGAGAAGGGGGTTAAAACAACTCAAAGTAAAAGTGTTGTAGAGAAATGTCCCAATGATATATGTGCAATTAAAAAGCAAATAAAATAATAGGGACCTCATTTAACACAATACTCTTAACAATAAAATTGATGACTAGAAATAACAAAATCAAAATCTGCAGCCATATGTTAAAATTTAAACTAATGAATATAAAGCAATTACCATCATTATCATTTTCCTCACTGGGGAAGCCATGCGTAAATCATACAGAATTATGCTCCGGTCACTAGCTGAGGTGGCCAAGAGATTTGGTTCTCCAGGATTAAACCGGACGGAAATAACTGTATCTGTCCCCCATTCAAAACTATTTATCGGCTGAGACCTGCAGAAGGGAGTAACAATAGCATGAAATAAGCATAATATTTAGAAAACTAAACTGTGACTCTAGTAAAATAAGTAGATCAAACTGAAATTGAAATTAACACCTGTTGTGATTCCATATATCTACTTGAGCACCAGCTGTGGCAAAATGCTCACCATCCCACTGGTGATCAACACCCCTAAAACTCAAAGTATCAAAGAAAGTAAATAAAAATATACTAGTAAAATAGTAAGTTTCAATATCTTCCTCTGGGATAACTCCAAAACTTACCAAAATGCATTCTTCCAAACATAAACACTTGCTGGCTGCACAAAAGCAAAAATGATTCATAATATTGTGAGTTAGTAGTATATCCCCTGAAATTAAAAAAGAAAAGGCAAAAGTAAAAAAATACCAGCACAATATTTCACCTCAACTGTGCTCTTAGTCGAGTCATCTGACTCCATAAGAGTGGCAACAGGAACATTCCAGAGTCTGATACTGAACACAAATTCCAGGTTACAACAGAAGAATTAACTACCAAAGGCTAAATACAAAGCTAGATATAATAGGGAAAACTTAAAAAGGTTGATTCTTACGTGCAATCAGTTCCACAGGACACAAGAATTTGTCCATCTGTGGATGCTGTCAGGCCTGTGGATGCTGTCAGGCCTCGTACAGCACCTTGGTGACCAGGAAACTGACAAACTGTTCGCCTTTTTTTTTCAAATATAAAAAGTAACAATATTAGATACATATAAGTCCCAAAAATTGTAACATGAAAAACTTCATGTCCTTGCTTAAAATTTAGTAAGTTTACCCAAAAATTAACCAATGTTTTCTTATCCATATATATAATTTAGATGCATTATTAAATAATTTTATCATAAAATAACTACCATTCTACAGAAAGCCAGTATACCCTCAACCATATAAATTGTTAGGAATGGTACTAATTCTGTTACAATGTATTAGTTTTTCTGTTTAAGTGTATTTTCTGTTAAAGTCTTCTTTTATGAAGGCTTTTAGGTTACTGATTGTACTACCCAGGTATGTTTATAAATACCTGGGTCATTGCCTTATTTGGCAAGCCTTTCAATTAATCTCTCTCTTTTTCAATTTTTCCCTCTCTCTCTGCCTTTCATCTCTTTCTTTATTTCTCTCTTCTCTGGTTCTTTCTATCTAGCTGTTTCATCAGCAAGAACCAGCTTTTCTGGTTATTGGTGGATCCTAAGTTAGGGCTAACAAGTGGTATCAAGAGTCATCCCCAAGAAACAAGCAAGAACAGAGAAGATGTCATCCATTACAAGGTTTGACATAAAGAAATTCGATGGGCATGAGATAAATGACTGCTACAAGCTCAAGAACAAGAAAGAAAAGGAAGAAAAGTGCAAGAATCCTAAATCAGAAACTGCTGTGGCAGATTCAGATTCAGAGTATGATGCTGATGTTTTGGTGGCTGCAGCAGCATTTTCTGATGATAGAGAAGAGTGGATTTTGGACTCTGGATGCACCTACCACACCTACCACATGTGTGTCCCAAAAGGGAGTGGTTTTCAACCTATGAACCTGTTCATACAGGAGTTATTATGATGGGTAATGATGCTGTTTGCAAAGTTAAAGGCAAAGGCTCAGTGCAAATCAGAACCCATGATGGAGCAGTCAAGACACTCACAAATGTGAGACATGTACCTGAATTAAGAAGAAATTTAATCTCTCTTGGAGCTTTGGAGTCCTTGGGATGTAGGTATTCTGCTGAAGGTGGAGAAATCAAAATTTCTAAGGGCTCGCTCACTCTTATGAGGGGAAAAAGAAAAGGTAATCTTTATTTCCTTCTTGCTTCCACTGTTACTGATCATGGCACTGCTGCCCAGGCAATCTCAGCAAGCAATGAGGAACAATCAAGGTTGTGGCATATGAGATTAGGCCACATGAGTTAGAAGGGGATGCAAATCCTAAGCAAAAGAGGTTCTTCTGGTGATCAAAGTTTCAGCAAGTTGCAGTTTTGTGAGCATTGCATCCTTGGGAAACAGAAGAAGGTGAGTTTCTCTAAGGGGCAGCACACTACACAAAGCATTCTAGGCTATCTCCACTCAGCTTTCATTTGAGCAATGTCTCAGCTACAGAGGGAATAAAGGAAGCAACCTGGTTGAAGGGTTTTGCCACTGAACTTGGAGTTACACAAGATTCAGTGGAAGTTTACTCAGACAGTAAGAGTGCTATACACTTGACAAGAAATGATGCATTCCATTCTAAGACTAAACACATCAATGTAAGGTACCACTTCATCAGAGAAATAGTGGCTAGAGAAGAAATTTCAGTTCTGAAGATTCATACTTCAGAAAATCCAGCAGATATGCTAACTAAACCGCTGCCAGCTACTAATTTTAAGAAGTGTGTAAATCTAGTAGGTGTTTCTAATTGTAAAGCTTAGAATATTTTTCAATAGAATTAGTCCCAAGGTGGAGCTTGTTGGGAATGGTACTAATTCTGTTACAATGTATTAGTTTTTCTGTTTAAGTGTATTTTCTGTTAAAGTCTTCTTTTATGAAGGCTTTTAGGTTACTGATTGTACTACCCAGGTATGTTTATAAATACATGGGTCATTGCCTTATTTAGCAAGCATTTCAATTAATCTCTCTCTTTTTCAGTTTTTCCCTCCCTCTCTGCCTTTCATCTCTTTCTTTATTTCTCTCTTCTCTGGTTCTTTCTATCTAGCTGTTTCATCAGCAAGAACCAGCTTTTCTGGTTATTGGTGGATCCTAAGTTAGGGCTAACATAAATGATAAGAAAAAATCTCAAGTCATATTTGATATATCAAACTAAGATGGAAATTCTTTTGAGATATACTTAATGTCTATTATAGTCCATAAATTCTGTTTCTTTACTATCTTTTCATAAATGCCCTCTAAGGATCTAACTAATTCTTAAATATTTTACAAACTTGTGATAAATGAGAGAGAAATAATAGTGAAGGTCATACTAGGAAGTTAAAATTCATTTTAATATGAATAAGGATATTAATTACATTCCTCAACTTGTTTGTTATCCCCTAAGTGGACAGATAAAAAAAATGGATGGAGTGATACATAGAAATGTTCTTCAATTAAAAGAGACTACTAAATATCATGTAATTGATTCAAGTCCCTGATAGAATTTTTTTTGTTTTTTGAAAAAACAAATTAAGAAATAAATTTATTACCTTGAAGCTAAATCCCAGAGACGAATATCTGTAAACACAACGAAGACAAATGTTACAGCCTTTCTGATATGTATGCATCTCAACTCGTCCAGCATTGTTTAAAGATAACAATGTACATGGGGTTGAGCCTAGTGTGCAACAGGAGGTTGCATAATACATAACATTATATAGAAGGAAAATCAATGAAAAAGTGAACCAAAATGACAAAAAATGAAATAAAGTTACAAGATATGAATGAACAGTAGAAGTGAATGGATATGTCAGATGTTTCCCATACAATTGTTTCTTATCTCTTTACCATGGAATATTTCATGATTGAATCTTTTATACGACTACTCGGTATTCATATATCCAGAAGTCAATATTCAACAATCAGGCCAACTGTGAAGCTGCTAATTCATTCTGGCAGAAGAATTCTGGTTGTCTAGTATCGGATTTATGGATTATGAATTTTCTAAATACATATATATTCTGACAAAAAGTAACTACTTCCTGAATACAAAATTCATAATCCATCACATAGCAAAACAAACTTCTTTCTTTCTCTTCCAACCTTCTCCATCTCCAAACCAACACTAGAATTCAGCCATTACTTCCCATATCCTACAAGTATACATATAACTTCAGGGGCATGACTAAGTAAGGGAAAATTAAGTACCTCCATCCATTGAACCGGAGAATATCCCTTTCAACTGAGAAGGGTTCTTAGTCATACACGAAACAGCATCTATATGCCCATCCAATGCTCCTATGAATGGTCTTGCAAAAATCTAAATCCACAAAAAATAATAATAATAAACATAAACATAAACTTCAGATCCAATAAAAACACATTGATTATGATTACAAAACATCAGAAAACACAAAAGGGGGAAAAACCTAACCTTGTCCAACTTCACAGCATTAAGAGCACGCACATACTCCACCGCCTTCTCTTGAGGACGAAGGCTAGGATCGTAATTCCGGAACACCCTCTTTTCGAAATCAAAAGGGCAACGTTAGAAAAGATGAAAGATTGTAAATTTAAGTGAATTGATCAATTAGAAGAACACAAGTGATGAAGGGTCGTATGTTTTGCAATGAATCACCTGAAGGTCTTGACTTCGTTCTCGCGTGAACTCGTCAACGGAGCGTGATATTACTTTGACCTTCATTGTGTGTTGAAACAGTGGAAAAAGAGAGAATAATCGCTCTGATTTGGTTCTTCGAGCTCCAAATTGGAGAGCAGATAAACCCTAGGTCGAGGAAGAAAGGGTTTTAGAAAATGCAAACGGGTTAACCCGATTCATCCGACATGGTGATGTTTTTAGTGTTTTTTTTTATTTTAAAAATTAGGTTTAATTACTTTTTTATCTCTTTGTAACTTTTAGTAATTTCCATTTTTTTATCTGTAAATGATTATTTTAGTTTATATAATTTACTTTTTATAAATTTTAATCTTTATCGTTAGAAGTTTTCATAACACAATAAATGTTAATAATGTTATCAAATAAATAGATTAAAATGTAAATTACATGATTAAATATTTATAAATTTAAAATTCAACTTTTTCCTTTATCCAAGAATTATGATTTAAATGAGAATGAGGATAAATTGATATTTGTTAGCTTTTATGATAAAATTAACTATTATTTTAATAATGTATATTTTATATTTTTTTAGAGTATATGTTAATATCAATATCATAAAAATTCAAATGAGAATATATAAGATGATATGGAAGGAGAACAAAATAAGAAAGATAAATAAAAAGGGGACGTTTATTTTCAGAAAATTATTTTTACTTTTATTTCTTGTTTTTATTTTTTAAAAATTATTTTTTATTTTCGCATTTGAAATTTTTAGAAATATAATTTTTTTGACACCTACAAAATGAAAACATTAAAAATATTATTGGTTTGATCAATTTTCAAGAAGAAATTTACAGAACATTTTGTGCATTTAATTTGAAATATATATATATATATATATATAAAAATCTTTATTATTAAACATTATATAAATAAAAATATTATATATTATAATAAATAGAAAATTGTAATGAGTTATTTGTAACATATTTGTAAGTGATGATTTTATTTTTTTAATGAAAAAAATATGGCAAGCATAAATTTTATTTTTTTTTATATGTATATTAAAAATAAATTTTAATCACTCTCAAATTTTTTTAGTCTTTCAACGCAAAAAAAAAAAATATTGTGTAGTTAATAGATTTATGTTTAACCTGCCTTTACTCAAACAAAAAAAAAATAAATTAAAATTGAAATTATTTTCTGATTTTATTACATATTCACCGTGCTGCTTTTAAAAAGAAAGAAAAAGAATTGATAAACATTGCTATATCACCTATTTATTAGCGTCAACAATTGTTCCTTAATAATTGATAGTTTAACAATAATTTAGTTAAAATTAATCCACAACTTAACATTAATAATTGAGATTACTTAGTTTAAAGCCATAAAATTGTAAGGTAAAGGTGAGGTAGAATAGAGCTCAACTTCACCACCTCAAATCCATAATTTAACAGAGAGAAATAGTTAAATATAACATATTCAAACTTTTGTACTTATTTAGATAAGTTAATTGTCATTTCTTGTTTAACTTCACATAAATTTTGAAATAATAACATCTCATATGTATAATAATAAATTAACTTCAATAAAAGAAGAGTTTTTAAATTCTTTTATGTTTTAAAATATATATAATAATATATTGTATTAATTTAAAGTGTCACGTCGATTAATATTAAAATTAAAAAAATAATATAAGATAAATTAATACTTTTATTTATTTCATCATCTCTTGAGTTTAGTGAATGGAAATATTAAATTTTACAGTGTAGTTTAGTGAATGGAAATATTAGATTTTACAGTATACTGAATATTACGGGGGAAGGTTTATAATTTTTTTATATAGGAAGGTTGGTAGTTGTTCTGTTAAAAAATGAGAAGAAATTGTAATTTTTTCGTTCAAAGATTACAACTAGTGAATTTTGTTTTAATGGTATTTAGATTAAATCTTGAGATACCAAATCACATTAAATTTTAAGTGTTTTTTTCTTTCTCTTATATTTGTTTCAATATTTTTCTTTCTCTCTTATACTTGTTGCATGTTGAGTTCCCAACATAAAATACTCACACAAAGATGCACTTATAGACAAATTATAAACCTGACAAGAAATACAATTAAAGCAATTACAATATAAGATAAGAATTTTTTTCGATCATAGTCCAACAAACTTAGTTTAATAAGATAATAACACACAAATTCAATCTACAAATGTAGAGTATAAAGTGAAGAGGAAAAAAATAGCACTTTGCAAATACAAATAAAACTTTGGTGATAACCAAGAAAAATGAAAAAGGATTTCAAAATGTGAGTGGATGTGACAAAGGGCAACAATGTTCCAATGTTAACTAAATAAAATAAGACCAAATAGCTCGTACTTTCCATATCTAGAATTGAACTAACAAATCTCACGCATATTGCATTGAATGTCTCATTTGACTGTACTCATTTGTCAAAGTTATGTAATTAAAAAAGAAAATGTGTTGATGCTCCAATGCCTACTATAAGATTATACATAAACAACGAGTCCACCAATCACTAAAATCTTGATAAAACATTCCATATTCGATAAGCCTTTCGAGATAGATGATGATTTCGTTGTGAGATTATGTAGTAGTAGTATGTCAGCATCGATGATGAGAACGAGGAAGATGATGATGGCAAGTGAGACAGGAAAACCATAAGTGATTATTGGAGGGTCAAATCTTGATGTGGTGAGGTTTTGATCATAACATATATAGATAAAGGAGTGACCTCAAGAGAATTAAACATCGCGAGTAATAATGAGAGGATAGAGGACAAACATGAAGTTAGTGACATTGAGAAGGAAGAGCATAATTGCAACAAAAAATTCGGCGATGATGATTGACAGGATTTTAAATGGTGATTACATTGCATGCCCATGTTGGCAATAGACTTTAAATTGACGTAGAAAGGTCAATCAACACCGGGTAGCCAAGTACGTAATGGATAACTGCTGAAAGTATTTAAGTAATAAATTCATTCTAAAATGAGTGTTCTCCTACTCTGATTTCTCCAGAGTCTCCGGAGACCGTGATGAGTTCTCTACCCTAATGGAAATAGAGTGAAAGAAAATTTGAGAATTATAGAGAATAAGAAACTAATATATTTTATTTTTAATTTAAAAATAAAAAGGTTAAAATAAAATAATGTAAAATAAATAATCTTTTTATTCTAACAATAAAATTTAATCAAAGTGATAGAAAAGCATGTGGAATATATATATTTAGAAATATAAAATACATATTTTAAAAATATTTTTTTATAATTTATATTAAATACGAGAATCTTGTAATCTTGTACATGCTTAAATTTTGAAAATAATTTTCTAAATATCCAAATAATAACCTGAGACTCAATTCACATGTTGGTTAAAAAACACTCCATTCACCTGAATTTTTCTGCTCCATCATAAAAACATGAGCGCCACAGATAAAATCATAAATTCAACATATATTTGATTATTAATGGCACAATATAATCAATAGGGGTGTAATTCACGAGTATCTTCAAAATAAACAAAAATAAAAGATAAGAATAAATATAAATAGGATGGTGAAAGAGTGAAGAGCAAACAAAACAAATAGAGACAGACAAATAGAGAGAACCAAACCAAGAAAAAGCTCTCGGTTGGTTCACCCCTCAACTTAGTTGTTGATTTTCGTTACTAAGAAGCACTTAGAAGAAGAACAAGGGTTTGATCGGATGCGATGAGCACACAGGGGCAAGTGCTTGATGAAGCGGTTCTAGACGACATAATCCGCCGCTTAACGGAGGTCCGATTGGCCCGACCCGGCAAGCAGGTTCAGCTCTCTGAGTCTGAGATCAAGCAACTCTGTGTTGCTTCCAGAGACATCTTCCTTCAACAGTCCAATTTGCTTGAACTCGAAGCCCCCATCAAGATTTGTGGTAACTTTTTGTTTTCTTTTCACTCAATTTACTACCCTTTTGTGTTTAGGGTTTGAAAATGCTTCTGGGTGTTTTTGGTTTGTTGCAAGTTTGGACCTTTTAGTTTTGGGGTGTCATGGGTTTATTGAATGGAAATGTGGGTTGCCCTTTCTGTTTTTTTAGGCTTGAGAATTGTTTGTTAGCTTTTTTTCTGTTTTGAGGGATTCATGTTGGCTGCTGAGGGTTTAACACACTCATGTTTTTTGTATCTGATAAGTTTTATGTTGGCTGCTAAGGGTTTTACACAACCCTGCTTGAGATGGGTTATGAAACCTAGAGGAGAGTTTGGTCTTTAACTGGACACAGTGGCATTGAGCAATCCATGTAGCCGACCTTACATGGTGGGAGAATATTTGACAAAAACCCAAGTCCTGGATTGTGAGCCATGACTAGTCTTTAAACTAACATTGGCATTGAGCCATCCATGTTTCCGACCTCACTTAGGGAAAAATATTGTGAAAAACTCAACCCTGACTAGAGGTAGGTTTGTGGTGACTTCTCAGAATTTGGGTTTGAGCCTAACTGAATCCCAAAAACTAGCTTGTGAAGTAAGAGTTGTCTCTATTATGTTCACTAGTTTGGTCATATCACTAGTCAATGTTGGATTTTCAACTAATAAGACTTCGGTTATTGTTGTTTGTTGGATTCTCTTGTCGTCCAGCCATATCACTAGTCAATGTTGGATTTTCAATTAATATGACTTTTGTTATTGTTGTTTGTTGGTTTATCTTGTCGTCTAGCGTTAAATGTAGCCTTATTTTATCAATGTTGTTAATCTGGAGAGTTTCTGGAAACTTGTGGAGTTTTCGTAAACTTGACTTGTAGTGTTGACTTGTAAGCTGATTGAGTTCGCTTATAAACGTGCAAGAGTTTACGTGACATATGTCAAAAACCCTACTAATGTTATACATGCTTTACAAAATACTCTTATTACGAGGTGTCTTTCTTTTTGCTTTTTCAGGTGACATTCATGGGCAGTACAGTGATTTGTTAAGGCTATTTGAGTATGGGGGTTTGCCACCTAGTGCGAATTATCTCTTTCTAGGAGACTATGTGGACCGTGGGAAGCAGAGTTTAGAAACCATATGTCTTTTGCTTGCCTATAAAATCAAATATCCAGAAAACTTTTTCCTGTTGAGGGGGAATCACGAGTGTGCTTCCATTAATAGGATTTATGGGTTTTATGATGAATGTAAGAGGAGGTTTAACGTGAGGCTTTGGAAAGCCTTTACTGACTGTTTTAACTGCCTTCCAGTGGCAGCCCTTGTAGATGATAAAATATTGTGCATGCATGGTGGTCTTTCCCCTGAACTCAATAATTTGGATCAAATTAGGGAAATTGAACGTCCAACAGTGGTTCCTGACACTGGCTTGCTTTGTGATCTGCTTTGGTCTGATCCTGGTAGGGATGTGAAGGGTTGGGGTATGAATGACAGAGGAGTTTCGTACACCTTTGGCCCTGACAAGGTGGCTGAATTTTTGGCAAAGCATGACTTGGACCTCATCTGTCGTGCCCATCAGGTCACTTAATTTTTTTTTTGGACAATATCCATTCAGCTTCTCTAAGAAAATGGTAGAATTTTACTGCTGTTCAGTGACATTATAAATCTTGTGTAGGTCGTAGAGGATGGGTATGAATTCTTCGCCGATCGGCAGCTTGTTACTATATTTTCAGCTCCAAACTACTGTGGTGAATTTGACAATTCTGGTGCAATGATGAGCGTGGATGATAACTTGATGTGCTCCTTTCAAATTCTTAAGCCTGCAGAGAAAAAAACTAAGTTTGTGATGCCGCCAAACAAAATGTGATGGTTGCCACATAACTATCATGCTATTAACTAAGGTCAGGTTGTCAATGCTTCTATTTCTTATGGTATAGACTGACTGAGCATACTTCACAACTGCATATATTGTTTATGTGAGATTTCTGGTTTTTGTATTGTTATTGTTCTGCTTTTCTGTCTGAAAAGAGGATTGGTTCTTAAATTTTGATTATTTTCTAAAAATTGATTTATTACTTTTCAAAGCAGAACTAGTAAGAAGATCTTTTGATCACTTTTTATGATTTGGTCGCGTTGATTTATATAGTATGTTATAGAAACCCGATATATTGTTAGAAAGAACAAAGGATTTCTTCCCCAATACAGTGCCTAGCCTGCAGAACTTTGATGGTCTACACCGTTCAATGCCCAAAGGTCCATCCCAATTCTCTCAAATGACAAGATCACCCTCTCTCTTCACTTCACCTCTTATTTATAGGCAACATGTCTTATTTCTGTACTTGTCCTGGCCCCAACTAACTCACTATTCTAACTAACCTGATTAACCAATTCCATTATTAATATACAACCTACTAATAGTGAGTATCTATCAATATTATTCGGAACATGGTATATTATTAGGAAGAATAAGGTTTTCTCCCCCAGTACAGTGCCTGTGCAAAACTTTGAGGGTCTGCAACTCCCAATTCCCCAAGGCCCCAATTCTCTCAAATGACAAGATCCCTTGTCTCTTCCCTTCACCTCTTATTTATAGGCAACATGCCTTATTTCTTTAATCGTCCCAGACCTAACTAACTCACTAATATAACTAACCTGATTAACTAAGTCCATTATTAGCACTCAACCAACTACTAGTGAGTATATATTGTTATGATTGCACCCTGTGATAGTTCGTAAGAATCCTGTGCTACAAACCCTGTGATAGTTCGAAGCTGCTTTGTTACGTAATCTTTCAGATGTTATGAACTTTTGTCTCCTCTTTTTATCTAAGTGGTAAGTTTAGTTTGTTTGCATGTTTTTGTAGTCTATATAATTACTAGGTCAAACTGAAGCATTTTTATTTTAAATTTCCCTGTAAATGGTTGTAGTTGTTTAATTGTATACATTATTCATTTTCTTTATTAGATTATCTGGTCTGTGAGAAGTGAATTCCCTCGCTTGGCCCCTATTATTGAATGCTAAAAGAAACTCCTTCTTCCTCTCCTTTTATGTTAGCATTTATTTAATGGATTCTATGCTTCGGCATTCAGCTTTAGTATGTTGATTTTTATTGACTTGTCCTCTGTTTCTTATTCACTCTGGCACAGGTGAATTCATCGGATTAAATTAAATCTAGAAGACTTAAGATTGCATGGTAAGTCTATCTACTTTGAGGTTACAGCAACTGATGAGTAAATTTACTGCTAGAACATCCAGTCAGGCAGTGAGCATAAGGTACTGCCTATAAGATGTGTTAAAGCACGGCTGGATGACCATAAAAGCAAAGTTTTCTTTTTCCTTTTTAATCTTTTTTTCATATAATTATTCTGCAACACAATATGTACATATGTGTTGTAGATGCTATGGAAATGACTTTCTTTGCTCTGAAAGGTCTTTAGACTGTCGATCTACACTAATAGAGCAGTTTACATTGATGACTCTGTTTGATTTTTTTTTTTTTTTTTTTTTTCAGTTAGTAAAGATGCAATTGATGGATTTTATGGTTTCATATTGGTCTGGTTCTGTACTGATTGATCAAGGTCTATGTTTTTTGTTTGGATTCTTAAGAATTTTGACTGATATTTAGAGATAAATTCTAAATTATAAAAATAGGGTTGGCTTCAAACTTACCGGACGCCACAAGCCACGGCGCCTATATGATGTCGGCTAGAGTTATGGCACTAGGGCCAATGAAAATGGAGACGCCACGGTCAACTGCGCCTTTTGACGAGTCAACAAAAGTGGAGGGTACACAACCTTTTGAAAAGTCAACATTTTTTTAAAAAAATTAATTTGGATTTTATTGTTTTTTGAAAATAACTTTTATAAAGGCAGAAATTAATTTTTTGTAAGTTGCTATTTTTTCAGTTTTAATTAATGTAATTATAGTATTTGTAATTGTGATTTTTTTTAATTTTGGAATATTTTATGTAGTGGTAATAATTGTATTTTGTATTTTAAAAAGTTTCACTATTGAAATTTGTTTATGTTTTGATTTTTTTAAATTTTGGTTGGTAACTTTTTTTAACAAAATGATACACAAATTTTACGGAATGTTTTATTCCTACATTAAAAAAAATTCAAAATACAATTATTATAATTACATAAATTATAATAAAATTAAATAAAAATTCACAATTACAAATACGATAATTAATAAAAATTATTTTCAAACGACAATAAAATTCAATTTATTTTTCAGAAGGTGGCGTTGATTGTGACATCTCCATTTTGTTGACTCGTCAGAAGACACAATTGACTGTAGCGCTTCCATTTTCGTTGGTCCATGATTTTTGACTCATCTGTAAAAGTATTGAAGGCGCCATAAATTGTGGTGCTTTCATTTTTATTGATTTAACGTATATAAAATCGTGTTATAGTACTGAGTCTTCCCCACATGGTTGTCTCCTACAAAATAGCATCAAATTTATAAATTGTTTCAAAATAGATCATTTTTTTAAATTCTTAGACAAAATGGGCCATGATTTTTTTTTCAACTAATAGATATTTACATATTTGTCTGAGAAATATGGAATTAATAGGAAAAGAATGATAGATCTTTGAAAAATAAAAAGGAAATGGTGATAACATTTGACATGGTTATAATATTGGGTGGTGCTAAGTTAGAGTATGTAATCACCAGGTGTTAGGTGTTGTTGTAAGGGTTAAGAATATTTGTCTCGGGTAATCTTTTCTACCGTCACTTTGGATTCTTGATATTTACTATTAAATTCAATGATTCAAGTTACCATAAGAGAAATGAAAGTGGCATTTTGTGTTTATTTTATTTCTGTTTTGGAAGTTAGCCTTTAAACGTGTGATTTGTCACATGAAATTTTACGTACGTGCTGTGCTTATCATATGATTTTATGTAATCTTATTCTACTTGGTTAAATGGAAAAAATAATGTATAAATAGCTTGTAATAATAAAATTAATTGCAAAAAATTTGGGGGGCCAGACCCTACTTAAATTAGATTTCATTGATTCAGATGAATTGGATCCGATTAAAGTGAAAAATCTAATTTAATTTCATGGAATGAACATAATCTTCAACCTCTCTACACTACCCAACCATGTCACTCCCCAAAATCATACACTAGTGCCATCGTGCTTAAGCTCAAATAATCAAGTTTAGCGCAATTAATCAATGATATCCCAAAATATCAAGTAAGTGTATTGTTGCATTTAAGTAACAAAATATCAATTTACATAGACTAAGTTTCTGGAATGAGAATACAATTGAAATTAAATAATTGGGAAAAGAGAAATTGAGATTTGGGTTGAGAAAAAATCAAATAGAAAATAAAGAAAATTAATTGTATTGCACTAATTAAATTAGTTCAAGGTTAACAAATAAGGTTGCACTAGGACTTCCATTACATTAATTTAATTTATTCTATGTCAATAAAATTAATTATGTATACAGGTTTTTCGAAAATGTGTTAACCTTTCTGAAATTAATTCTACTTTTTACTAATTGAAAATATAAGTTCTATTATATATTTAATATATAGTTTTTTCTTTTAGATTATCCTTATTAATCCAAGATTGTCCGATTTTTTTTAGAAAAAAAACTTATGTACTGGTAAAATAAAAAATTAATGTAATTATCCGTATTAAATTGACATCTTGTTGTTTTATACTATACTTTCTAATGAGTTATTAATTAATCAATTAAAATAAAATAGGGGCTATCTTTTTATTAATCTTGTGAGTAATGAGTGTTTATATTGTTTTGAAAGACTTGAGAGGGAGTGTGACATAAATATCTATTTACTCAGTTAAATGAATTGCTATTGATAATTAAATGTTCCTAGAATGATGTTATTTAAGTTTTACGAACATAACTCTTTCTACTTAGATTATAACAACCTAAACATAATTAATTAACTATAATTTGACCTAGTTAAATCTTCATTACAAAATAATTAATAAGTATATATAACAATCTCTTTCCATTACATGTATAATTGACCTTATAATATTGACTTTGATAACCATATTAGCTAGAGCACAGCTCTTTTATTTAAAAGGATAACAATTTAAATGTTATGAATCAATCATCAATTAATTTACCTACCTTCAAACAATGTGTATCCATAACACATTGTTACAAGTATAATTTTTGTTTTACACGATTATATTGGATTGAAAATTTTCATTATGGTAATAGAGAAACAATATGAAGCAAGAATTAAAAAATAATGCAAGATTCCTCGACAAATTTTATGCACAAGAGAGACAATATACATCAATATGTGTTGAATATGAGAGTTGTTCTTTTTTCAAGCCAAATATTAACCGTGTGATGTATAATGTCTCTTTCCAAGGCTATAAAAATTGAATGAACGGATTTGTGTTGTTTGACATTTATAAATGACAAATTTTTGTCCCTAGATGTGTAACTTTCCATGAGCGTATCCTACCATACGAAGCAAATCAGTGTATACCCACTTGAAATTATGACTTTTAACTTTCCATGACCATACCCTATTCTTGAAAAATAATAAATTTACGTTTAAATTTTATTAATTTTCTCCTATAAATTTAAGTATTTATCAAACTAAATATAAAGTGATACATTAAATTAACTCGAATAAGAGTATATTAAATTTTCAAGAATGCAAAAATAATTTTATTTCTAAGTAATACGCAGTTGATAATCATTTATTTTATATATATATATATTTCTTTATATTAAAATTACCAAAAATATTTTTCATATAAAAATACAAATTAAGAAAAAGTAAAAATTAAATAGTAGGACAAGAGTAGAGTGATTGAGAGTGCAAGGTAGAAACTTAGGGAGATGATGGAGAGCATATAAAGGCGCCTGCCCTCTACTTTTTGTTCGTTCAAAATTTTCACTTTCTCTCTCTCTTTCTTTCTTTGCTGGAGTGGTTGTCGTAGGGTTTCAAATTCTCATATTTAAAATCCAAATCGGAAATGCAACTTCCATAGCAAAAGTACTTCTCATAAAATCTTCATTTCGAATTCAAATTCGGATCCGTCAATGGCGTTGTTGGCAGCGAGTGGCGGCGACACCGTGAAACTCTTTGACGCCTCTACCGTGAAGCCCGGCGTGTATTCTCCCGCCGGCGATTGCTGTGCCCTAAGCTTCACCCCTTCTCCTGGTTCTCAAGTCAATTCAGTCAAATGGAACCACACTAGTGAGTCCTTTTTTTTTTTGTTTTTTTGTTTTTTTTTTTTTTTGCTTTCTAGGGTCTGCATTTTCCCAAAATGTTATCGATTTTACTTAATTTGGGGTTTTTGCAGATTTGGTTGTGGCCAGTGCTGGAGACGACAAGAAGATCTCGCTGTGGCGGAAGAATGGGCAAAGCATGGGGACCATTCCCGTTGCCGGCACTGATGGCGGAGATAACATTGAGGTCAATTTTTTCAAATATTTACTTATCAGTTTTTTTTTTTTTTTTTTTTGCTTCCGAAAATTTGATAGAGAATGAGAAATAAATTGACACAAATTACACACAATGTAGCAATGCACTTACTTTCCTGGAGACAAAAGTCGAAAGACTTTTAAATCACGAACTTCTAATGGCATTATGGCAACAACTTTTGCCTAATTACACATGTTATTAGCAAATAGTATGTAACTATTGTCAAGGGAGTTTCTGATTCTAGTGTAGAACTAAGTCAACTAAGATAGAAGTGCTAATGAAGCGTGAGTTGTATCGGGTTGCGTGCTATAATAGTATGTTACTGACTTAATATTCCTAGCTCTACCCATATCTGTAAACTTGACAGTTATTGGAGTTGGAGTCATATCTAATACTACAGGTTTAGCTTTTCTAAATTTAGGAGATGTACAATGGAAGAGTGAGGATTTGTTCATGGTTGATTTTAATTAAAGCATTTTGTAAGCGTAATCCATTTTACTTTAGTGGTGGGTATGACCTCAATTTAGAGGAGTCAAACTGAAAAATACATGACTGCATGTGCAGTCTGTTATAAGTTCCCATCGACGTTGCACAGAAATTTAAAAGCCTTTTCTCAGTTTGATGTTGCCTTAACATTATTGTCTTGGCACTTGTTTGAAGTGGTTGTATTATGATATGAATTATGAAATTTAGACATGTTAGATGTAGTGTTATTATCAGCAGAAATCTATGTATGGAATTCTTGGCATAAATTTAATAATATTTTTAGGAAAAAAGATGACATCAAAGCCTCCTTCCACCTTGAATTCAATTAACAGAGAATTGAATTTTGATTGTGCATGAGGGGGGAAACTGTCCTGTCAAAGTTTGCTCTTTTGGCTTTTCCAGAAGAAGCAATAATGACAGGGAGACCCCTTTGTGTTATGCTTCTATTTTAACTTTTGTGGTCCTTGTAGGCATTGTTATCAAAAATTACAATTCACAATTTAATTTTTATGATTTGGCTATCTATCGATATGTACCCTAAAATGATTTTTAAATGCCTTTGTATCTTACGATATATAGATGAATCTTACGATACATAGAGACAAATTTTGTGATTTGATACACTTTGACTGCTTACCGATACGTATCCTATACAATGAATCTTTCACACTTTTTTCACCAATTCTCATGAAAAGTTGAAATGCCATATAACCTGAATTGTTAAATGGAAAGGAATTGAAGGAATACTTCTAAACATATACTAGAATAAATAGTCACAGTTTGATAACCTAGCTTTTAATTCCAGAATATTTTTTTATAAATATTAATATTGTGGTTATAAGAAATTTAAACACAACTCATGCATCCCATGCTCCCAGAGTTAGTTTTTTACTTATTGATCATGAATATGTACTTTAATATGTCTTCTACAGTTGTATGTACTATATTTTATTATTGATCATGAATGTTACAATGCACGATACGATTCGAATAATGGGTCTTCAGATTCATATTTTGTATCTTGATTCAACTACCATGCTTAGGTCATAATTTTGGCACAATCAGTCAGACAATCTTTTTCATTTTTGTTCGTGTTACTTCATTCATGGCTTCATGTTACGTTTTTTCCCCCAGCAGGAATCTATATTGGCTATCAGCTTCAGCAACAAGGCATCCAGATATATATGTTCTGGAGGAACTGGTCAAGTTGTAAGAATATGGGATTTACAAAGGAAACGCTGTATCAAATGGCTAAAGGGTCATACTAACACTGTCACTGGTGTAATGTACAATTGTAAGGATGAACATTTGGCTTCTATCAGCCTTAGTGGAGACCTAATCCTTCATAATCTTGCTTCTGGGCAAAAGGCTGCTGAGCTCAAAGATCCCAATCAACAGGTTTTTCTGCTTCGTTGAACTTGAACCTTCTGCTTCTTGGTGCTTGGCTTTGCATGAGTGTGTATGGACTAATATCCCATCTTTAAAATTGTAAGACCAGATGCTGAGAGTTCTTGACTATTCCCGAGTTAGTCGTCACCTTCTTGTGACTGCTGGTGATGATGGGTCAGTACATTTGTGGGATACAACTGGCCGCAATCCTAAGGTTCGCAATATTATCACTTTGTTAGTAATTATAAATAGTGTATGCTGCAAGATTCTACAAAAAATGAACTTGATTGATAGTTGAAACTTGAAACCTGAATTGGTTTTTCTTCATTTAAAATAAATAATAAAGAATAACTTATATTTATAACATTTTTCTCTTGTACAACCTTTGTAATCATGTCTTAATAATCAGTTTGGTATTATCGTAGTCTAATGAATTAGATCTTTCTGTATCAAGTTTCTTCCTTCTTACTTTTAATTAATATCATCATGATTATTTCTAATGGATACTTTCAAGTTGACAGTATACTTTTTCTTCTTTTTCTTTATCTCCCTTTGTTTTTGAAAAAAAAGGTATCATGGATAAAACAGCATTCTGCACCAACTGCTGGTATTAGCTTCTCTCCATCCAATGACAAGGTTTCATTTTTCATTGCTAGTTTATATATATATATATATAATGTTTCATCTTGCTGTGAACCTTTGAGTTTTGACCTTTCTTTGGGTTACAATAATTTTGCTTTCTGATTTCTTTCTGCAATTAACAGATCATTGCTAGTGTTGGCCTCGATAAAAAATTGTACATTTATGATTCTGGATCTAGAAGACCATCATCATGCATATCTTATGAAGCACCTTTCTCTTCTTTGGCCTTTAGAGATGATGGTTGGATGCTTGCTGCTGGAACGAGCAACGGCCGAGTGGCATTTTATGATATTCGCGGAAAACAACAACCTGTTACTCTCCACGCATATGGTAGTTCAGAGGTAATTTAGCACCATCTACAATATTTTTTTCTAGCCATGCATGGTGTAATACATTTAAGCAAATATGAACTCAAGGAACTTTGTGGACGCCACTTTAAGCTTGCACAATTATTGAAAATTAGTATTTTCTTGATCTCACGTGGGGAAAATAGGCATTATAATCTTTAAAACACAATGGCTTCTTAGCATTTCCCTTGATGCTCTGTAATGGGTGAGCAAGCTACCTAATTATTTATGTCTGCTAATATGCATTATCTGTAAAGTTTATGAAGATCTTCCATAATTTGTTGAACTCTAGATTTACATAATTGTGCTGCTCAATTATATTAAGAAGGGCTACTTGATTTTCATGTTGATTAGTGATGAGGAGCATATATATATGTACTAAGAAAGTTCTATGGGTCCGTTATGACCTACAACTAATACCTGCTTCCTACTTTTTCTTGTTCAAGTGGCTTGATCTTTTCATTTGACCAATGATGCTAGATCATATGATCTGTATTTACTTTTTCATTCATTATAAACCAGTTTTTCACCTGATATATATGTAGTTATGTATAGTAGATCAGAGACAAAAAATGTTATGCACTCTAATTTCAATTAAAAAATAGCTTGAAGGAGATGATGGCTGATGGCATGTGAGTATAATTATTTATTACATTGATTAGAGTGATATTTTGGAACAGAGTATTGTAGCATATATTATTGAATTATAGAAGAATTACAGTATGTAATTAAACATAGATGGAAACATGAGTTGTTTTCTCTGTTGTGGATGATTATGCAAATGCAATAACTAACTGCGAGAGTCTTTGTAAGCAGTGAAAAGTTGCTCCTAAAGTCATCTAATGGTAAATAATTCTAAATTCAATACAATATAAAACGATACTATTAAAATGAATCATTAATCTTTAGGCCACTTATGTTTGTAAAACTAGTGTTCTCTTTTTATTCTAAATTATTATAGCTTGCTTCAGGCTGTTACAAGCTTATGCTGGCAAAGGTCTAAACCAGTTATTGTTGATGAAAGAAATTGCACTGCTGAGACTGCTCTTGTGGGAGATACAGTTGAAGATTCAATCCTTATGCCTGATCCTTTACCTTCTGCTACTTCATCAAACATTTCTCTATCTACATCAGTGTCAAGTACTAGAACCTCTGGTCGGTTAGGGGCCTCCTTTGATGCTTCTTCACTTACAGCATCGGGTAGTGGTTTTACATCAGGCATACTAAATGCATCTACTGCAGAAGAAACACCACAACGAAACCATTTATGGCCTGGCGGAACCCTGTCAAGGTTGCATGCTCCCCGTGGTAGTTATAACTTCAAGGATGACATGGAGGTATTCTCCCCCCTTGTGGATGTTCAACCATTAACTCCCTCACTATGGGATGAAACAGGTACAAAGAAGGATAATTTATTTTCTGATAGGAAACCTATGTTGTTTCCATCATCTAGTAGAAGATTTCTAAATTCTGAGGAAGGAACCAGTGATCATCCAATATCTGATTGGAAATCTGCCTCAACTGCCAAGCAGGTTATTGTCTCCTATGGCCCTTGTTTTGAATTTAACTGCACTGTGAAATGGTGATCTATAAACCTGTAAAGCAAAGTGAAATAAATCTTTATTTCCTGCCATCCACATGACTTAGTTAAACATGGTTAATGCGTAGCACTTGAATTCCCTAAGCTGCAATGGGAGAGGACTACTACATTGATTGTTTATAAGAGTTCTGTAACTTGAGTTCTTTGATTAGGAAGGCCATTCCTCTTTCTTTTTTACACCTGTTGGCACAAGGTTGTACTGTTTTCTTTAAATTCAATTATCCTAGGTCTTAGTTGCACATGGTTTAGTATTTTTCTTTTCATTCTTTCCCCATATCCGCAGCTAACATTCAAATTTCTGAGGCCTAGAATTTTTAGAGGGATTAAATTCATTCATTTGATTTAGCTGTGATCTGCAGGTAAGGCTTGCTACATTAGATCAAATGTTATGTCTGTTCTCTAAATTGTTTCATCAAATCATTCCCAAGGATTCCATGTATGATGTACCATATGGAAATTGGCTTGAATTCTGCATTGTACCTGCTTGTGGAACTTCCATGTGTTAGAATAAACTAACACTGGAAATAATTTACTTGTATTTGTTTTGGATTGATTTCAGAACCAATTTTTATGTTTGGTTCTTTTTGAAAAACTGGGATATGAATTGATTTGGAAATCTGCTCTTATGTTTGGAACTCATAAAAAGGAATTGATTTTAAAAATGAAAAGTTAGTATGGATAAAATAGTTTATTTACACTCCGAACACTTGATAGTTGATACTTATTTCTGACTGACTAAATTTTGACTGATTATATTGCAATGTATTTTGTAGGATATTACTCAATCTTCCTTTCCACTTGTGGGGTCAACTCCTATTCCATCTTCAAAGAATGAAGATTCTTCTATCACTCCTCCAGAAGCTTGGGGTGGTGAGCGGTTAAGTGATAAATATGCTTTTCCACGTCAGCCAGCCAATGCACCATCTCGTTTTGGGATGTTGGCGTCTGTTGGTCAGACAGCAGGATCAATGTTATCTGGATTGCAGGACACATCCTCATCTGTGGGCATTAGTTCCTATACCAGTTCAGGCCTAAGTTTTGCAAATTTACGTGCCAAGGATTCCTCTACAAGCCAGGATACTTCCTTGGGATTTACTGACCACACGTTCTCTGCTACTTTGCCTTTGTCGTCCATCAATACAAAAACCAGCCTTGGACAAGCAAACATTGATTCCCCAAAAATCCTTGATTCTCCAAAAATGTCCTCATTTAATCGAAGATTTTCTACATATGCTGAAAGAATAAGCACCACATCTACCTTCAGCGATGGAGTATCTCTTTCAGTTGGCTCACCTAAGATTAAGAAATCAGGAGCAGAAACCAGAGAAGAACTTCTAAATAGCTTGCTGTTGAAGTCTGATATATCTGCTCCAACAGAATCTGGCTCACTACCCCTGACAAGTGTATGTTAATGTTTACAAATTACAAATTAATTAAATCTGATGATTGAATTGCATATATTTGTATGCGTTTGGAAGAGAGTAAGTAGATCATTTTTCACTGATTCTTCATCCTATAACTTCCTTTGCTTTGCTGTATACTTAAAGTATGGGGGTGCAAATTTCATTGATATATATTATATTGGTTTATTTTAGCCGAGCTAGTGTTCTTATTCATTTATCTAATTTATGACAGGGAGTAATTTCACAGCAGAGAGTATCTCAGCCTGATGCCCAGGGATCTTCATTTACACTTCAGCTTTTTCAACGGACCCTGGAAGAAACTCTAGATTCCTTTCAGAAATCTATACACGAGGATATGAGAAACCTTCACATTGAAATTTTAAGACAATTTCATATGCAAGAGGTGTGTATCTGGAATCAGTGACGATGATTTTCATTTTTTTATAATTCCTCTTGATTATTTCTCTCGTGCAACAGATGGAGACGTCAACTGTGATGAACACTATTCTGGAAAACCAAGCCGAGTTGATGAAAGAAGTGAAGTCTCTTCGTAAGGAAAACCAGCAGCTCAGACAAATGCTTTGATTGGTGTGAATAATAAGATTGCAACATTTTTGTTTGGCAGTGTCTCTGTCCTATCTTGTGGGGTTTTTTTGTTTCTTCTACAAACTAACAGCAAATATATGGTTTGCTGTTGTCAAGCTTGATTGTGTCTCTTAGCTTTTAGTGGTGGTGGTTGAAGAAAATATCACGAGAAAATTGCATTGGACTAGAATAGGGTGAAGATGTACAGGATGACGATTTTTACAACAGAAGCTTTGTTGAGTGATCTATTTCATATTTAAAAACCTTTTGATTCTCGAGTATAATATTTTTTTTACTCGATTTTGGAATGTTGAAAAAAAAGGAATATTTTTTCTCTAAATCATCCCATGCTTAATTAGGTCTTTTCTTCATGCATCCTTTATTTTTCTTCAGGCACCTTATTTATTACACATTTTTTTTACATATACAGATTTCTAAATCTGTAAATTTTCGGAATTGACTATTTTGGAGTAGTTATTTGATTTACTATTTTGGATTCATAATAGTTCGAATGAGAAAAAAAAAATTCTCAGTCACTGTATCTTGTTTGAACCAATTCAAAATTATTATTCCTTTCATGGCTAATATTAAGAATTGTTCTGTCTTTTATCTTACCTCCTATATGTGGATTACCTCTTTCACTCCTCGTGAGAATCTTGTAAATGGTTCACAATTTCAACGGTGAGATTCAAACACTACAAATAAGGAATTATGTAAGGAATAAAAGATAGTGATGTACAATAATAACTAGTAGCTATCTTAATTATTGTCACAGCGAATGAACATATAAGAAGATGCAAGAAGAAAAAATCTCTAAGTCTCTTAATTGATATCATTCATACCACACAACTTTAAATTTAAAATGACAAACTTTTAATAAATGCCTAATTTAATTTAAAATAAGTAAAACTATAGTTGTTCATTAGTAAAAGTAAAAAATACTCATTTGAAACTAAATATTTTGCAGGAAATATGCCATAATTATTACTTTTATCTTAATTTGATTGAAAATAGTTCTTTTACCTAGAATTATACAGTCATGATGATAAAAATCTACTTATTTAAATTAAATAATTGCATGTCAAATGATTTTCGGGTATTTTCATTTCTTTACAAAAATCAAAAAAGATAAAATAAAAATATGAAAAATATTATTAATTTTTTTATTCATTTTAATTTCTCAATATATATATATATATATATATATATATATATATATATATATATATATATATATATATATATATATATAAGCTGAAAAAATTGATCAGTGAAATACTTAATTTATTTTTCGTGTATATTGACTTAACTTAATAGACTTGTCGAACTTAATTATTTATATTTACTCTAATTTTTATTTTAAATATTTGTAGTCATTATATTTGAAGAAAAATAATATTATCATAATAATATAATACACGAAATAGTGGCATGTGATTATTTATTTATATATTAATACTTTTAATTTTATGTACTAACATACAATGTGATGACTTTGTTGCCAAGGAAAAGAATATCATTGCATATTTAATTTTGATGTCGAATAATTTCCATGATTATTTATTAAATAAGTAAAATCTTTATTCTATTTTCAATCAATGAAATTACATTATATAAAATAACTATAATTTATGAAAACTTAAAATTTTAACTTTATTCAATAGCATATATAATGTAATTTCATTGATTGAAGTATTAAATAATAACTATCCATTATTTTAATTCTTTGGGTTAAACACATAAATTTCCCCTTTTATAATTTATAAACCATTTTTCAAATGTTATCTTAAAAACTTACTTTTTACTAAAATAAATGATATCGTGTGTGACAAAGTTCATTAATTTTTAGAGAAAAAAATCAATATAAAACTGTTTTAAATACATCATCATCAAAATTTAATTTTTATTGTAACTATGGTGATCCATATCATAATCTATGATTAATTTACAATGTAACATTTTTTACATTTGATAAATATTAAACTCAATTTAGTTTGTTCTTTGGTATGCATCTGCAACTGTGACAGTAGCGTACGTAGCTGTGATGACGATGATCTTCAGTAGCGTATCGATTTCTCTCCAAAGACAGACAACATTGGTCCAAAACAAAAACAAGTAAATGAATGGAATTTAACTCAACACTCTTTCTCTTACCACAAACGACAACTTCTTTTATCTTCTTTCAATCCTTCAAATCTCAAAACCCCACCTTTCATTTTTCACCCTCCTATCTCCATTCAAGCAAAACACTTCCTGTTTCATTCACAACTCAAACCTCAGTCACCATGTCTGAACAGGGTATACCCAATTCATCTCTCTCTCTATGATATGTTCATTTTCTTCATTCTGGGGTGCTTCAATTCAACTTAAAATTTTTATTTTGATGATGGTTATTTGTTTTCTGTTGTGGGGTCTTTTATTTTTTTTTTTCAGAAGGTGGTAAAGGGTGTCCAAAATCTTCGTCTTTGAGTCTCTATGAAGAAGCAATGGAAGCCTTGTCGTCTTTGATCACTAGACGCACTCGTGCTGATGGAACCAACATGGGGGATCAATTTGACCTGTTATTTGATTACCTAAAGGTGAAAAGTTTGTGAATTGAGTTGCCTTTGATGTGATATTAACAAGGATAAAACTTAGATATAGTTCATTGGACTTGCATAGCCATAGTAATTCTAGAGTTAATATGTGCAACAAACCGGACTAATGGGATGTATTTATTAGATGAAAGGTCAACTTGATTCATGATGTCTCGTCGGATCGTATGGCCTTTGTGCTGGCAACGCATCATTCAAATTTCTGCTCTATGTTGATCTATAATGTAAACTTCATTATGCCAATTACCATGAAGAAACTCTAAATTTGATTGGAAAACTGCACAAAAAGTACTTCGACAACCGCATATAAGTTTTGTCTTATTAACAATGGTGTGCATTGTGCAATTCTATAGATGCTAGATTTGGAGGAGCCGATTGCAAATATGAAGATTATCCATGTGGCTGGGACCAAAGGGAAGGTACTGTCACTTTACACTGGTGGTGGTTACTTGGAAATGAAGCTATCTTAGGAATTCAATTTGTTTCTTGCAATAGTGATTGTTATGTGGCTGGTGTTTTATGGCCTCTCTTATACTTTGAGATTAATAGGTGACTGATAAGAATGGCTTTGGATTTCTGATTCTATGGTTGTGTCATGATTAGTAGTTATTCTGTGCTTACTATGAGGATGGACATTGTTTTTTTTTTTTTTTAACTGGTTTTATAGGGATCTACATGCACCTTCACAGAATCTATATTACGTAACTGTGGTTTTCGCACTGGACTCTTCACATCTCCTCACCTCATTGATATCCGAGAGAGATTCCGTTTGGATGGGTGAGTGCTTCATATTCATACATTGATGTTTTTGGTCTTATTATGATGTATTGTTCTAATTGTCTCATTTTTTGTTGAGTTAATGTGATATTTTGAATGGGAATTTGAATTCTTTGATCTTCGTTGTATCTCTATCTATCTTCTGCTTTGTGGAGGGTACATACTAATTGAGTGTATGAATTTTGATAGTTTCTTAATTGACTTATTTTGTTACAAAATTATTCTTTATTATTGGCACAGTTGTTATTTCATTGAATTTTACAGACCAAGGAGAATACATTATATTGTGCCTTTAGTTGCAACATAATTAAGTTCTTTGATTCTGCAGCGTGGAAATCTGTGAAGAGAAGTTTTTAGCATACTTCTGGTGGTGTTATGATAGATTAAAGGTATGTTTCTGTACATAAGTGTTTCATTTGGGTTTATATGGGCAGAGGTTTTGGTGGGATGGAAAACCAAGTCAGCCTTTTTCTCAATTTTTGTTTTGAACCAGAACAAAATTGCCTTGTTTTGTTACTATATTTGTTTTATTGGCTATTTGTTCCAGTTTTAGCATTACATTTCTGTAAATAAATCTACCAGTTACTCTTAGAGTGACAAAAAGAATATTTCTGCTAATTATGTTGGAAGTTTTGAAGCTGTTCCATTGTTTTCTTTTGAGTTATTCCACGTTGAAAGTGATTGGTCCCATTGGTACCCTTCACAAATTTGTATGAACTGGTGAAAACATACAGAAAAAAGGGGTCGTAAGTGTTGTATAATTTGAGAAAAGGAACAAAAGGTTGTTAGTATCGAACCCAAGGTGATTGGTGTTAAGGATCTATCAATTTGAAGATCATTCAGAAAAAAGAAAAAAATAGAAAAGCCAGTAGAGCAGAACATGGTTTTACTTGACAATATGTTGATTGATGAATCTATAAAGGATCACCTACTGTTCGGCAAAGTGAAAACACATTTTTATACCATGATAATCACAATTGTAGTGTAGTAGCAATACCACATTGTTATGGTTATATCATCACTGTGATCACGTTACATTCTGTTTTACAATATAACTTGATGTGTGTGCTCATAATATTAACATAACTGGATCTCATTTTGGTGGTGAACAGGAAAAAACTGATGACAATATTCCAATGCCTACCTATTTTCGTTTCCTTGCTTTACTCGCTTTCAAGATATTTGCAACAGAGCAGGTTTGATTCCTGTGCTTCAAATTTCTATGAATAACTGTTCAGAATGTACTATATTTTTATGTATGCTTTTATTAATGAATAAATCTTATTATTTTTTCTGAATTTCTATGAATAACTGTTCAGTGTATGTACTATATTTTTATGTATGCTTTTATTAATGAATAAAGCTTATTCTTTTTTCTGAATTTCTATGCAGGTAGATGTTGCTATAATGGAGGTAGGATTAGGTGGCAAATATGATGCAACAAATGTGGTATGTTGTTTAATTTTCATTTCATCAAATATATGTTGGTCTCTAACATTACAAGACTGTTTGAGTAATGAGCATTGAATCCTTGTATATGTGTTGATATTTTCAATGAAGTTAACATCTAGGAATCACCTGGATGTGTTGATATTTCAGGTTCAGGCACCTGTTGTTTGTGGAATAACTTCCCTTGGGTATGATCACATGGAGATTCTTGGTTAGTTTTCTATTTTTGGATTCTAGGTAATTACTAATTTAATGCATGGCTATTGTGTATGAAAATATTCCTTCTTAAAGTTTATATATTATACAAATGTTTCAGAATATGGTTGACCATAATGTTGCAATGCCACTAATTTGTCAGTGAGTTTGCTTTCCTCATTCTGGATTTTATTAACAGGGAATACTCTGGGAGAAATTGCTGGTGAGAAGGCTGGTATCTTCAAGGTATGTGTTGGAATAGAATATTGTCTGTTTCTTTTCAAAAATAAAAATTATTTTTGATGCCTATCTACAATGTGCAATTTTATCCTAATAAAATCCTTTTATTTATTTGATCATTTGTCCTAGAATCGGATTCCAGCTTTTACGGTGCCTCAACCTGTCGAAGCAATGCATGTACTTGAAGAGAAGGCTTCTCAACTAAATGTATGTTACGTTATGAAGTTGTTTTGCTGCTTCTGAAATAAGTTTGAATGACTCAAAACTTGATGTAACTGTATAATATTGGCATGTCAATGTCAAGTAAAGGGGTATTATTTGGCACTGTTTTTGTTTGGGATTAGAAGTCCAAATTCACTATACCATGTCATGACGTGAATAGCAATATAACATATTGTGTTTGTGCATTTATTTGTTCTTTCAAAGGGTGTTATATAATTTAAACTTCATTATTGAGAATTTTATATTATCTTGCAAGGAGAAAAATGCGTTCAATGTGATTTGGCATGTTATATTGCTTTTCTAGCTGCCTTCAGTTTTATATTGCATTCAATTTTATATTGCTTTTATATTATCTTACACATAACATTAAATCCAAGTAGTTTTTCTAGCTGCCTTCGTTGAAATTGTTTGATTCTTTGGTCCGTTCTTTCAATCAGCTATGTAACTAATTTCAGGTACCTCTTAAAGTGGTAACTCCATTAGATGCCAAATTGCTAAATGGTTTAAGACTTGGTCTTGAAGGTGAGCACCAGCATTTAAATGCTGGTCTTGCTGTTGCACTATGCTCCACATGGCTTAAAAGGACTGGACATGTTGGAGATATTTATTTGGAACAAACTGTAAGTTTTAAAAACAGTTCGTTTTATACATCTTCATCTACTTTTATGCCTTACTGAAGTGATTCATCTACCTACATGAAGGACACCTTGCCAGAGCAGTTCATAAAAGGGTTAACAAGTGCAAGTTTGCAAGGAAGGGCTCAGATTGTTCCTGACCAACACATCAAGAGCGAAAGATCAAATGAACTTGTTTTCTTTTTGGATGGGGCTCATAGCCCTGAAAGCATGGAAGTGTGTGCAAGGTGGTTTTCTCTAGCCATTAAAGAGTACAGCCCAGACCAAGCCATGCTTCATCATCAATTTGATAATTCTAAATTCTCACATGAAGTGGTGAAGACACACCAAGGTGAAAAAGGATCCCAGAGAAAATCCACTCCGGTAGAGTATATATTTAAAATCAAACTTTAAATAGCGTTTTTTAAATTTAAGCACATATAAGTTGGAGTTGGATATGTCACTGTAAAATAAAGTTATGCTATTTCTATTTTGTTGAGCAGGTTCCGTCCACCACTGTTTACTTTCAACAGAGAATAATGAGCAACTAAGATTTGATTATAAGTAAAGATGAACATTAGCACAATAATAATCAATGTTTAGTGATAACTGATTGCCTCAGTTAGAAAATCACCATTTAAGGAGCCTGTGAAGTGTTTAACTTATCATTGCTGATTTAGATTGCTAGTAATAGGAACCATGAAAGTATTGATTTTCAATTTCTTCAAATTTCCTAGACCTTATCTTTTTGAAGTATATATAACTTAAAGACAGCTTTTCTTCTTCTTGGTTACCACAATCTTCAATTTAAGTACTGGTTTAAATCTGGCATTAGATTTAGAATAACTAAATCATTCATGGGATGTTATGTATCTGAAGTCTGGACACACTGCTCTTATACAAAACAGTCATAATTGTACCTTCGTTATCGGTGTTTGTTGTGAGCTTTAGAAGTTTGCTCACCGTTCTTGGCTGATATTTGACTTCCACATTTGGGAGTTGAGTGACTATTGACCTATGTACTGATTCATGGTCCCTTTTCTCAAATGAATCTCATGTATCGGATGTCAGGATAATCATATACCATTAGCTGTCTTTTATGTTTTTTTTAATCAAAATGTTGGTTAATTTCTTCATGAGACCTTTAGAGTTGAAGTAATTGAATTTGAACCACTTGCAGATATTGCTATTCAACTGTTTGACAGTAAGAGATCCACAGTTGCTTCTTCCTCGCCTGATGGAAACATGTGCTGATCATGGTCAGTGGTTTCTGGATTATGCCTGAACTATACAAGATTAACCAACAGTGACTTAGTCCATATATAATTTTGAAACGTAATAAGTGTAAAGCTTAATGATCTTTAGCATATAAGTGGCTTTCTTTTTTTTAGTTCTGTGATTATTTATGTATACTAGGAGGATAAAGTAATGCATAAATGCATAACATTTACCCCTGAAGAAAGTATTTTTGTCCTTGGAATAAAAAAACAAATAAATTGAAATTGTAGGTGTCTACTTCAAGAAGGCACTGTTTGTGCCAAGTTTAACTGTGTATAATAAAGTTGGACCCCAGGCTTATACACTGACTGATTCCAAAGTTGATCTGTCATGGCAGTTCACTCTTCAAAGAGTGTGGGAAAATCTCATGCAAGGCAGAAAAGGTATTGATTGATCACATAAAAATTATGTGTCCAAAATCTATGCTTAAAAATGTGATTCTTCAAGGTTGTTTTGTAGTAGTGGAATTTAATTTTGATGATTTAATTTTTAAATAATATGTTTGATATCACTTGGCTTAGCAGGTAAAACTACTGACATCTTTTCTGAAGAACTAAAAGATGACATGGAAATGAGTGCCAATAATTGCGAACATAGTGCAGTGTTTTCATCATTACCATTGGCAATCACATGGCTCAGGGACAGAATACAACAGAATCAGTCGGTTCGTTTTCAGGTAACATTGGCTGCACTTAAGAATTGCAAATATAGTGTAGCAGAATATCTAATATAATGTACATTATTTAGTTACAGATGTCTAATATAATAATATCACATAACTTCCAGTCAGTTCACAGTATTGTATGTTTTGCTCACATTTCCCCCTAATTGTATATTCTGAACATTTTGACTCAATTTGTTGGATATGATATGTTCTCTCTCAATGTCCAACAACATATATAGTGTGAGTGCAAAACAGAGAACATGAATATCTAAAAATATTCTAAAATATATGTATATACATGCTTCTTCTTTTTTCATTAATATAGAAATTTGACTGCAAATTTCTGTGGCCGATGCATCAGGTACTTGTGACTGGCTCTTTACATCTTGTTGGTGATGTGTTGAAATTGGTCAAAAAGTGATTGGTTGGACAAATTTGAAGTTCCCTTCAAGATAGGCTTCTATTCTAATGCTAAAACAAAGTCCATAATTTGGCATAAGGATGAGTTTTCTCTGGCTTTGACGCATACTGCACTTGAAAATCCAATAGCGTGTCATCAACCCAACAACACAGGACATCCATTTGATACACCATATCTTGTCTCTTGGTTCATTCTCAAGGATTGAGACTTGTAAGTTCTAAAGAGATGTTCATTCATTTGAAACACCTAGCCCATTGGTTCATTCTCACATTTTTTTTTTTCTGTTTGATAAATAACAATTTCCTCTGTGTTCAACGCTTTTGTAACATGTCCAAACTCTACCAAATCAGTTTATAATATTTAAAAAATTATAGGGTGAAATGTGTTTTGGATTGTTTAATTTGTTTTTGTCGTAGTTGGTATTAGTTCTTGTACTTTCAAACTTGATGATTTTGGTTTGCATGTGTATTTATAACTGATGATTTTTGTTCCTATTTGTGTAACTTAGGAAACTAATTTGAGAGATGAAGTTTAACAATTATAAAAAAGTACGAGATCAATATATTATTTATAGAGTATAGAGATTAATTGTACATTTGATTTGTTAAAAATTTAAGTATTGTCCATGACAAAAAATAGATGAGATAGGACAAAAGTTCAATTTTTAGTCAAATGTGACTTAATTATTTATCCTATGCTGATTTACCATAACATATAGTAAATCAAACATACCTCGAGACTAGTTTTGACTAAAAACACAAATTTGTTTAAATAATAAGATGCCGTGAATTTCCTATACAAAACTATATTGAAGAAGAAAATTAAAAGATACATGAATCAGATTTCCTACATATGTTATAATCCAGTGTCGGAGCCACGTTCAAGGGGAGGGGGCGATGGCCCCCCCAATTTTTTTTTTTATATATATATATATATATATATATATATATATATATATATATAAGTAATTATTTTAAATAAATAATTATGATTTTATTTTATAATTTTAAATAAATTATAATGTTAGTTTTATAATTTTAAATAAATAATTATAATATTTCTAAAACAATTATTTTAAATGATAATTATATATATAAATAATATTTTATAATAATAAATAATATATATTATATATAATAATAATAAATTTTAATTTTTGATAATTTTTAGTTTTTGATTTATAATTTTATATATAATTTTAGAAACATACCGGTTTAAGATTCTATTCAAATGATTTTTAATTTTAAAATTTTTAATATACATCATTAATTTTAAAATTTCATTTAAATAATTTTAGTTTTAAAATTTTAATATTCATCTTTAGTTTTTTAGTTTTAAAATTTTATGCCGTATCATATATTTATTTAAAAAATTCTTGTTATAACAATTTTTAATCATTGATGATGTATTTTTTATTATTTTACCCAAAAATTATAACTAAATTTTTTAATATTTATCTTTAATTTTATCAGAATAATAACTTTTAACCATTGATAATGTATTTTTTATTTATTTATTCAAAAATTATAATTAAATAAACTAAAATAATTTTAACTTATTTTTCATAAGGGCGCTATATAATTTTAAAGAAATTAAATAAAAATATAAAAATAATTAATTAAAATAAAAAGTGAAATGAAAAATATTAAAAATTAAAATTAAAAAAAATTTAGCCTCTCTCAACCTAAATTTTAGGTCCTATAATCAACATATGAATCTTAATTTTGGGAAAAAGTGATAAGAGAACTTTAAATACATTTAGGTGCTAAACAGTAATGATCCAATTTAACTTAATTAATAGAGTCAAAAAGAATATATTTATATATATATAAATTATTTTTTAAATAATCATGCAGTAACAAATTATTATATTTGATAAAATTTTAGACTTTAAAATAATTATTTTAATAATCATAATCACAATTTTAGATTAAGGTGCTAAACAGCCGTCCAATATAACTAATAGAGTCACTCGTCTTACAAAATAATTCTAAATTACTGACAAGACAAGTATATATATATATATATATATATATATATATATATATAATTGAAATTAAATTAATTTTTAATAACATCATTTGATAAAAAATTATTATATTTGATAACTTTTTAGACTTTATAATAGTTATTTTAATAATGATACTAATCACAATTTTTTTATTTATTATAAAAAGAATTAATTGGTCAACATACGGTTATAAAAGAACTTTAATCATGAATTTTGATGCTGAACGATGTAAATTTAATAACTTAAATTGAATTATAGAAAATTTCTCGAACGAATTTCCTTGATTCTCGTATATAAAACACTATCAAAATTATATAGAAAATAATAGCATTCCTTTTTTGTCCCAAGTAATCACTAATTTTATCAATTTTATGACTTATAATGTTTCAATTTGAATAATTATTTGAATCTATGGATTTGTGTAGGATGCACAAGTTTATCTAGTTCCATCTTTTAGTCCTTATTAGTTATTACAGAGTTATTGTAACAAATAGCTTTATTTATGACATGATAGTAATTGGATGGCATGTAAACTTTTAATTATATCTTGAATTATGTGTTTTTTCGTGTATCTTTATTAAAAATTATTATAATAAAATAATTATAAATGATAAAGTATTTTTTTAAAAATATTCAATTTATCTGAGATTCTTAATACCATTAATATATAGAAATTTATTTAATTAAAAAACTAAAATTATAACATATCATTATCATATGAACAACATCTTTTTTTAGAAAACAAAAGAAATGTTTAAATTTTATGTCTCACAATCAATCATGTCAATGGAGAGAGATTAACTATTAGTATGTACTTGAATTTTTCATTACCTAATATAAATATAAATTATATTTCTTAAAAAATAATTTTAATTAAAACTTATATCATTTATATAATTTTAAACTCATTCAAAATCAATTTTTAATTCTAAAATTTTCTTGACAAAAATTAAAATGTTTAAAAATATTCTTTATTTTATTATTTTTTTCAATAATACCTGGAGTTAATTTTCGAGATTGGATTGGTGAGATGTTTTAGTTCTTATGATTTTATATATTTTATCTAATGACAAGGCCAGAATAGAAATGTGTGCATTAATAAAACAGAGGATTGAAACAATTGTCTTAATAGTATAAAAGATAAAAGAAAGCTGTTGGAAAAAGAATAAATAAAAATAAAAGAACGACACATCCATATAGAATTCGATTTTTTTATGTTTTTATAGATTATTTTATTATTTTTTGTTATTTTAAGTATCCATTCCACAAATTTCTAAGAAAAAAAAGTGATTTAATCAAAATATCTACAAATCTAACCCTATTTATATACAGTTGTATTGATATTTAGTCATGTAATTCTACGACATATTTCATTGTCTTTTTATAGCTAATTAATTATTTTTTTAAAGGTGGTAATAAGTTAAAATGCAGAGTAAATCGTTATGTCTGCAAAGAAAAATGTGCGAGAGTAATTTAGTATTTAAAAAATAAAAAAATTAAATAATCATTCAAAGTATAATAGATTATATTTATTATTTTGTTTATTAAACGATATATATTATCATTTAACTTCTGAATTATATTGTTTGTTGTCTTGTTGGTATTAATTTAGTTAATTATTTTAATTTCTGTAAATGACATTAAATAATATAATTTAATACCACAATTACAATAAATATTTTCAGGGTACCAACAATCATAATAGATACATTATACACATTACACTATTTATTATTTTTCATCTTTAAATATGTAAGAATTAAATTATTTAATTTATATAATTTTAGGAATTTAAATGATAATTTATTTTGAAAAGGATTGATTATGTGAAATTATGAATGCTATAACTGTATTATCTCAGGGATAAATATTTATAAAATAATTAAAAAATAATCGTTATAAAAGTATTTTATTTATTTATTATGATATTTAATTTTTTTCTTTGTATTTTAAATCAAAATAATTATCTCTGTTATATTTTTTTACTTTATTTCTTACATATTTTTTTCTTTTTCCTTCTCCTTTGTCTTTATGTATTTCTTTTTGTTTTTATAAAATATACCCTAACTAATAATCCATAGAATATTTATAATGTGAATATATCAATTAAATTTATAAATAAACGTGACTTTGAATGCTTATATTTTTGTAAATTATTTTGAAAATCAAAAAGTTTATACTTTAAGTCATTTTAACTTTTGAGTATAATACTAATGTATCAAATGATTACGAATAATAATATACAGATTCATAATAATAATAATATAAATTTGATCGTATAAAATTTAAAATATAATATTCTTAAGGTATGTATTTATTGTATTCTTAAAGTATGTATTTATAAATTTTCTGTACAAAATTTAAAATAATAAATAGTGAATTTATTGACAAAAGTTTATAATTATGTATGCTACCACGAAGTTCAATTTGTGAGATTCATTGCAGAAAAAAATAGAATAAGAGAAAGGATATAGAGTTTGACTAGAAATCACACTGACTTGCAGATTGTCACATGAATATTTATCCACTTCCACACCTAAATTTTATCTTCTTCAAACTCTCTCAATTTTTTTTTTTGCTTGAATACAACAAATTTTGTTCAAATGGGACATTGGAGTAGTAATTTTATTCACAAAGTTTTTATTTGAAAAGTTTATAAATTTTTTTTATAAAATTTAAAGTAGTGAATTTTGTCCGATTGAGACAGTGGAGTAGTGAATTTATTAACAAAAGTTTATAATTATGTATGTTATTAGAATGAAAAGAGAAAAATATTATAAACTTTATAAAGTTCAATTTAGAAAATTCGTTGTAGAAGAAAAGAGACTAAGAGAAAGGATATTGAATTTGACTAGAAACCATTGTGATTAGTACTTGTCAGGATATCTCATGTTCAGAGCTTAATGCATTATTTGCTGAGTTTGGTCATTAATTGAAATTCAAGCACCATTGATAAGAGGAGATGTTTAATAAGTAGGTATTTGCCTTGCAATCAATCATTCTTGGAATGCACATGATTTATTATAGCAATGCAGAGAAGAATGAAAAGAAGGCATGACCTTAAAAAGACCATGTTTGTCACTCCTCTATAAAAATATATATTAGATCAAAATCAATGCTAGTGGATCAAAAAACTTTGACGGGGCTGAATGTGTTTATGCTTGCAGATTGTTACATGAATATTTATTCACTTGCACACCTGAATTTTATCTTCTTCAAATTCTTTCAATTTTTTTGCTTGAATACAATGAATTTTGTTCAAATTCTCTCAATTTTTTTCGAAAAAATAATGAAAAAAAAAGGAGAGGAGGTGGATTGAAATCAACACTTTTCTACGGAGGTTATTACTATAATCACAGTGAATTTAATTATGACGTTGGTTACGGTCGTCATAATTGACATTAAATGTATAACAACTTTGGTGAATCATACACGGGGTGATGTTAAAAATGATTAGTGTCCGCCATAAAAAGATGGAGAAAATTAATTCATTACATATATATTTTTTTTATATCAATTTAAACAAATTTTTTCCATCATCTATTTTCTTTTTCCATTTTATAATTCGTAAATTTGTATTTTTCATATTATTTACTTACATGGTTGTGTCTCATATATTTAGTTCATATCCAAAATGTAAATGTTTTATCTAATTTAATTTTAATACTATTTTACCTCATTTACAATGTTTTACCTAATTATATTCATGATACATTGAAAGAAGATTTGGAGATGGAAAGACAACTAAAACTCATTAACAAGCCTTTAGGTCAAACGTATTTATGTATTTCATAATTTTCTTATAATTTCATCATATGTTTTTTTTTTAATTTTTTTAATTTTTGAATTTCATCTCGCTACTTGGTTTAATATATTTGTTTATATGTGGTGAATTTTGTATTCCATAGACTATGGAGATATTGTTGATTGCATTGATGTTTACAAACAATCAGCATTTGACAATCCTTTATTTACTCACAAGTTGCAGGAATATTGAAACTTCAAACATTGTCAATTTTGCTAACTTTTATTAAAAATATTTTTATAATTTTACGTGAATATAATTACATATAAGATTTTATAATGAGAATTTTATTAAATTTATATTAAAAGTGTTTATAATTTTCTTAAATTTCAAGAAATTTCATAAATTTATAAAAAAAATTCCATAATAACTCTTTAATTATATTTAAAAAATTATATTAAAATTAAATTAAATTATAAAAAATTATTATTACGCAACTAGTTCTATAATTATAATTATTATTATTATTATTTTCAATTTTCATGATTATCACAATCATTTAACATATATAATACAACAATAATAAAACTAAAAATTATGAAAAAATTGAAAAATAAAAACCTTTTAAAACCAAAAATTTATTTTATCCTATGAATTAAAAAGCTGAACACAACTTAATTTTGACTCCATTTAAAGTTTATACTTCACCGTACTCCAATATGTCTTATTTTATAATAAATAATTTCATGTAAATTTTATGTTTAATTTAATTATTAACAAAATTTACTCTTATAACAAAGATAAAAAAATCCGAGGAATAACAAACAAAATATTAAAAAGTTACACTAAAAATATAAGAAGTCACGGTAAATTTAAAAAAACGAAAGTCCTAGTTATTATATTTTTTTATTAAACTTATACATTATTCCTTTTATTACACTGTATTTTATTGCATGAATATACAATAATACAATAGAAAGAGCCGAGACTATAAATTCTTTATTATAAATAAGTAAGAGAACTATGAGATTAAGTTATATATGCATATATATATATATATATATATATATATATATATATATATATATATATATATATATATATGATTTTAAGTTGACATTAATTTGACCATATTAACTTGTTGAGTTTATATTTTGGTATTTTGAAATCGTTGGATTTAATATGATCAACTTGTGTGATCTAAAATACTTATCTGTGTTTTTGTGAAAATGACTGAAGGACGTGGATAGAGTTAGTTATATTAGATATATATAATTTGTTCCTTTATTTTGCTCTCATTCTTATTTGGCCAAATTTATCTTAACAAAAGGGAAAGTTATCATTTGTGGCTTTTCTTTCTAAGTACTGTCAAAATTCATATGATTACTCGTAATTATATGACAATTTATAAACATAAGTGAAATAATAAAAATTAAATTAAAAATATTTAATAAATTAACTGAAATTCCATAGGAAAAATATGATTTCATTAGTAACAAAAATATAGAGTAAATAACGATTTTGATATTTAAATTTGGTAACCAGTGATGGGAGTAAATTTAGAAAAAAATTCTGAATTGATAATTTTATAATTCATTGTAATTCTTTTGTAGATATTTCTTTATTACTTAACTGTACCATATAGATAATGTGACATATAAATTATTATTTAATATTTTTAGTTATGTATTAATTATTTTTTAATATTATTTTATTTATCTATTTTGTTAATTTGATTTTATTTGTACGTATTAATAAATAAAATAAATCATATTAGTTAAAAATAATAAGAAATAAAATTAAAAAAATAAATCAATATATAATTAAACACCTGAGATGTTATGTCATCCACACGGACATGGTCAAATACCATAATTTATAGAAAAATAGAAAAATTAAAATAAATATTAAAATATTGATGGATTAATAACCAAATTTAGCAATGATATATACACATACACAAACTTTAATTTGCCTTATTGTAGAAATTCTTTTCCTTGTACCGGAAACAATCTTAATTATTTTGCCTGTAGCGACAAACTCTCTTATTAAATATTTCATATAATTGTTATATGCTAGCATTTGAATTTGTATTATTGATTAAAACAATTTTACGTCATCCACACACTCTGGATAATTTGATTATTACATTAAAGCGGTAGGTAAAAACCAAAATAGGCTAGACAAATAAATTCTAAGAACTGATAGATAAATCAGGTCAGCGAAAAGAAAAAAAATTATAAAATGATATGCAGAAAAATACATCACAACAAATAAAGACAGTAAGTACGGATGTACAGTATTATTGGATAGTAACAGTTGAAATAATGTTATATAATTTTTAATTATCAAAAGATAATGATATATGAGTGTGTGTGTTCGATGACTGCAATTCTTTTTTATTCTTGTGCATGAAGAAGATCAAAGTGGAGATGGTAAATTAGTGGAGATAGTTTTTTAATAAAAATTTAAAACTAGGTGTGTTTGTGTAGAGAGAAAATAGAAAGAGAAGAGTAAGAGTATTTGAAAATTTATTAAAGTAATTTTTCTAATAAAATAAAAATTCAGCCTTAAATAATTTAATATTTCAATCCACGTAATTAAAAGATTGAAACCAGAATATCGTTGGAAAGACAAACTATGTAATTGAAATAATAACAGTAACGTAAAAAACCATCGAACATGAGAAAGTAGTATATATATATATATATATAGATAGATAAAATATAAAAGAGATTCATATTTTCTTTCTCCTTGTTTAAAGAGCCTTTATTCATTTTTCATTTTTAGGGAGATTTAAAGAGTTTCTTTATTATCTTTTATCTCTGTCGCAGATGTTATTTGTATGAGCGAGAATAACTTGATGAGGTTCTTCATGATAATAAAAATTAATGTTATGATTAGTATCATCATCATTAAGATCACTAGTAATCCCCTCCCAGAAAGGTAAGAAAAATTGATGGAGTAAAATTAAAGTTATGATAAAGTGGTAGGGTGAAGGGGAAATCCATTAACTCTTTTGACACCTTATTTATCTTATTTTAAGCCCGATTCATCGACTGCAAACTCATTGCCATTGACTCCGCCTTCAGCACACAGTACAAGGTGAAGGAGAAAGCCTACACCACTTCATGGCTCGGTTCATTATGGCCACCATGATCATTCCTGATCTCCATCCTGCCATGGATATGCATGTCATCAAAGTGGGTCTCTGACCCGACTCTTTTTCTGACTCCCTTTATGTTGAATCCCTTGCCAACATGGACGAACTCCAGGTTAAGGTGGCTCGGTATATAAGCATAGAGGAGAACACGACTGCCTGGAAAAGAGCAGCCAACCCTATACCCTACCCACCAAGTACAACTACCGCCAACATCGCCAATACCAAGAGACAAAGGGTAGGTCGATACTCCACCTACACTACCCTGACCGCAACCCATGAAACAATGTTATGGGAGGCATACAACCTAGAGTTAGTATGCTTCTTGGCTCCTAAACGCTCTCCACCCAATGCCGATCTGACCAAATCATGCATTTACCATCAGAACCAAGAACACACTACTGAAGAATGCCAACAGGTGCGAGACATTCTCGAAGAATTAATTCGGCCGAAAGCCTTACAAAAATTCGTGTGTGATAACCAGCATGGTCAGGATCGGAACCGCAGTAGCTATCAGGGGAAAACTTACAACACCTAGCCTCGGGAGACTGACGCTTGACGTCGTGCTCATTACGAGCCCGACCCTGAGGAAAACGCCCAAGCACCAAAACCCTGACCGAGTCCATGGAACTATCAGCACCATAGCAGGGGGATTCACTGGAGGCGGGTGTATGTGTTCCACTCAGAAGCGACACCTTTGGAACATATGCAATGCGCATTAGCTCTGCCCCCATGAGGAGCTTCCCTTCCATCACCTTCATGAATGACGACTTCAGTGCCTGTGGACCCAAACATGACGATCTGGTCGTCATTACTTCTACCATAGCCAACTAGAGAGTGCGGAAGGTGTTAATCAACTAGGGTAGCTCAATGGATATTCTATACTGGTCTACGTTTAAAAAGTTAGATCTCTCGGAGGATATGATCGAATCCTACTTTGACCCTTTAGTGGGTTTCGCTTATGAAAGGGTACATACGACATTGAAGATTTGTGGACTTATTGACCACCTTCAACACAAGCAACTCATGCAAGACCATCCAGGTCCGTTACATACTAGTCAAGGCGAACACTTCCTAGAATGTCTTCATTGGGCGACATACGTTGAACCAGCTCGGTACTATTGTGTCTACCCTATACTTAGCTATGAATTTCCCGGGGAAAACAACAAAATTATCACAGTTAAGGATGACCTGCGGAAAACTCGAGAGTGTTATGCCATGAGTGTGCGAACCACCCCTTACTCGGTCTCTACCTATGCTAACCCTACCACAACCACATGCGACACCGGCCCAAAACAATGCAACAGTGTGGAAACAATATAGCTCACCCAACCGACCCATCTGCTACCCGCCCAGGCCGGCCACCCTCGTCCACAGACCCTACCACCCAGCCGACTCCATCTGTTGCCCGTTTAGGTTGGCACGCCTCATGCACACATCCTGCCACCCAACTGTCTCCATCCCTAGTCCAACCAGGCACCACCTCGTCACTCAAGGACATGCTCGACAAGGACCCAGAGGCGAGTTCAGCAACAACAGGCGACCTCTGATGACCCCACATGCCCTGTCCTGTTAGATCAAGAATGATTAACGTCTCAAGATTTTGATTAATTACAAGACAGACGAAACCAAGCTACCCAAGACTTGCTAAGACGAAACCAGCACAGACGGAACAAGACCCTTCAAAGTGAAGATCTGCGTCTATCCAAAAGCCAAGTCATCAGACGATACATGCACAGACGGAAGAGGACTACTTAAGCTTAAGTCCTTCGTCTGTCCAAAGAGCAAAGTCTAAGACGATAGGATGAGATGAAACAACAACAACTGAAGACTGAAGAATCATATCGTCTATCCAAAAGCTGAAGTCAGGATGAGTCATTCGTGCCAAGATTTGAGAAGCATCCAAGATCAGTATAGGGATTTGAGCTTACACACCCAAGTCAAAAAGGTCTTCACCTTTTTGTCACATCTCTGTACAAGTCAGAAGTAGTACTGCGCACAACCTAGTCCGCTATATCCGCTGCGACTCAACATCAATCAATCAAGTACAACTGACAACCTTTTTGGAAAGCTCTCTAGAAGATCTCTCAACGACTCTCAACGACATTCAAATGAGTCTAACGGCTATTTGAAGAAGATGCCTATAAAAGGACTTCACACCTTCAGGAATCAGTTGGCGAATACGCTTATCTTCTTCTATCTCTTAAGGATTCGCTCAAACTCTCTGATTGTGCTATATTGTGAACACCTCTCTGCGTAGAGGAAAACTTTGTTTTTCATAACATCTTTCAAAGTCCACTTGTGTGGCATTTTAGCCTAAGGAGGCTGCGTTCCAAAGAATACCTCTTGTTTTAGCCTGTGGAGGCTGGGTTCAAAGAATACCTTGTTGGTTTAGCCTGAGAAGGCTGGGAGCAAAGAATATCTTGTAATAGCCAGAAGTGGCTGGGTTCAAACAATACTTGTAACCTTTTCACGGTTTGTAGTGAAAACTCGTTGTTGCCGAGTAATCGGACGTAGTCTTGAATAGACGAACCAGTATAAAAATAACTATGTTTATTTTTGTTTCGTCTGATCAACTAACAGGGGATAATCTCATCATAACGTTTGTTCATTAAAATCAATCTTTTAACATAAATTATGTTTCGTCTGAATAGCTTTGTAACCCACAGACGAAAGGGATAAATTTTTTAATTAACATAATTCAACCCCCCTTCTTGTGTTTATCTTTTACAGTTTGGTATCAGAGCTCAGCCTCTAAGGGTTGAGCGCCTAACAGCTGCTAGAGGAAAAGATCCAGCATGGACTCACAAGGACCGTCATTCTTATCCGGAGGAGCCTCCATGAACAAACCTCCAGCGTTCTCTGGAGATGATTATCCCTACTGGGCTGATAGGATGGAGATGTACATCAAGTCAACCCAATACAGATTATGGAACATAATCACCACAGGAGATATGCCCATTGTAAAGCCTGAAGGAGAATGGGGAAATGAAGAATACTCTCTGATGGAGCTGAACAACAAAGCAAGATATGCTCTTATGTGTGCTCTCTCCAAAACTGAGTACAACAGATTCTGTGCCTATAAAACCGCTAAAGAACTATGAGATGCTCTCAAAATCTCATATGAAGGCACTGAAGATGTCAGAATGAGGAAGGCCGCCACTCTTCAAAGAGAATATGAAATGTTCTCTATGAAGAAAGGAGAATCAATAGATATGATGTTTGGAAGATTCCAAACCATATTGAATGGACTCACTGCTCTGGGAATCACAATCACAAAGGCCCAGAACAACATGAAGATCTTGAACAGTCTCCCACCTCCTTGGGAAGCTATGTCCACAGCTATCTCTGTTGGAAGAGATATGAAGACATTAACTCTAGATGAGTTAATAGGAGCTCTAAGGGTACACGAGGTACTCTTATGTAAAAGGGAGAAGATCAAGGTTCAAGAACCTATAGTTCTTTCGTCTATCAACAACACTCCTAAAGAAGAATCTGTCAAGAAGGACAGCAAAAAGATAGCAAAGATTTTGAAGGCAGATTCAACTGAATCTGAATCGTCCGATGATTTGTCTGAAGACAAAGTCTCTCTCATGGCCAGACATTTTAAAAGGATGATGATGAAGAAAGGCAGAGGCCAACGCTTCTTCAAGAAAAAGGAGAAGAAGTTCCCTGAGAAGTCTTCAAGTAAAGAAGAAAGCTCTGAGATCGTCTGCTATGAGTGCAGAAAACCTGGGCACATGAGATCTGAATGCCCTATGCTAAAAAAGAAGTGGAGTTCTAGAAGAGATAAAGGGAAGAAGAGCTTACTAACTTGGGAAGACCTTGATAGTGAAAGCTCAGAGGAATCCTCTGAAGGAGAAGAAACAGCAAACATATGCCTCATGGCTGGAGACCATGTCTCAACAGAGGTAAACTACAACGAAACTTCTTCATCCTCCTCTTCTGAGTCTGAGTCAGAATCAGAAGAAATGTCATATGATACACTTCTAGCTCACTCTTATTTTATTGCTCAGCAATACAAAACCTGCAAAACCAAGCTTAGACAAGCTCTGGAAGAAAATGCAATTTTGAAATCTGAAATAGAGTTTCTAGACAAGAAAGTATCAATTGATGTTTTGTCTGAGTCTGAAAAGGACAGTTTCATTCTTAAAATCGAAAGATTAAAGAAAGAAAATGAGTCCTTACTCAATGACTTAACCAAGTTTACTAAGGGATCCTCCATCCTTGAAAATATTTTAAAATATGGTAGATCGCCAAAAGATAAAAGTGGACTTGGTTATGTTGAGACAGACGAAAGGAAAAACAAACCTGTTTCGTCTGATCAAAAGAAGAGGAATTACAACAAGGTTCCTAATATCTACAAAAAGGCTCAAAACAAAAAGAAGCCTTTTGTAACTAACAAGAAAGGACCCAAAAAAATTTAGGTACCAAAGTCACTCATTGTTCCCTGTTGGTATATCCTCAATGGGAAGAGACAAGACTTCAAGCGGTACTGACAAAGGATGCTCACGACACACATGACGAGATCTGTCTATGTTCCAAGATCTCAGACCAAGTAAAGGGTCTGTCTCATACGGTTCTGGAAAAGGTAAAATTCTTGGCATTGGGACTGTTGGTAAGACACCCAATACTTTTATCCAGAACGTATCATATGTTAAAGGTCTTAACTTATATCTACTTAGCATAAGCCAATTTTGTGACAGTGGATATGAAGTAGCTTTTAACTCTGATGAGTGTATAGTGAAGAACAAAGATAAATCCATTCTTTTTATTGGGAAAAGAAAGAATAACCTTTATGAGGTTTGTCTTTCTGACCTGAGTGATCAGAATGTAACATGTTTGATTTTAGCAGACTATGAACGAGATATTTGGCACAAAAAGCTTGGACATTTAAGTCTCAAGTATATTTCAAAAATTTCTAAGAAAGATCTTGTAAAAGGTTTGCCAAAAATATATTGGAAAACCAATCGTCTGTGTGAATCTTGTCAGCATGGGAAACAACTCAAAGCTTCTTTCAAATCAAAAAATGTTGTTTCCACGACAAGACCGTTAGAACTGTTACACATTGATCTTTTTGGACCCACTCAGACTGAAAGTCTTGGAGGGAAGAGATATGGATTTGTCATTGTAGATGACTATACTAGATTCACATGGGTATACTTCCTAGCCCATAAACATGAGTCATTCAAGGTCTTTGAAATATTTTGCAAACGTGTTCAAAAAGAAAAAGGAATATGTATTGCGTCTGTAAGAAGTGATCATGGAACAGAATTTGAAAATTTTGAGTTCAAAGCCTTTTGTTTTGAAAATGGTATATTTCACAATTTTTCGTGTCCAAGAACTCCTCAACAAAATGGAGTTGTGGAAAGGAAAAACCGTACCTTACAAGAAATGACTAGAACCATGTTGCATGAAAGCTCTCTCCCTAAATATTATTGGGCAGAAGCAGCAAATACTTCCTGTTATATTCAAAACAGAATATTGATAAGACCAATATTGAATAAGACTCAATATGAACTATGGAAAGGAAGAAGACCCAACATTTCTTATTTTCATCCTTTTGGATGTGAATGTTTTATCCTAAACACCAAAGATCAACTTGGAAAGTTTGATTCAAAGGTGGTTAAAGGAATCTTTCTTGGATATTCCAATACATCTAAGGCCTATAGAGTATTTAACTCTAAGACGCAAGTTGTAGAAGAATCAATCCATGTAAAGTTCTAAGATAACTCAAAGGCTGATAAAGAAATATCAGACCTAGAAAATTTGTTTGATAATTTGCATATTAACCCTTCTGGTCAAAATTCAAGACAAGATGATAAACAAGGGTCAGACGATACAAGGACAGACGATAGATGCACGCATCGAACCCTCTTCGTCGATACTCATCAACAGGGAGATCAAGTCCCCGCAAAAACATGGAAGTTTGCATCAAACCATACGTAAGATCTCATCATCGGAGATAGATCCCAAGGTGTTCAAACAAGATCAAGAGTGAAGTATATCTCAAGCTATGCTCTTGTATCGATATATGGAGCCAAATAATATTGAAGATGCTCTTCAAGACAATGATTGGATTTTGGCTATGGAAGAAGAACTTAATCATTCACAAGGAATGATGTATGGACTCTTGTTGAAAGACCAAAGAACAAAAGCATCATCGGAACCGAGATAGGTGTTCAAACAAGCTTGATGAAGTCTGAAAAGTGGTAAGAAACAAAGCAAGGTTAGTAGCACAAGGGTACAATCAACAAGAAGGTATTGATTTTACTGAAACCTTTGCACCTGTAGCTAGATTAGAAGCTATTAGAATATTACTTGCTTTTGCTGCTCACAAGAATATCGTCCTATATCAAATGGATGTAAAAAGTGCTTTTCTAAATGATTTTATTGAAGAAGAAGTGTATGTGAAACAACCTCCTGGTTTTGAAAGTTTGTCTCAACCAGATCACGTTTTTAAACTCAAGAAAGCACTGTATGGTCTCAAACAAGCTCCTAGAGCTTGGTATGATAGACTCAGTTCTTTCCTTCTTAAAAATGGTTTTTCAAGAGGAAAAGTTGATACAACTCTCTTCAAGAAAAGCGTTTCAAAAGACTTTATTATAGTCCAGATTTATGTAGACGATATAGTCTTTGAAGCTATTAACAACTCTCTTTGCAAGGATTTTTCAAAGCTAATGCAGGATGAGTTCAAAATGAGTATGATGGGAGAATTGAAGTTCTTTCTAGGACTTCAAATCAAGCAGACGAAAGAAGGAATCTACATCCATCAACAGAAATACACAAAGGAACTTATTAAGAAGTTCAAGATGGAAAATGCCAAGCCTATGAAGACCCCAATGCATTCGTCTGGAGCAAATCTCAACAAGGATGAGTCGTAAGTCTCGTTGATCAGACGGATACGAGGTATGATTGGCTCACTCTTTTATTTAACGCAAAGTAGACGACATTATGTTCGATTGTGTACGTCTATGTGCACGTTTTCAATCTGACCCCAAAGAATCCCATTTGCAAGCTGTAAAGAGAATTCTTAGATATCTTGTTGGAACAACTAATCTCTCTCTGTTTTATAAGAAAAATAGTGATTTCAATTTAAGAGGCTTTTGTGATGCTGATTATGCTGGAGATAAAGTGGAGAGAAAAAACACAAGTGGTGGATGCCAATATCTTGGATCATCACTAATATCTTGGTCAAGCAAGAAACAAAACTCCATTACACTTTTAACAACTGAAGTAGAGTACATTGCTGTGGCAGGATGTTGCTCACAATTACTATGGATTAAACATCAACTTGAGGATTATTCCAGGTTTGAGAATCACATACCAAGATTTTTTGTGATAACACAAGTGTAATCAATCTCAAAGAAAAATCCTATTCAACATTCTAAAGCCAAACATATTGAAATTCGTTTTCATTTTATAAGAGATTATGTCCAAAAAGGTATTTTCGATATACTGATTTGTGCAACCGATTTTCAATGGGCAGACATATTTACAAAAGCTTTGGATGAAACACGATTCAATTTCATTAAAGAAAACCTTGGAATTATTTCTTTAACAGATTGAAAATTGTTTCGTCTGAGATATTGATTGGACTTGTTCCGTCTGTACTTTTTGTTTTGTCTATACATTTTGTTCCGTCTGTACATTATTTCGTGATAAGACGAAACATTGCATCTGATCAAGTTGAATAGTTACTGTGGTAAAATTCAACAGACGCAACTGTTACTTTTTAACAAGTTTATCTCAAGTGTGCAGGGACAAATTAAAGGGAGCAATAAATGTGTCTGTCATTTATTGCACTATTCTAGGACAATGATAAGCACGCGCCGTGAATTGCATAGGTCAAATCAATCATTAAAAAGGCAATGATGTGGACACGTCAAATCAGGGGCGGTTTTCGAAATCTTTCGTCTGATGAATTACAACCGTTTCATTCTTTATCTATAAATACTTTTGAAAGTTCACTCTTTTACTCTTTACTGCAATCTGCAATCTTTTGAACTTCCCGAAACCTAATACTCACTAAGCTTTCATTCTCTCTATTTTCAAATTTTTCAACAATGGCCGCCAAGAACACCAAAGCTACCAAAACCGCTGAAGCCACCTTTTTCGCCCAAGATTTATTCTTGCCAAGCAAGTGGATCTCAAGAGAGACCCTGGGGAGTGTCTCTGAAAGGGTATTGAAGATGTTTGACCACACCGGATGGATGAGGTTCGCTGAGTTGAGAGGGCCATGGCTGATGGAAGCCTATGCCGAATTCTGGAGTGACGCCAAGGAATTTGATGATGGTATCATGGGTACCATAGACAACAGAGAGTACATCATTACGGTGGACTCTATTGCTGAGGCAGGGAACTGCAAGGCCGAGGGACACTTCTATAGCCCCAACTGGATGAAGATTGAATCAGAGGAACGTGTTGACAAACTCATGTATGTGAAGAAACGCGACCCTGAAGACTCCAAGTTTTATAGGTCAGGGAACCTCTCTCCAACTGCTAGAATCATCCACAACCTCCTCTTCAACATCTTCACACCAAGGATTGGCTCAAGGGATAATGTGAGTACTCGAGACAGATTCTACATTTTCTATTGTCTGAGAAAAGCAAGGATGAGTCTCCCTCACCTTATTCTTGACCATTGGATAAGCGCTCTGAAGAACCGCAACATCCGAAGGAAGAGTAGCATTCCCTACGCCACCCTCTTCTCTAGAATCATTATCAATCAGGGGTTTGACACCACTGATATTGTTTGGCACCCTGAGGGAAAGGAAGTTAAAGCCAGCACCTTTGCAAAGATGCATCTAGCACCAGGCTTTCTTCACTCACAAAAAGAAGACATACCTCTCTCACCCATCACCAAAGAACCTTCACACAGAGCTCGCATCAAGTGCGCAAAGCCACAAACACAAGCCCAAACACCGTCCGAAACACAACCCCAAACACAAGCCTAAACACCAAACCAACCTTAACCTCCTCCTTCTGTGTTAATATCTGAAGTTCTTTTTGAGGATGTTCTTGAGGAACCCCTCAAGAAAAAGAAAAGGATCATCAGAATCAAACACATAGGTGCTAAGTCAAAAGAACAGACGGTATCCCCAAGTGAAGACGAAGGGGTCACCATTCCGTCTGAGAAAATTCCGTCTGTGAAAATACTCATAGACGCAGAAAAGCAAAGGAAAGAAGCAGAAGAAAAGGCACAAGCTAGGAAGCTTGCGCTTGAGAAAGCTGCTAAAGACAAGGAGAAAATGAAGCAAAAGCTTGCGTCTGTTATAGTTGGTGAGACAGACGAAGAAAGAATGCTGAAAGAGGCCAAAAGAATCTCTATTTTGCTTCAAGCTGAGAGAGAAAGGATCTTTCTCGAGAGCGTTCAAGGCATTGGATCGTCTGAGGGAGCATCTGCTCAAGCTACTTCAGAGGGCATGAACAGTGAAGAGACAACCCAGATCCAAAAAGACAATGCCCAACTAGCGGAGGAGTTGGAAACCATGTTAAGTGAAGAAGTTTCTACAATGGAAACTCTTCCATCAACAACACTCCCAGACGAACAAATGGCAACCTCTTCTGAGCCACTTGTTGCGTCTCCGCTTAATGCTTGCCTTGCACAGACGATATCTAGTGTGTCTGAAGAAGCATCCCACCAACAGACGAAGGAGTTTCCGCCTGAAGACTTTGTGCTCATTGAAGAAGTTGATTCTTTGTCTGATGAAGAACAACTTGAAATAATCAAGGTGGATGCTACATGGGGAAGATCACATGCTGAGGTGATCAATCCAGAAGACTTACCCCCAAAGCGCAAGATTGACTATTCGTTCCTAAACGAATTAGTCATGCGAAAACATGAAGAAAGCACTTGCGCTGACAGACCAATCAAACCTGATTGGGTTCTTGGAGAGAAATTTGAAGAATTCTCCAATGAGGCTGAATTGTCTGAGTCTGATGCAGCCTTGGCAGACGATGAAGACCCATACATAAGGGGAACTCCTTATATTGAGTTGAAAAACCCATACGTGTACAGAGGAAAGAAGGGCTTTCACCTAAGGAGATCAGAAAACCCCATTCTTTACAATAGATCCCTAAAGCCAGCCAACCTTGATGAAGATTTCGTCTATTCACCAGAAGATCAACGCAATTGGTTGAAACGTCTGCCCTAGGACGAACTAGCAACACTAAATATTAAGGGACTAGAGAAAATAAAAGAATACAAGGATCATCTTGTCAAAGGCTCGAAATTGAAGGACCAAGACTTGGCTCGAACCTCACATCCCACACAAACAAAATCCAAGATGGAAGGTTCGGCATGAGATCAACACTCCAGTATTCCACCATTGTAAATTTGGAGACGCTGATTCTCATAGGTATGAGCCAAAAGAGTGCACTCATTGGCACCTTGATGCTTTCACCAGCCATGATCCCTTAAAGTTCACAATTCCTCTCAACCAAACAGAGTATGTCGGCTTAGGCTACTCTCTGGGAATTGTGCTCCCATGGACAAGACCACATTGCTCCGGGATTCATCCAAGATACTCCCTGCTCATTGATGAAAAAGAAGACCCTGAGGAGTTGGCTCACTCCCTACCTAAAGATTACAATATCCCTTTCCAGTTGATGGCCGATGCCTATAGGAGAGAAGTTAAAGAAAGAAACATCTCTTTTCTTCATATAGAGCGACAAGCTGAGAAGGACTACAGAGATCATCCTGTTTTGATTGGATCTCAGTTTTCTTCTTTGGTGACTGAAGAAACCAAATACTTCATCATATTAGACAGAAAAAGGTCGTGCTTAGTAAAATACTTGGCTAAAGGAAAGGAGAAGAAGCATCCGTCTGAAGCCGCATTCCAACACTGTTCTGGAACCACTTATGATGAGAGTGATTCTTCATCAGGGCGAGTGTTTCCTGGAAGTGCATTCGTCTACTCTCGTGAATGACCACTTCTTGAAGTGTCCATTCCAACAAAGTGGTACACTTACCAATGGGAGCGGAACTTCACTGCCTACCTAGTTCTTCCACTATTTACATTACGTCTGAAGAAGACCACACCAGTGATCATTATTAATGACACTGAAACCATTTTGGAGTATCCTCAAACACCACTGATGACTGAAAATGTGGTTGAGGCTGCGGAAAGAGCTGAGGTTAATGAACCAACTGCAAAGGCTGATATTACAGACGCTGAAGAGTATAAGTCTCTGAAGCGAAAATGTGATGCCTTGGAGCTTAAAAATAGGGAGCTTGAAGAAAATCAAGCGTCTCTCACATCTGAGTTGGGGCAGTTAATGAAGATTGTGATGGGTCTGCTACAAGAGAAAAAGCAGAAGCCTTCTTCTTGATCAGAGTTTTGATGATCACAGCCCAAGGGGGAGAGAATAGAATGCATAATCCAAGGGAGAGTCTAACCCAAGGAAAAGAAGAGCAAAGTCTGAGGGGGAGCAAGGAAGAAAAGCTTCGTCTGAGGGGAAGAAACAAGAACAAGGAGTATCGTCCTAGGGAGTTATACTGTTGTATTATTGTAAAGTTTCTTTCTATACAATATTTTTTTTGTTTTGCTCTGATACACATTGTAATTCTTTATTGTTTTCTGCTTTGTAATACCATTGTAATATTCGACTCTGATTACATCACATTGATGTAACAATCTTTATAAAGAGGTATTATTCAGAAAACATCGTCTTGATGTTAATCTGGCTTTTAAGACTGTTTGTTTCTGTCTAACCATGTCTTGTGCAAATTTTCGTGGTATGGTCTGTAATCATAAAAAAGGGGGAGATTGTTAGATCAAGAATGATTAACGTCTCAAGATTTTGATTAATTACAAGACAGACGAAACCAAGCTACCCAAGGCTTGCTAAGACGAAACCAGCACAGACGGAACGAGACCCTTCAAAGTGAAGATCTCAAGTCATCAAAAGCCAAGTCATCGACGATACATGTACTGACGGAAGAGGACTACTCAAGCTTAAGTCCTTCGTCCGTCAAAGAGCGAAGTCTAAGACGATAGGATGAGACGAAACAACAACAATCAAGATCAAGAATCATATCGTCTATCCAAAAGTCAAGTCGGGATGAGTCATTTGTGCCAAGATTTGAGAAGCATCCAAGATCAGTATAGGGATTCGAGCTTACACACCCAAGTAAAAAAGGTCTTCACCTTTTTGTCACATCTCTCATACAAGTCGAAGTAGTATCTTTTGCAACCTAGTCCGCTATATCCGTTGTGACTCAACATCAATCAATCAAGTACAACTGACAACCTTTTTGGAAAGCTCTCTAGAAGATTTCTCAACGACTCTCAACGACATTCAAATGAGTCTAACGGCTATTTGAAGAAGATGCCTATAAAAGGACTTCACACTTTCAGGAATCAGTTGGCGAATACGTTTATCTTCTTCTATCTCTTAAGGATTCGCTCAAACTCTCTGATTGTGCTATATTGTGAACACCTCTCTGCGTAGAGGAAAACTTTGTTTTTCATAACATCTTTCAAAGTCCACTTGTGTGGCATTTTAGCCTGAGGAGGCTGCGTTCCAAAGAATACCTCTTGTTTTAGCCTGTGGAGGCTGGGTTCAAAGAATACCTTGTTGGTTTAGCCTGAGAAGGCTGGGAGCAAAGAATATCTTGTAATAGCCACAGAAGTGGCTGGGTTCAAACAATACTTGTAACCTTTTCACGGTTTGTAGTGAAAACTCGTGTGGTTCTTGAGTAACGGATTTAGTCTTGAATAGATAACCAACCGATATAAAAATAACTATGTTTATTTTTGTTTCGTCTGATCAACTAACAGGGGATAATCTCATCATAACGTTTGTTCATTAAAATCAATCTTTTAACCTAAATTTTGTTTCGTCTGAACAGCTTTGTAACCCACAGACGAAAGAGATAAATTTTTTAATTAACACAATTCAACCCCCCTTCTTGTGTTTATCTTTTACAGTTTGGTATCAGAGCTCAGCCTCTAAGGGTTGAGCGCCTAACAGTTGCTAGAGGAAAAGATCCAGCATGGACTTACAAGTAACCGCTCTATCTATTTTCAAATATGTTTAATTGTGTAACCACCATGTATTGAATTACATAATTGTCCCTAAACAACGACACGTGCATCACGTGGGTATAAATACGTGTACAATATCTAGTTTTATCTCTCTAACTCGTATTACCTTACTCTTAGTACTTGACTATTACTCATTAGTCATTGAAGTCCTTGAACCCACCATTTGCCGCATTCGGTTTGAAAGAAAAAAGATTACGTAAGTACACTCATTGTTGTGATTCAAGTATGATTAATTGTAACAAGTAATATTTTTCAATTTAATCACATACTTAATAATTTTAATTAAATTAAAATTAATAAAAGATTAAAATTATTAAAGAAAATAAATAACTAGAGACCTGTAGATGAAAAAAAAACCAAAAATGTATTTTATCCTATGAATTAAAATTATTTTAATAGCATTTTAATTATGACTCCATTTTGAGTTTATACTTTACTATACTCTAATATATTTTATTTTATAATATATAATTTTGTTTAAAGTTTATGTTTTATTTGATTATTAACGAAATTCCCTTGTATAATATAGATAAAAAAATTCAAGAAATAACAAACAAAATATTGAAAAGTTATAAAAAAATCATTAAAAGTCTTAGTAAATTTAGAAACAACAAAAGTCCGATTTAATTTTTTTTAAAGCTTAGTATAATAATTATTCCTCTTCTTCCATAATTTAATTTTTTTTAAAGCATAGTATAACAACGCGGGTTTCACACACCAACACATGCATATCTTGAGATGTTGTAGAAACATATATTAAAAGATAAAATTTTAGCATGAACTTGGAAGTTTAGTTTATTATCAAGCTACTCTCACACATCAGAGGTCCCCTACTCAAATCTGGCTTAAATATTTTACTAAAATATCTTTTTAAATGGGCCTAAAAATTGGGCCCTGCTGAGTCCAATACTTATTCATAGCTAGGAAGGCTAAAGTTCTATTTACACCCTCCATTTTTGCTTTTTTTTTTTTTTTTACTTCTTTGAACTGGCTAATCAGTTCGATTATTTATCTTAAGTCATACACGAACTCGTTTTACTAGAGAACCAAACCACAATGGTTTTTTTTTATAGAAATGATTCTTTATAACTAAATATTTTTAAAAAGCAGTTTAGTTTAGTTTTTAGTTTTTTTTAAAAATAATTCTTTATAAATTGTTTCTCTTCGTATTCTTTGAACTAGATATGTTTGTGTAGGGAGAGAATCAAAAGAGAAGAATGAGAATATTTGAAAATTTATTAAAGTAATTATTCTAATAGAAAAGGAAAAGAAAAGCTCAATCCTAAATAATGCAATATTTGAATCCAGGCCCTACTAGTACCACTTCAGTTGAAAAGTAGGACTAAAAGATGTGGAGCCCATAAATTGGGCCCATTTCGTAGCCCAATCACGAAAGCTAGAAGCCCGTGTAATAATAATAATAATATTTCACTATTGAATTAAAGAAAATGAAAGATATAGATAGAAATAATGCTTTTAAAATTACTCTTAAAATAAATGGATCCTTATGTATTATTAAATATTAACATCATCAATAATTATTTTTAAGTCAACAAACAATTTCAGAATAACAATATTTTTAATTAAAATTTTAAACTAATAAAAAATATTAATTATTTTAAATATATATATTTTAAAAAAATAAGTTTAGTTTAATATTAAAAGGAAGTTTATCACTTCTCGTATACTCCTTCAAACGCCCAATTCTCAATACATGCACTTCTAACCACCACTAACAGGCGCATCTTTGCTTCTAACGTGTGCTTTTCCGGGATATTGGGTGATGTAGGTGCTGCTTGTGAATGGAGATAGAAGAGAGATTCCAAATTTCCAATGTTGTTGGAAACTTGAGTTGCGGTAGTTTGGTTTATACATGAAAACTTTGAAATTATGAACTATTTCTTCATAGTTGAGTAGCACTACGGTGGTGAGGTGTAAGGAGAAGAATTGTAGTGTGGTTGTACCGTCACAACGGAGTAGCATAGTAACAATGTCATGAACGGAAATACTGTGATGTTACAAAGAGAGGGTTGCACACACATCAACACATGCGTATCTTCAGTAGTTTACAAAAATATATTAAAAGTAAAAATTTTAATATTAATATGTCTGGGTGGTGTAGTTGGTTATCACACTAGTCTCACACACTAGAGGTCCCCGGTTCGAACCCGGGCTCAGACATTTTATTTTTAAATGGGTCTATACTTCTAGACTTATTCTATTTACCCACTCCATTTTTTAATTTCTTTTAAAAGTTAGTTTTTGATAATTTTTTAATTTAGAAGCAGTTTTTGGTAATAATTCTAGAATATTTTTCATACATTCAAAAACTGATTTTTTAAATATATATATATATATATATATATATATATATAATATTGTTAAAATTATTCTTAAAATAGGTGAATCCCTCCTTATCATTAAATATTATTATCATCCATATTTACTTTTAGTCAACAAACAATTTTAAAATACAGTACTCTTATTTTAAAGAAAGGAAATGTAAGGAAAAGAATGAGAATATTTTAAAATTTATTAAAATAATTATTTTAATAAAAAATGAAAAAAAAACTTCAACACTAAATAATTTAATATTTCAATCCAATCCAATGGCACGTGAATTTCACTTGAAAAGTAGAACTAAAAGATGCGGAACCCATGGGCCCATTATTGTAGCCCAATCACGCGAGCCTCGTTGGAAAGAGGAAAGAGAAGCCCATCTAAACTAAAACAATAACAATAATAATGGAGTAACTCAAAAGTAGGACGTGGCCCGGCGAGTTGAGATTGAAGCTGGGGTTCAATCCTGTGTATCACATACCAACTCTTTTGTTTGCAGTCCCCTGCACATTCCTTCTGAACGACGAAAAGTAAAACAATAGCTTCTTCTGCTATCTAGGGCACGATTCCGATTCCGATAACTTCAATGCTTCTTTGAAATCACGACGTTTATCCATACGCTTTGTTTTCTCTGCGTTGTGTTCATTTCCATGGAGGAGACTTCTTATACCGGTCTTCCCACTAGTCACTTACTCGGTTCAGTTCCGGTAAGCACCTTTCTTCTGATTTTTTTTATTTTTTAGCCGTTCACATGCTATTATTGCTTCAGTTTACTCACTGCATGCTTAATTAATCATGTTTTGAAATTTCATCTACTAAATTTTTTTAGGAGTTAACTGATTTAAGTTAATTGCTGTGAGAAATGGATAAAATTGGAGTGAAATTATAGAAATAGAAGTGTTATTGTTTGAATGTATAATGATAAAATAGGAAGAGCTGAAACCGTAAACTCATTGCTAAAATAAGTAAGAGAACTATGGGATTAGGTCACATGTGCCTATGATTCTAAGGTGACATTAATTTGAGCATGTTAACTTGTGACTTTATAATTTGATATCTTTTAAATCGTTTGATTTAATATGATGAACTTGTGTGATTTAAATGACTGCTCTGTGTTATTTTCTGTCTGTTAGTAACAAGTTCTGATTAATGCTTTCTAATTTATTTTGATATTTTTTGTTTTTAATTTACTTGTTTGGTGTTCAGGCTGTTGTAACTGAAGAAAGTAATACCACAAAACATGTAGGTATGGAGTTATATCAAATTTTTTTTTTTCTTACATTTTCTACTTTTTAAAGTTTAAGGGACTCTTTAGATAAATTGCTTATGAACATATATGATGTGTGTAGCCACTGATGCGAGTATGCAAATATTCCCTCCCAACAATGGAAATAATGGAGGAGACAGAGGACGGGGTTATCAAACACTTGGCACTCCTACTGGTATGTTCTCAATTTTTTGTGATTGACTTTGAGATAGTTGTTTCTTTGTCTGCCTTTTCCCTCTTCTCTCTCTGTCATTTATCAAAGAGTTTGTAGTCTATGGCTGTTTCTGGATGACATGACTAAACTAATTAGTATATACGTTATAATGACTTCGTGACTGGCTGGAAGTGGTTTTTTCTTTTTTGTTTACTTTTACATGTAGGCTTGTAGCTATCTTGGTAATGACCAAATTAATTAGAGCTTTCAAGCTGGTTTGTTTTGGCTTATTCACATGATATTGTCTTCAAATTTATGTGTCATGCACTTCTATGTTCTAAATTTGTTGTCAATTTTGTGGATTTGTAACTATTTTGAAATTGTAGAAATAGAAAAGCACCTATTATAATCCCAGACCTTTACGCTGCTATTTTTTGGGACTTTGCATATTCTGTACTCCGTCGTTTCTTTAATGTGTTTCTGTTGTAATCTTATGTATGTTTAAAGTTGTTTTCATATCCAAACACCAAGCATTATGTCTGTGTTCTAATTGTAGTTTTATTCAACTAATAATTGCATATCTTAACTCTTGAAGGGTCATGGTTCCTGAATTTAATGCAATTTTTGTTGTGAATTTTGAATGATCTATAGATTTTAGTTTCATCAATGACCAAGATACACACCCTTCTATAATCAGATTGTGAACAGCTGCCGTTTGTTTTTTTTTTCTTTTTGTCTCTTGTTGATATAATAATTTCATTTATTATTCTGTTGTTTGTTCATGCATGTAGAAGCTTTTGAAGAACAGCCAGCGAACAACTGGAGGGGAGTCTTTAGTATCTCATCATACACACAGTATTTCAATGTAGATACAGATGTTGTCATAACCAGATTGATAAGTTCCTTGAATCCGACTGCTGGAGACTTTTTCAGCAAGATAGATGCTAACCCTGACTTGTGCGTTCTTTTTTTATTCCCTTGTGCTTTTGTACTTTAAATAATTGTAATAGAGATACTCATTTGAATTGCATGTTGGAATATGGTGCTTGGGGGGAAAGATTTTTAGTTTAATTAAACTATTACCGTGACATTTTGGGGAAATGCCTGTCATTTTACTTCCTATGCATCTCTTTTATGTAGATGTTTGTGTTGAAAGAGACATTGCTGAATGTAACTGGATTGTCAGTGCCCTTCCCCCAAAAGCATATTAGAACATTGGTTTTTTAATACTAATTGCGTGTTTTTTTTTCTGTTATAGATATGGGCTTATATGGATCTCAACAACATTGGTTTTTGTGCTTGCCTCACTTGGAAATTTGGCCACGTTCCTTATGCAAAATCATGCAAATAACAGTATCTCTTGGAACTTTGATGTCAGCTATGTGAACGTGGCTGCATGCTCTATCTATGGCTATGCAATTGTGGTCCCATTGGCGTACTACTTCTTCCTTCAATATATGGGTTCAAATGCTAGCCTTATAAGGTTTTGGTGCATGTGGGGATATTCCCTTTCCATTTTCATCATCTCCTCGGTAAGTTTTTGCCTTCTTCAATATGCAATTATTTATACTACAATAAATTGCTCAATTCTATTTGTATGTTCTAATACACGTATTCAGTGTGGCGGATGTGGGCCTAAAATTGACATAGACAGTGCCTCAACAATGTGAGGCACTCCTCCTTTAAAGGTCAAAGGACCTTTGGTCTCAAAGTAACATTCATGATCATGCAAATGTTGTAACAGATGGATCAAGGTCCAATGAAATTCTTTTTCCCATTCTTGTTTTGCATAACAATAGTAATATATCTCAAAATCCTGATTGGATGACTTGACTTTTCACATGTTTATTATTATCATATAGAATGGTTCATTGAAGTTCAGACTGATTTTCATCAAGCGTGCTAGGAAATTACACCACTAGCTTGCTAATTATGCTTTAATTTTGTAGAATAGCTATCTAATTCATATTTCTTGGGATACTTTTCAGTTCCTGCTGTTAATTCCTGTTGAGTTTCTTCGGTGGATTATAATACTCTCTACGGGTGTTGCCTCTGCAAGTTTTGTTGCCTTAAACCTGAGGTCTTACATAGCAGGCAATGAGCTTTCTATGGCACTTATTGCAGCATTTGTCTTGCAAATAGGTTTGGCAATCTTCATCAAGGTTTGGTTCTTTGCGTAGCTAAAATGCATTGCAGCAAAGAGTAAGACCCAAATACTATCATTATAAGCTCACAATATTGGCTAACTTTGTTCAAGATGCGAGTGGATTTGTCTGAAGGAGTTCTGGTTTGTGTTTTGGATTTACTAGAATGGAATGGGAAAGAATTGAAGCGAGTGGTGCGATATCTGTATCAGCAGAGGGTTGGACATTGCTAATTATGGCATGTAGTCTTGTGGAAGAGATCCAATGCTTTGGAAGGGGATGAACATTGGACAATCATTGTAGTATCTTATGTTGGAGCTTCTTGCATATTTGTGTAAATATACTGCGTTAAATTGATCCTTTTTTAATTGATTGTTCAGTAGATGTTTTGTGTGAAGCCAAGGCAATTTCCTGGACTATTTATCAAATTTTGCTCACTATCTCCCTTTTTGAGAGTCACTTGTAATATCACTTCTTTCTTAACACGCTTGCATGTTATTTTTAGTTGACTATGTTAACATGGTAACCTACTTTTGATTTGAGCATTTTTTTTAATAATTTTTTTTGTCTTTTTATAGAAAGACGACATGGTTAAGACGTATTTTTTTTGTCATTACTAGTAGACTCTATTAAATGACCATAATCTGGATGTATGCTTAGTTTTTAATTTTATCTTGTTATAATTAACAGCTTATTGTCAATAAAATTATTTTTTAATCAATTATATCAATTTTTTAATAACGTGATTAGATTCTAGCTGTATTCCTAATTTTTAATGAGCCTGTCACCTAATATTGTCGAGAGCTACATATGAGTTGTCTGACACAATTGCAAGGATAGTAAGATTTAATAATAGTAATGTATAATAGATTTAATTCTAATATCTTTTAATTACAATTGTGTTATATTATATCTCTAAAGCAGGTGGAATTCGTATTAAACTATGAATAATTACTACTAGGGAATTTTTAATTTAAGTTGCTTTGAGTTTTACAAATTTGGTTGCAGGACAAACCCGATAACTACAACGTGTTCAAATGGAATTTCGATTCTTCACAACCACCCACCACCATCCTGCTTCTCCGGCCGACAAAGCCACTTTATGATTTTATATTTCTAACCTTTTTATAGTACTAGCATTGGATTGGATGGCCAATACTTTTGTTGCACAGGCACACAGTTGCTGCAGAAGATTCACATGCATTCAAATGGCTTATCACGTGTTTGACTAATTTCCATTCAAAAAATAACTTCCTAAACTTTATAATTTACAAAATTAACAAAAAAAATTAGTGTACAGACCGAACAAAAATTAAATATATATATATTTGTGTGTGTTTTTTAAATCCATTTTTCATTACTACATTAACTAATCTTTTTAGAAAATATATAGATCTGTTTCGTAATTAAACTTTAAACAAAAATTCACATGCTAAATAAATGAAAAACGAGAGAGTTAACTATTTAATAAATTTTACCTGAATTTTATTAAAAAAAATATTTAATTATATCTTATTTCAATTTAATCTATATATTTTAAAACTTTCTAATTTGATTACTATTTTTAAAAAATGTTTTAATATGTTTTTTTAATTGAAGTGTAATACGAGATAGTGACTGGCACGTCACATTTTACTCCATTTTTTAAAAAATATGAAATTTAAAAAATTTAAGATCAAATTCAATGTAAAAAAAAAAATATAAATAACAAAGTATGATTAGAAAAAGGGTAGTATGTTATTACAACTAAAATTTTGTAAAATTAAGTAGCGATATACGAAAGGTGAAGAAGAGAAACGCGGCAGGTTGTGATTGGTCGTGGGTTTTCAATTGGATTTTCCATTTCCGTTTGCATTTGAAGTTAGAAGCTTAACTCTTCTCTTCTCTTTCTCTATTCTCTGGTGTAGCACCGGCACGCAGCAAACATGGCGAGCTCAGATCCTTCTCGGAGCTTCATGAAAGACGTTAAGCGTGTGATAATCAAGGTCGGCACCGCGGTGGTGACTCGTGAAGAGGGAAGGTTAGCCGTTGGAAGATTAGGCGCTCTCTGCGAACAGATTAAACAACTCAACTCTCTCGGTTACGACATTATTCTCGTGTCCTCCGGCGCCGTTGGTATTGGCCGCCAACGACTCCGTTACCGGAAATTAATCAACAGCAGCTTCGCCGAACTTCAGAAACCCCAACTTGAACTCGACGGCAAAGCTTGCGCCGCCGTTGGACAAAATAGCCTCATGGCTCTCTACGATACTCTCTTCACTCAGGTAATTGCTATTTTGCTATTATTCAATTACTTTCACTATATATTCTGTGTACATTTTATATAGTTTTTGTTTTACTTACTTGATTAATTAAGATTTGCATTTTGTATAGTTGTGTTGCATAGGTTATGTAGTAGAAACTCGATTCTGATAGAACCGTACTGAAGTATATTTGTGCGGCGTTCGTTTCTGTTGGACTGTAGTGATTTTGATTTTCGTGTTTTGGTATTCAGCTTGATGTTACTTCTGCTCAGCTTCTTGTGACGGACAATGATTTTAGAGATAAGGATTTCAGGAAGCAACTTACGGAGACTGTGAAGTCGTTGCTTGCGCTCAAGGTTATTCCTGTGTTCAATGAGAATGATGCCGTCAGTACTAGGAAGGCTCCGTATGAGGTTTGTTGACTTGACGACAAATAATTTGTTTGTGGAACTGATGAGTTTAAATGGGTGCTTTGTAAGTGACTTCATATGATCTAGTGTTATGTTGGACTTGAATGTTGATTTGTATCCAAGGAACTTTAGTTATGTTGGAGATCCTACATTGTCTAGATATATGATTTGTTTAGTGTATATAAGTAGGAACAACCATCACCTTACAAGTCGTTTTTGTTAAGTTGAGTTAGACCCTTAACCATATTTCAAAGATGATATCAGAGTATATCCTAGAAATTATTGTTGTTGAGCCTATCGTACCACTTGTTGTTTAGTCCTTCACACTTGAGATATTCAGTCCTCGACATGAGGGGTGTGTGTTGAAGATCCTACATTGTCTAGAGATACTGCTTGTTTAGTGTATATAAGTGAGGAACAATACTCAACTTACAAGCTGGTTTTGTAGAGTTTCCACATTTCTAAGAAGTTGGAATTCCATTGACAAGCATATACTCCTTGTCTCATTTTTTTATTTGTCACTTTTTTTTCAATAATACTCTTAAGAAATAAATATACTAGTAGATGTATATCTGCAAGTACAAGGTAGTTAATTATTTGTGAAATGAGGGTATTCTAGTTAGATAAGATTATTTTACCATGGAAATCAGTATGATCGATTGTGTTCATAAGATATGGGTATTAACATAGATGAGAAATAAAATGAGATGGAGGGAGTAACAGCTTAGTTTGAACTTTACTACCTGGAATGATTAATTTATTCTTTCCATTTCAATCTCTTTATGTACATTATGTGTCCTTAGCTCATTTTTTCTTGTGCAGGATTCTTCTGGTATATTTTGGGACAATGATAGTTTATCTGCTTTGTTGGCTTTGGAGTTAAAAGCCGATCTCCTTGTTTTGTTGAGTGATGTTGAAGGTCTATATAGTGGCCCTCCAAGTGACCCACATTCGAAGCTTATTCATACATATATTAAGGAGAAGCATCAGACTGAAATTACTTTCGGTGACAAGTCTAGAGTGGGAAGAGGTGGAATGACGGCCAAAGTAAAAGCTGCTGTTCATGCAGCTGATGCTGGCATTCCTGTTGTTATTACCAGGTGCACTATAACACTATATTTCCGAGAAAGATTGTAACTAAACACTTCTGTTTAGGTTTTTCATTTCCAAAAAACACTTAATTTGTTATTGAGCACATATTACTCTACCATATTTAGGCTTTATTCAAACAATGTTTCATCGGTGCCATTCTCAATTAGAAATAGGTTGGTTAGACCTCGAGTGTTAAACAGACTGTTTCATTAACCACAAGCAATTTTGGGGAATGGAAAAAATGTTTAAATGGAATGCACTTGCCTGTGTTTTACTCCCTATCCTTTCAATTTTTACTTTGTATGTTTTTTGTCCATATCTTGAGTTAGTAAATTTAAATAAAAATGTGTGTGCATGCATGTAAACAGAATGAGAGAACCACTTATAAAACCCCTGTTCGTTTTCATTCATTTTTCTATCCCAAGAACACTATGAGATTAAGAGTGTAATAAGTACACTGACTATATTGGATGATCATCTTTGCAAGTTGGTTTGTCCTTGTTTTTATCACTTTTTTTTTCTCCTTACAGTGGTTTTGCAGAAAATATCATTAATGTTCTCCAAGGACAACGTATAGGTACTCTCTTCCATAAAGATGCACATGAGTGGGTCCAAGTAAAAGAGGTTGATGCTCGCGAGATGGCAGTTGCAGCCAGGGAATGTTCCAGGAGACTTCAGGTATCTTTTCTATCTTCACAGTTTACATTTACAAAAGGTGTGACAGATCATGGACATTGAGTTGTCAGTGAAGCAATCCTAATATTTCAATTTTACTTTGCAGGCCATATCTTCAGAAGAAAGGAAACAAATTTTACTCAAAATAGCTGATGCCCTGGAAGCAAATGAAAAAGTAATCAGCACCGAAAATGAAGCTGATGTTGCTACAGCGCAAGAAGCAGGATATGAAAAATCCTTGGTGGCTAGGCTAGCTTTAAAACCTGGGAAGGTAAGGAAGTTCACTTCTAGAAGAAATTTTCCATATTTTAATAAACTGAAGAGTTTATGATGATAAACTATGATAACTGACAGATTTCAAGCCTTGCGAATAACATACGAATTATTGCCAACATGGAAGATCCAATTGGTCGAGTATTAAAACAAACTGAGGTAACAGGAAGTTGATCCAGAAATATATATTATGGATCATGGTAGTTTCAAACCACCGGTTGCTTAGGCCAATTTCTGATTAGAATTAGCTTCCTTTTTGCGTAGTTGTAATAACATGCCAATTTTACATCTTCATACTAGATAAGATACACTTGTCATTCATAATTGTGTTTAATGCAAATTAATTTAGAGTAATTGTTGTTTGGTTCTAATTACATTCTTTGTGGTGTTTTTAGTACGAACAAATTTCTCTAGGACACCCATGATGCACCCAATTTTCTTGAAGACAAAATATTGATTAGTAATATTTCTGACAGTTACCTTTTGTTTAGATTTCAGATGGGCTAATTTTAGAAAAGACATCATCTCCTTTGGGAGTGCTCCTTATTATTTTTGAGTCACGCCCTGATGCTCTTGTACAGGTGAGTTAAATTTTCTGCATCTTTGGTTCAACCTTGGTTTAGTACATCAGTTCTCCCTAAAGGAAAAATACTATTAGATTAATGTTGTACCTTTTGTTCAGCATGTATATTCATTTTCTAATCTTGTTCACTGCTATTTAAAGTATCATCCTCTGAAAGTGCTAATGAAGATCTGTTTGGAGGCAACCGAATGATTGAGTTTTATAAGCTTGATGATATCATGGGTATAAAAATTTAACTGAGGCTTATATGGTCCTTGGCAGTAAAAGTAAGAGTTGAAAATACCCTGCATTCCTCCACTTGAGGCATGAAAGCAAAAAATGGAGTATTATATTGAGTAGACATATGCAACAAGACATACAAGCTTTTATATTTTGTTACTTCATTTTAGCCAGTTGTAATATGAGCTAGGGATAATAATATTTTGCTGTCATGCAATTGTTGTCATACATGTCCATATTCTTAAAACCATTGTTTCATTGACTATACTGATTTATTTTAGTCTATTGAATTTCAAGACATTACTTTCATGCCACTGATGAAGTTTCTTTAGGCCACTGTATTGTGACATGGTGGTATGATGATGTCATATGTTTCTCATTCCATTTTGTTACCATCCTTGGGGGCATCATATTTTTTTATTTATATTAAATTTCTCTGTTTTTCTTTTTTCCTTTTAAATTTATGCATGTTTCTTTTATCCTGTAAGAATAGGATGCATAGGTTTGTAATTTATTAAATAAAGTTTACTGCTAATCACTATTGATATGGTATGAATGAGCTTAAAGCAGTTTGATTATCTCTGTATTACATGCCGTTTATCTACATTTCAAGTGATAGCTTATCAATTGGACAGATAGCTTCACTGGCAATCCGAAGTGGAAATGGGCTTCTCTTGAAAGGTGGCAAAGAAGCTAAGCGGTCAAATGCAATTTTGCACAAAGTTTGGTTTCAAATAAATTGATTTCTGAACTATTTCCTGTTTAAAATTTATTTTATATGGTAGTTACCATTAATAAAACATTTATGGGGGTGATTCTGTTTTTCTGAGTTGCAGGTAATTACTGAGGCCATACCAGATACTGTTGGTGGAAAACTTATAGGACTTGTGACCTCAAGAGAAGAAATCCCTGAGCTACTTAAGGTGAATTAATTAGTAGAGCTTACTTTCAATTTGATTAACTTATTCACCTTGAACACTGGTTCCTTTCTATTTAACTTTCAGCTGGATGACGTAATTGATCTGGTCATTCCAAGAGGCAGCAATAAACTTGTTTCTCAGATCAAGAGTTCCACTAAAATTCCTGTTTTAGGTCATGCTGGTAAGATCATTATGCTTATGTTTAAATACAGGCTTAAGTGCACCTTTGCTCTCTCTAACTTGGACTTTGTGTGATTTTGGTCCATCAAGTTTTTTCAAGTTGATTAAGTTCCTTTATTTTTTAAATAAGCAAAAACTTATATAAAAAACCTTATATTTTTTTTCCTTCAAACCATAATGTCATGTTCTATAAAATCCTTCATAGTATATCTCTTCTTTTTTATAAGTGTCTGGCTTTTGAAGTTATCCCTAGCTCAAATAATTTGAAGATTTTAGATGAAAAGAATTTGACAAGGCAAAATTGAGAGGTCAAAATTGCCCACATTTCAAATTTAATGGGCCAAAAATGCAATTAAGTGGTTGATATGGTATGGTGAACCATATTGCTATATTTCTTTTTTTTGGACTAATAAGCTGCACTGTTTCTAATCCAGATGGAATTTGCCATGTCTATGTTGATAAATCTGCTAATCTAGAGATGGCAAAGCGGATTGTACTGGATGCAAAAATTGATTATCCTGCAGCCTGCAATGCCATGGTAAACTAACTAAATGTACTCATTGATTTTACAATATTGGTAAAGCCTGCATTGTCTGTTGTACATAACCTTTCTGCTTTAAAAATTTCAATTTTAGGAAACACTTCTTATCCACAAAGATTTGATAGAAAAAGGTTGGCTCAATGCTATTATTGTTGACTTACGAACTGAAGGTATGATTTCTAGCCACTATTTTCTCCTATTCTGGGTTTTTTTCAACTACTCGTAACATGAATGAATTAGGAACCTTGTTGTATCTTTTCTAGAAATTATATCAATATGTCCTTCAATACTGCTGTGGTATATAATTTTCTGATTTTCAACAGAGGTATTATACCATTTTAAGGTGTTATCCTTTAAGGTTTTTGGAATGACTAAATTATGTAAAATTTGCACAGGGGTTATATTATATGGAGGACCAAGGGCAAGTTCTCTCTTAAATATTCCACAAGCACAATCATTTCATCATGAGTACAGTTCGCTGGCTTGCACTGTTGAAATTGTGGATGATGTGCATGCGGCTATTGATCATATAAATCTTTATGGAAGGCATGTCACTGTTTTCTTCTTGACACAAAACACATTGAAATATACTTTACTTTCATTTATCTTCTCTGCTCTTTTGTCCATTTCAATTGACATCTATGGTAGTGGGGTTAGATAGAAAAGTGTCATGCCTTCTCTTTTTTTATGGTGGCAGTGCACATACTGATTCCATCGTTGCAGAAGATAAGGAAGTGGCTAATGTGTTTCTACGCCAAGTAGACAGGTAATATTTGAAATGTCATGCTTCTTTTTATTTTTTGGAAAAATAATCGTGGTAAATAAAATAAGAGATATTTCCCTGAATTATCTACTTTGTTGTCTCATTATTGTGTGTAATACTGTAATTTAGTTGGTGGTCCTTGACAAAGTAGCTCATTATAAACATTGAACAAACATTTCCTTGAAACTATTATTAACTGCTTTCCAAGGAGATATCAGCACATAGTGCAATGGCATTTACGTAAATATTGTTCGTCCTGTATTGGCAGTGCTGCTGTTTTTCACAACGCGAGCACCAGATTCAGTGATGGGGCACGATTTGGACTAGGCGCGGAGGTATAGTGATGTTGACATTTTAGAAACAAGCTATTACATTAAGGTTGTTGATTTAATATGTAATTCCCTCTTGGTTGAATAGGTTGGAATCAGTACAAGCAGGATTCATGCTCGAGGTCCAGTTGGAGTTGAGGGATTGTTAACAACAAAATGGTATGGGCTGATGATAATCATGCAGATAAATAACTACAATTAAATATCTATAACTTGCTGCCTACACAATCACAGAAAGTAGCCAAACTATTTTAACGGAATTTATTTCATAAGCTACTGTACTCAGTTTTCAACACAGTTCTAGCTCTTTTATGATTTATAATCATATGGTCATTTCACAATAAGCCCAAATTGTATGTGGTATTAGTTATTGACCTTTTTGCCTTTGCATGTGCAGGAAGCTAAAAGGAAGTGGACAAGTAGTAAACGGTGACAAAGGGATTGTCTACACTCACAGAGACCTCGCAACATAATGTGGATGGTCTGATTCCTTAGCACTCTTTTGTAGGCTTATTGTTTGTTTTTGACAGTTTCTGTACGCTGTAGAATTGTACAATTGAACAGAAACTGGGTTACCTGTATCATCTGTTGGTACCTTTCCTTCCAATAATTTATTGTCTACAATTGCAGTTCGCGAGAGGATTTGTTATTTAACGCGTACATTTGTTTCTGTAGTGAGAAATCGAATAATGCATGACCTTTACTTATAGTAGGAAAATACTTTGAATATGAATTGCTTGGTTCACAACAATAGAATGTTCTATAATTTCAATCTTTAAGATGCTATTTCTTTGGGATCTATAATACTGTAATTTATTATACTTTATTTAAGGTAGAGAAACAATTACTAATTTAGACTTTTATTTAGAGGACAAGGATCTGTTATTACCAACCTGAGAATTGACACGTTTCATTTGCTCAATACGTATAGAAAAACAAACGCCAAAGGACGCAACATACAGCCAATATAAACAGCGACAAGGTTTCATTTTTTATTTCTTTCAACAAAGCAACCCCTAAAGGAGTATAGATAAATAAAATTGCGACAGTAAAACTTTATTTTTAACTGAACAGCAGCACTGCTAAAATCATTGAAAATGTTACGTATAAATTTGTATCCATTAAATTAACCAGACATGGGCTACCTTAAATGGCGAATAGAAACTACAGCTAAACCACAATGATAAAATCTCTCAATACTTGGAATGCGTTCGCAACGACTAAACAAAAATTCAACATGGTTCATGCTTTCTTCAAACAACAGTGGTAAGCACATATATAGATGTAAAGTCTCACGCCTGAACGAAGCTCTTGAGCTTATTCAACCACACCAAGTACTCCTTACTGTCCTTGTTTATCATATACTCATGCAAAAAATTGGTTGTACTAGGTTTGATTCCTCTGATTTCTAAATATCTATGGAAAGACTTCTGCAGATTCTCATCCAAGTCCCTGTAGAAAACATTAAAACATAACAAGTTCAATCAAACAAGAACTTACCATACCAACATCAAACTGTAAACAATTTAAAGAACAAAAATGTTGCAGCAAAAAGCACATACTGGAAATCCGGTCCCTCATATGCGATTTGATCCTCAGCAAGATCAGGATTCTTAACAGACAAGCTATCAATAACAATCTCATTAGGGTAACCCACACAGCTAAACTCTAGATAGGGTCCACCCTTCTTATGAACACTAACTGAAAGTGGAATGCTTGACTCCGAAGCTCTTTCACTCTCATTATCATTATCATCATCATTTCCTTCCCCAGTCACCAAATCAGGCATGTGAACCTCTACCTTAATTTCTTCCCCCTCATATGTTCTTTCAAGCGTTATAGTCTGTTGCCCGGGACTGTCAATTATCTTAAAAGGAAAATTACTCGGAACATCTTCAACCTACCAACCAATAAGAACACACCCACTATATTAAAACCAGAAAGCAACCATCATTAACTAATTATAATTAGGGTTTACTACAGTCCCTAAAAGTATGAACTACTTTCTTTAAGTCATTAACAGAAAGTGATAAAATTTTAAAAAAATACATAATCTGAAAGTACAATTAATTATTCATTTTAATCTTTTGATAAGAGATGGTGTATACTATTATTTTAGTCCTAAAAGTAACCAATTACTGCTACTCCAGTTATAAATTTTAGATAAAATGATAACAAATAATTACTTTTAGAAACTAAAATATCAATAAATAGTTAAATTTAGTATAGAATCTAACCAAACTGTCAGGAATTTCTTAAGTTTTATTACTTTCGAGAACTAAATTTCTTCTTATTACTTTCAATTACTAAAGTCATAATACTTTACATTTCCCGGGATTGAAATCGTTGTTTATCCTTATCATTATATAATTGAAAAAAAAAAAAAAAACAAAGGAATTTACTGCGTTGTGATCATCGGTGTCCTGTGCGCATTCAATTTCGGACTCGATGACTCGGAGAAGGTTCTCATCGGAGGTTGGCTTCTTCTTGGTAGCTGCAGAAGAAGAAAAATGGAACCTCGGAACAAACGAATCGTTGTGGTGGTTGATTGGGGTGAAGAGTAAAGTGCGATAACCCGAGTGGTTATTCTTCGCCAATTGACCCGTCACAGCAAGAACCCTCGCGAAAGAACCCGACTTGCGAAGAATCGAGCTGAACGCCATTTCCAAATGCACAAGGGTTTTACTAGGGTTTTTCAATGTCTGAAGATTGGGAATTTTTTTCCAAACGTTAAAGTTTTATATAACATGACCTATGTTGAGGCCCGGTTGTTAATTTGGGCCTAGTTATTGGTATGGCCCAGTAATTTCCCATCTAGTGTGTTCAAAAATAGTGAAAAATAAATTATTTTAATAATTGATTGCCATTATAATCAATTATAATTAAAATTATTTTTTTTGAGTAAAAAAATTTATATTTTACATAATTAAAAATATATAATAAAATAATATAAAAATAGCTGGAAAAAATATTGTTTAATCATAGGATTTAAATTTGTAGATTCAAAAATCAATTTATTTTTCAAGAGAAAAATATTTATAAATTTTTGAACCGATTTTTTATAAGAAAAAACTTGAAGTTTTGAAAATAATCTTTCTTAAACATGCTCTTGGTGCGTACTTAGGAATCATAAGTGTGTTTATTGATTTTATAAAAATAAATTTTGTTGAATCGATTTTAAAGTGATATACAATGTATTTATATATTTTTTATTGTAAAGTAAGCTAATGATAAAATTTAATGTAAATTTTCTTATCCAATACAAAACTTATTAGTTTATGTAATACAGAAGTTAATTACTTGTCAAAAAAAAAAAATAGAAGAAGTGCAAAGAGAAGATTCGGCCCATTGTTATTGGTTCGGCCCAATAAGGGGTACCGGAATTTTGCCCTATTTAAAACCCCTCATTTCTTCGCGGAATTTGATTTCCCGCTCTGAAAACCCTAACAACTCTGAGAGTGAGTTGAGCTACGAAAAGAAGAAGAAGGAAGCGAATGGGGCAGAAGCAAAAATCGAGTTCAGAAGCCGACAACAACGACGTCAAGAAACGACGCCGTGTCGGTTTCTCAGGCGTAGGTCAGTTTCATTTATTTTGCTACTCATTTTTCTTTTGTGTGTTAATTTCTTCAATTCACGGTGTTGCCGACGCATATGAATATATTTTAGTCGCGTTTTTGTAGATGTTGGAGTTGAAGCCAAAGATTGCATCACAATCTATCTAGGTATGCTTAAAATATGCGATAATTTTTTCTTGCTATTGTGTAGTTCATGATTTTCTTGGTTAATGGTTTCAGTGAAAATGGGTTCTGACCTTGTAATTTTGCTAAACATTACTTGTTGATTCTTGTGTTTCTATTTTCCATTTCTTTTGAGGTCTTGTGTATCCTGATATGTGGTTTATGAGATGAGAGTGTTGTTGTCAGTGTTGTACGTAACAGGAACAATGTTGGTTGTTACATGATATTTTTATTGTGGTCTGACCTTTAAGATTTGTAAATAATGATGAAAATGGTAACAGTAATGCTGGCATAGCTTGAAATCGAGTCTTTTGTTTATAATTTATGCATATGAAAAGTTACTTCTTCTTTGTGCTTGTCCTATGCAAGTTGGAAGTTATTTGCTTTATTGAATTTATAGACACATTTTATAATGTAGCTTGAGGACTGGACTGCGTTGGTGTGCAAGATTTCCTTGACAGGAGCTATTATGTGTTGACTTGTCTCCTGGCACTAAGCTTTCCGAAGCTTAGTTTGCTGAGGACATGATCTTGTCAATCTGTTTGTGGTCAAGTTTTTTAAGTAGTCATTACTATCACTTAGTTTTGTTGGTTATTTCGGAGTTTATTGCCAGTATCATGTGATTTGGTAATTGACATGCTTGCTCTAATATTTATATTTCTGCTGTAATTGTGCAGTTTCAAACAAGGAGGAATTTGATGCTCCAGAGAGTTTTGTCATTAACCCTGTGGATTTGAACAGCTTTTTTGATGATGATGGGAAAATTTATGGCTACGATGGTTTGAAGGTTGGATTAATTTTAACAAATGGAGATTCATTTTAGAAAATTAAATGTATTTGAATATTTGTGATGTACAATGTCTGCATTTTCAGCTTTTTAGCATTTCTTTTGCAGATTACCATCTGGGTTAGCAGCATATCTTTTTATGCACATGCTGATATTACATTCCGGAGTTCATCTGATGTAAGTTCAGAATTCATTTAGATTTCACTCTATACTAATCAACATTCATGTTATTCTTTTACCTTGTTTATTAGATCAGAATTTTTTTTGTTATGCTTCAAGCATTATTGCTGACACTTCTTTTAACTTGTTCAAATTTTTAAGCAAGGCAAGGGGATCACAGATCTAAAATCTGCTCTTCAGGTATGCATCAATATCTACTGGGTGGCAAATATGTTGACACCTTGGATTCATGACATTGCAACTTGATTTGTTATTTTGTGCAGACAATTTTTGCTGAGACCCTTGTTGATAACAAGGATGAATTCCTTCAAAAATATTTGGTGGATAACAACTTTCTTAGGTATCGAGTGTTTATTATTCTTTTCATTCTAATCAAAAGGAACATATATGCCATGAACAGTTCCTTTGCATTTTAGTATGTTACTTGAAATTTATGTGGATGTCAATTTTAATATATGTGCAGAACAACTATCTCAAATGGAGAAGCTTTGAAGCACAAAGCTTTCAAGGGGATCATCTGTGACTCTAACCAACATACAGATTCATCTACATCTAATGTTGAGGTTTAATTTACCTTCAGGCTTGATTTATTGCGCTCTATGTCAAAGTTAGGCTGATTGACTGAATACCCAGTTTATTATTTTCTTTTTTTGGATTAAGTTTTTAGTCCCCCAAATTTTTTAAATTTCAATTTTTAGTCTCTAATTTTTTTTGCCAACTTTTAGTCTCTTGTTTATTTCGTTGAATTAAATTGTTAAATGTTAACTTGGAAGTGTCAATTGGAACTTTTTTATATGACTACGTCAATACAACAGTTATAATGGTAAGAACTAAAAATGATGGCTAAAAATAAACAAGGGACTAAAAGCTGGCAAAATAATTTTAGAAGGACTAAAACCCAAAACTTAAAATAGTTGAGGGACGAAAAACTTAATTAATCCTATTTTGTTCTAATGAAATTTACATGCTATCATGCATGTTAAATTTCTCCTTGTCTTGTGCAATTATGTAATTAGATCTGTGTTGAGACATGGAAAGATAGTAACCTGTCAGAATAGCTGTTATACAGTGTGCATATCTGTGTCACTTGCATCTTTTGGTCAGCAAGTGATCTAATGCACTTTGTGTAAATGAGACACTATTTTGAGCAACCTTAATTTTCTTGAAAAGATTAGTCAATGCATTTTATTCCTTTTAGTTAAAACTTGTAACTGCAACAAGTTTGTATTGTGTCTTCATTTTCCTTTTTTTCACTTTGGTGTCTTTTGTCTGCATATGTATATTTTAGGGACATTGTGAAATTTGATGCAATTTTTATGTATGTCTTCTTTACCAGGTTATTCGGATGGTGGCAGGCAACATGGCTACTGGACAACTTTACAGTCATCTAATACCTCTTACCCTTCTTCTTGTTGATGGTACTTATCACCTACTACCTCTGGAACTAAATATAAGCAACAAAAAAAATTGGACCTAAATATAAGCAAATGTTAACTAACTTTATCCTATTTAATGATTGTATTCCGAGAATACTGTTTATTTAATTGAGGTTCTGTTTTCAATGACCCATTTTTTATTCTTTGTACACGTTTCAATGCAGGGTGATTTAGGAAAAAAGTTTATTTACAATTAAAATTTGTAAGACTAACTGATGTAAACTAACTTTCTTGAGATACACACAAGTTAGTTAAATTTGCTTATATTTAGATCCGGAGTAGTATTTTACTGCTTCATTTACCTTTATGTATACAATGTTCAGATTGTATGCTGCTGTAGTGTATTGTTTTGAACCCCTCCTTTTTGCCATATAGGTAGCAGTCCTATTGATGTTACTGACCCAAAGTGGGAGTTGTATCTCGTTATTCAGAAGAAAACTGATCAGCAGGGAGAGATCCAGTATAGGTTGATTGGTTTTACAGCTGTTTATCGATTTTACCACTATCCTGATGATTCCCGATTGCGACTAAGCCAGGTTTGTTACATAGTGAACATTTAGTAAATTGCTAATTTTGTACTCAAATCAGTTTTAACTTCTAACATGCCCTTTTAAAATTCTATTAAGTGCTTCTTTTTTGGCTACCTTTGAATGGGAATTTATGTTGATGGCAGATACTGGTATTGCCTCCATACCAGCACAAGGGATATGGTCGATTCCTTCTAGAGGTGCTACATGATGTTGCTATATCTGAGAATGTTTTTGACTTCACAGTAGAAGAGCCATTAGATCACTTCCAACATGTCCGCACTTGTGTTGACACACTTCGCCTGCTCCATTTTGACCCAATTCAGAATGTAGTTACTAAAGCTGTTTCACTTCTTAAGCAAGGAAAGTTATCGAAGAAAACATATTGTCCTCGACTCTTGCCACCTCCTAGCGCCATTGAGGATGTAAGGAAAGGTCTAAAAATTAACAGGCAGCAGTTTCTCCAGTGTTGGGAGGTTTTGATCTACATTGGCCTTAATCCTGCTGACAAGAACATGGAGAACTTTATCAGTATTATTTCCAACCGTGTTAAGTATGATATCTTAGGGAAAGATTCTGGGACATCTGGGAAGCAACTTATTGAAGTACCAAGTGATGTTGATCAGGAAATGTCATTTGTCATGTTCAGATCAGAGGCTAATGAAGCTAACACTGTGCAAATGGACGACAATCAGGCTAATCAAGAAGAGCAGATCCAGAAGTTAGTTCAGGAAAGGGTTAAAGAAATTCAGTTGATTGCAGAAAAGGTAACCCTGCATCGTGGGAGCTCAGCCATCGCCGTCAATTAAATTTGTCCTTCCCAAGATGGCATGGGATAACAAGGTCATGCGTCTATGATATTGAGTGATTGATTTCCCGTGGACTAATTGGAGTTTGTATTTATGGATTCTTTCTAATAGGCTGTTTTAAGATTTTCTTATTGTAGGTTTGTGAAGGAACCAATGATCTATTGAGCTGTAATTACTGTGACTTTAACCACAGCAAAGTTGATTGAGTGACATTCGGTGGATATTGTCCACTTCTAATGGTCTTGCTCGTACTTTTTTCCCGTGCACTAGAATGATACATCCAACTGATCCAAGAAATATGTAAGTTCCGAATTTACATTCCTTTCTTTCTCTTTGAATTTATCCATAATTGATAATGTCAGTTGTTTTGACCTATAATACAGACCAACCTGGAACCTAAGAATAATCAACTAGTTTGATATGCTAATGTGTGTTGTTTATTTTTATAAGATTTTTTTACTTGGTTTTTTTCCTCCTTTTTTCTATACATAAATAAGGTCTTTAATTTTAACTGTTTTTTTTTCAAATCAATGTATTCGGCTTCACTTTTCTTTTCAAGTGAAGAAAAGTTTCAAAGCTAGCCCAAAACCTACGTATGTTTTGTTTTGAACTTGGATGATTTTTAGAAGAAAATCTGTTGTTTTTTTTAAAAAAAATTGTAAAAAGCTTTCTTCTAGGAGACTTTTTTTGCATGTTTTTTTCCAGTAAAATAGATGCTAAATTATAAAATAGAAATGACATTTTGGTTGTAAATTGTTAAATAATGTGGTCAAAAAATACATGTAGTATGTGACAGTATACACAAGTGTGTCTGGTTCTGCTGTGGGAACCCAAATTGACGTAAAAGATGTGAAAACCTTGCCATGATCCAATGTAACTTAGCACTCATCGTGGATTTGGACACGATTATTTTCAATTCACTGTTGAACCAAACACAATAAATATCAAACTATTAGATGCCAAAATATATATTTTTTTCAGAAAAAAATCAATTATACAAGATGAAGTACTGTGATTGGTGATAAGAAATGTATGATTTGTCCTGATTATCCCTGTAATGTCATAATCAAATCTAGGAAGATCTGGATTTGTTGATGTCCTTAAGCCACTCACTAATTAAACGCCATTATATTGACTAGATGGTTAACCTTCCAAAAAAATAATCACTAGATTTTCCAATTTCCCGCTTTTATCGTGGAGCTGTAATTTGTCCACAAGTAAAAGCCTCGCGTATTCACCTGAGTTAAATTACCACCCATTATTTTCTTTTCTCTCTCTGTCACTTTCTCTATTTCATTGAACAATGCCTCGTATTCTTCTTTTAAAAGTTATTGTGCCAATGCATACGTGGCATTTTTGTTTGTCGTAAGCTCCAAAGATTGCTGCAATAATGAAATCGTGCTCCACCTCTATTCCCCGTGTTGAATTTTTTTTAATATAGACAGATATAAAGGCAAGTTCGTACAACCCAATGCTTCTGTTCATCTTATCTGACATAACTTCGGTGGCATCCAGACACAATTTTGGGCCAGGCATGTGTGCAAACGTACCAGTCACATATGAGAAAATAATTGTTGCAAACTATTTCCTTTATATCTTATGCTGCCTCTGATTATTCAATACATTTTACCTGAGGATAACTCCGATTAAAGAAAAGAGAGAATATATACATTGAATTACATACTTCACTTGTATCATTACAAGATTCATATGAGAATACCATGATAAAAACCATAACTAGATAATATTTGACAATTTGGATTTTAAGATCACTTGGTACTTATTATGAGACATTTTTAGTCCAATTAAATAAACCAATAAAAATATTAGTTGGATTGATTGATTTTCTAAAAAAAATATTGTAAAGTGTCGATTCTATCATTGTTATATTAGTGAAGGCATTAAAATTTGAAAATATTATACATCATCATCCATGTTAATTTAATTACGGCAAATAATGAAAAAATAAATAAATGTTTTGAGAATTATAAAATACCTTTTAAAAACAATCATCACTAAGGCTTAAACTATGTCTTGTATCAAACGTCAGAAGGGAGTGTTGTCATTACTTTCATAAAACTTAATTCTACCACAAAACCATCTTACAATGCCAATCGACTACTTAATGGATAAAATGGGAGCTTCCAAGAAAACTTTTTCAACGGTTAAGATGAGTATCTTAAAATTTCTGAAAAATAATAAACTTTGCTGTGGCATGACCCCTCCCCCGCGACACATGGTCCCTGCCATTAACATAACATATCAACACTCACACTAGTTCGACCCCATAACATGGAAATCTACCTGTTTATGACAATGGCCAACCAACTAACATATTTGTCAAATTTGTTGCAATATTAGATTGCCCAATAACATATGTAGATTAAAACACATCATTGGCTTCATGTTAGTGAGTTGCAATGGCTGGAGAAAAACAACGAACCAATAATTTATTTCTATACACACTGAAAATACACAATAATGAAATGGCAGCATTCATTGACATTCTATTTGAAAAACTGACTCAAAAAGAAAAGAAATAGGATGAAGTAAAAAGGAAAACAAATTAAACAGACAAACATATTTCATACTCCACAGTTTCCTAACTCTTCACCACATTCTCTACCAATTTGAACATCATTGGCCTCACATGACAATCTCTGGCTTCAGTATATTTGTCTTGATCTCCTTGTGAGGCAAAACTACACCACCATTGCTGTAAATTTCATCACATACATGGACATCTTCTCCAAGGATGGTCATGTTTTCCACTCGAGCCCATTGCCCGACAGTGGAATGCCACCCAATGATGCTGCTAGACACACAAGCATGCTTCTTAATCCGGACTCCTCGCATTACTGTGCAGCTTTTGAGTCTAACACCTTGCTCAATAATACAGCCAGGACCAATAGCAACATCAGGTCCAAGGAGGCATCCCTCACCGATTACAGCAGTCTCATCAACAATGACATTTCCGACGATATGTACACCATTGGCTAACTTAGGAGATGACTTCTTCCTCAATGAGTTTAGGTAAAGCCTCAGACCAGAAATATAGTCCTTTGGTTGTCCAATGTCCATCCAGAATCCTGGCAGGACCATTGCAAATAGCTTCTTCTCTGCGGCAATCTTTGGAAACACCTCTTTCTCGATAGAAGTGGGCCTCAGTTCAATTCTATCCAAAACAGATGGGTTCAGCAAGTAGATTCCAGCATTGATTTTGTTGCCAACAAACAACTTTGGTTTTTCAACAAATTTATCAACCTGCCCTGTGGTCTCTTCCATTACCACCACCCCATACTTTGATGGTTCATCAACCTACACAATAGATGATAAATGATATTGAATTCTGAAACTTGTATTTATAGTCTCACATGTCAGCAATGGGATTTATTTTTAGTCAAATTGATTACCTTTGTCACCATTATGGAAGCCTCTCCCCCATGACCTTTGTGAAATTCAATCATTTCTCTAAGTGGGTATTCACTGATAACATCACTGTTTAGAACAAAAAAGGGCTCTCCAGAGTCATCTATCAGCTTGTCCCTAGCAAGAGCCAGAGGGCCTGCTGTTCCTAGTGGTTCAGTTTCTTGAGAACATGTGATCTTGATCTCGAGCTTTGTTTCAAAATCTTTCAAAAAATTCAACATAACCTGCCAAAGGAAATATTTTACTCAAGTAAAAATTGAGAAATTATAGCCACATAAATCTCCTTGATATTGACTAAAACAATTTTGTAAGGAGAGACATTTTTACCTCAGGCTGGTAATTGATGGCTAGCACCACCTCAGTAACTCCAATGGCCTTAAGGGCCTCTATCTGAAAAACAAGTCAAATTAAAGGGTATATCAGTAGGATAGTCAATTATGTCATATTAAGGAAAATAGACCATAAAGGATACATATTAATACATACTCATGATGTATTCACACAAATAAAGTTGTTTCTCTCTATAATATATTTAGAAACTATAAATCACAGTTTTTTTTCTCACAAATTTGATGGATATCCATTATATAGAAGGGAGGGCATCAAATGTTGCATGGAAAAGGAATTCAACAAGCAAAACCCTGGTTCATTTCTGTAAATAACATATGTAAACCTTCTACATATGAGAAAAGGCTTAAAATTGCTTTACCTGATGCAGAATCATGGGCTTGTTAGCAAAATCAACGAGAGGCTTAGGGAAACTGAGTGTGAGTGGCCTCAACCTTGTTCCAAACCCCCCAACAAGAATCAGGGCCTTCATTGTGATGAGCCTTTCACCTTTCCTGTAAATCTATAAATTAGAAGCAGACCAAGATAAGCAAACAGAGAATACAATCTGAAATATGAACAGATAGATCCCACTGCGTCCTATAAATATCGATGCCAGGAGAACTTGCACAGAACACGTAGATGAACAACTGTCAGATAAGTTGAACCTGAGCTGACAAGTGATCTGTTGAACGTGACACGGATCCATTTACGTGTCACTACACTAACTAACCATAAGCCAGAAACTTGAAAGTGAAAACACACAAAAGTTCTAATAATATACAAAAAACACTGACAACATTCAGCTATATACAGCCCAAGCTTTTAATGAGCATGACAAAATGGTTGAAGTCTAATGCAAGCTGCTCCATAAATGGCATCGAATATACACTCAAATCAAGTTAAATGGTAACATATTTGGTATTCTGTGGGCAGTTAAAGTAGCTGTTTCCTTCTCTCAATAGGAAAAATTTACATACACGGATTTTTCATAAAAAAAGTAAAACCTACTTGAGAATCCTTTAAGTGAAAACATTGTTTTAATCCAGCATAGGACAACATACATAGATTTTCATTAAAAAAGGTAAAATCCACTTGAGAATCCTTGAAGTGAAAGCACTGCTTCAAATCCAGCATAGGAGAACCAAACACACTTCAAACAGGGATATCAGGGTGGCTAGCTACAATCCTTATCAGCAACTCTATCAACAACATTCGAAGCCAAATACAAAATGAAACAAAAGACTTAAAAGTTGACTCATATGAAACAAAGGATGCAATGAGGTCACATGAATTAGACCTAACAAGTAGTATTGCATGACACATAGACATAGTCATATATTATGCTACTGAAAATAGTTTATCCAATGTTTTTACAAATTAAAAAGCCCTTGCTCCTCCACATTACTCTAATTTTCTTATTACATAAAATTTAACCCCTAATTTTCAGTAAGAAATTTCACAAATCCATGCAAATTCAACTGAAATTACTAAACAAACAATTCAATTAAACACAAAACAAAAGGAGAAAAACACAGCAAAGAACTTCCGCAACAAACAACAACAGATCTGAGTAGCACACTTGAATTCCTAACAGAAATCAAAACTAAAACAAAATTCAACCAAAAAAAAAAAACTCAGCAGCACGAACATTGCAATGAAATAACCAAACTCCAAAAACAACATGCAGCGGTTGATTATAAGAAAGCAAAGCGAAATCGCAATGTCATTCTGAGAAAGAGAATTACCTATAGATCCGCGAGAATTAAAAACGAAAAACAACGAACTGAGTCGACCCCAACCCGGACCGAGTCAACACGGCGAGTCGGAATCCAGAACTAGAATAGAAAAAAAGAAGAAGAAACTCCACCTCACCTCTGTTTCCTCAATCTTCCTCTTTATATAACACGCTCGCGTCAACCATAATCGCTTTTATCAGTTAATCTTTATCTGTTATCATTAATTAAGAATTTTTATCTAATTAATCCTACGTGTCAATATCTAATTTGATTAGATGCATAAAAGTAAACAAAAAAAAAACTAATTTATCCTTTATGTCAATTTTTTATTGGTGAAATGAATAAATAAATTTTATTTTTATAGTTTATCTAGCTGCAAAATTTGAGATAAAAGAATAAAATAAAATAAAATAAAACTATCCTATGGGCGTGTGTGGGGTATCCCTTATTTGTATGGGGTATCCCTTATTTAGGTGTCGGTGGCTTCCTCCGTTGCTTCGGATTTTGTTTTAATTTCAATTTTGTTATGTTTCCGTAATTTTAACATTTTGTACTGCGCTTGCCACCAAAAATTGTGCCTTCTACTATGTTTCTGCTTGTACCATGTGATCGAAGCTTCCTGTTAAAGAAATATTCTACTTTTGTTTATAAAAAAGAAATTAATATATGATTGATCATTGATAAAAAATATATATATTAATCATACTATATCATTAACAGTGATGATATAATTACTCAAGCTTTGGTGACAAAAATAATTTTAACTGTGAAATAAATTCACAAGCCACATTTCCCAATCATGGAGGTAGGAAACTGGCATATTCCTGTATTAGATACTCTACATATTTTCTTTCTTCCTCAAAATATTAAAATTTATAATAATTAACAAATATTTCTGAACATAAAAATTATAGTTTATATTTATGATAAATAATTCAAATATTATGATACAAAATTATTTTTAACTTTTACTAATTTCTTTAGAAAAATATGGAAACTTAACTAGTGGAAAAAATCCTGTTAAACCAAACTTCTGGAATGGATCTGTGGATCAGTGGTTTTAGACCTAGAATATTGAGACCGTGTGATACACATTTGATTTATGTTATTTTAGTTTACTATTCTTCAAATTGGAATCAAATTCTCAAAAGGGATGCTTTTCATGTTAGTGACCAAACTATAGGTGTTGAATTCTGAATTACATTTGACATTATAATAAGTCTTTAGATCTGGTCAAGTTGTTCCTTTTTCTTTTTCATTATATTTGAATATTTGATCAATGCATGTGCGACGATGCATGGAAAAATATGAACAATACTTTATTTAATAAAACAATTTCAATTTTAATACTTTATAATCCTTTCAAACCTTCTACTAAGGAAAAATATTTGATAGACAATTAAAATATGTAAACAATCAATTATAAAATATGAAAAAAGAAAAATATGCATATATATAATATATGAAGAGAAACTTATATATTTTATAAGTGTGTTGACTGATTGATTAACTGTATATTAGCATTAGTCATGAATGCATAGTAAAATCAATTAGTCATGAATGCATAATAAAATCAATTAGTCATGAATGTATAGTAAAATCAATTAGTCGTGAATGCATAGTAAAATTGTATGTTAAATGTGAAAATATTGTTGATTCAATGAGCTCATGTCAAGTTATGTTGTTCCAATTCAGACTAAAATGATTTACATTCTAAGAATACCCTTCTAGTTATAGGAAATTTTGTATAAATGATAGAATTTTTATTATCATATATGATTTACTAGCCTTAAAATAGAACACATAAGAAAATAATATTCATCAATATATCTCTAACATCAAATCTACAACTGTCGCAGATAAGCTGTCATAGAGTTTTATTAAAATGCTTCGGTTACAAAGCTCATATTATAGTTCTTGTTCCAATGAAGTAACTTAACCCATATGCCAGCAATGAATTCAATGCCAGTGCATCAACTTCTGAAATTGGACACTTCAATTACCAATTGTTTGATGTTATGTAGCTCCTAAGCTATAATAAATTAATTAATATTTCTTCTCCTAAGCCTTCTAATCCAAACAAATGTAAACATTGCATGTCACGTGTTTAGAAAATGATTGGGTATCAAGGATATAAATGTATAATAAATATTGCTGTTGTTCAGTTCATCATAATTAATCTACCTATTTATACTTATTAAAAATATAATTTTACATTCTCTTTCTATATTATTAAATTTGCAACCAATGAAATGAAAACCTGTACAATTTAAATATTATACACACAATTATAAAAAAAAAATTCTTGATCAAGCTTTAGAAAAGCTTTCTTATAAATGGTTGATTAAAGAATCAATAACTTGGAGCAATGGAATTCTAACTAATTTAAATATAAAATAAATTATATTAAGAATAAAATATCCATATTATCAATCACTATTTTCTATGATACACACTTTACTCTAATATTATAATTACCAAAAAAATTATATATAATACTAAATATTATATTTTCTCTTTTTCGTCAAACATCATACTTTCTTATGCACACTTATGCTTTAAGAACGTTTATTGAAAACTTTTTTAATATATGAAAGAAAAAGGGCTTGGATCCTTTGACAGACACTGTCCAACAAATGGTTATTTTAATATAAGCTAAGTCACCTACTTGATTTTGATTAAGAGGCAATTATTAAAACTAAAGTGAGGCCAGATAAAGATATAGCTACTGTGATGTCAGCCATAAGATTAGCATAAAGAAATACTAGGTTGAATAAATTATGGGAATATTCGATACCTCTTAAGGTTTCTATCAACCTTGAATGAAAGGTGGAACAATGATATTCGAGGTAATTTATTTGGCTACCGATTTTCTTGTTGTCTCTATAAAATGATAGTTCCACTTCTCAAATATTATATTTTATATGGGCTTGTATGTATGTGACTTGTTGCAAATTGGAACCGCAATTTTGTTTTATAAGCTACACACCATATCACACTCAAATGATGATGTGATAGGAAAAGCCCAATTAATGGTCTAAGATAGTCTTATTAAAGCCATTGACTGTGAAATTGGACAAGTACCAGAGGTGTTGATGCTGAACATGGTGCATGTTGAATTTTTTTTTGTAGGGTGCAGGAAGAAATTTTCTCTTCTCTTCTGTTAGGCCCAGCTTCGCTTTCATGGAATGATTCCTACTTGTTTTGTTTTGCTATCAACCAATAGAAAAGGAAAAAGCACTCTTGCTTACAGGGGATGACAACTTGAAAATATATATAAGAAAAATTAACCATATCATCATTTATACTTTTGTCTTGAATAGAATGAAAGAAATTCTTTCATACATTTTGTCATGACAAGACTATATTACCGTTTTTTCCTAATTTGTATAACATTATTATAATAGTTCTTAACATTCAAGATATGATAAATAAATTTTCTACTTTTATTATCATATCTAACTTTTATCAATTTAATCTTTCACATGTTCAATTATAACTTTTATGACTTATACTTTTAGTCTACCTCCATGTGACAACAAGGACCAGAAAACCTAAAAGTAAAAAATTTACTATATTTTTAAATGTCAAATTCTAATGGTGTTGCATTAATCCAAGAATAAATTGTTTGAAACAAAAGAATAAATTTATTTTGGTTAAGGAAAAAATTATCGATAAAACAAGGAGATTAGATGGTAGTTTATTGAAGTTGACATATAATATAATTAGTACAAAGATATTTTATGATATTTTTCGTAAGAAATTATAAGTGGTGAATATTGTTAAAAGAGATTTTAAAATAGAATTTTTAGTATCAGACTACATTAATTTTTCTTGTGTTATTTCTTTCTTCCTTGTACTTTTCAGAGGTCATAATGATTGTTTTTTTTTTTTTTACAAAAGTAATATATGAAAAAAGTTTGTAATTTTTCATAAAAAATAAATATCCAACCAAAACTATGTCTATTTGACTAATAACAAAAGATGATATAATTAGAAAGAAGTTATCATTAAATTATCATATCATGGTTCAAAACTAATTTTAATTTTAATTTTATAAATTAAATGACTTATAAGGTTTCCATTTAGATAATTATTTAAATCTATTGATTTTTTTATAGGATGCACATATTTAATTTTCCTACAAAGTTATTGAACAAATAACATTTATAATCCAGATTTATTTTGCACGAATAATCTTTGGTTCACATGTGAACGAATCATCTATCCATGGTGGAACAAAGGTGGTTGAGTCTTTTCTCTTTTCTAGGTCATATAATAATATATATAACTTGATTACACGATATCAATATTATTCTAATTCTTTAATATATATTTTTATAATGATAAATTTTATAATATTTTTTCTGTGAAAAAAATTTATAATTTTTCCATACGAAAATAAATATATAACGGGAAATATGTCTATTCAACGAATTGAACCATAAAAAATAATTTAATTTGAGGAAAATTATCATTAAATTATCATATCTTGAGTCAAAACCATCCAGGTACGTAAGTATTTTATAATATAACTATTTTTTATTCTAATTTTATAAATTAAATGACTTATAATGTCTAAATTTAAATAATTATCCAATTTATTGATTTTTCAGATGCACAAATTTATCTTACATCAACTTTTAGTCCTTTTATAGATTTTTTAGATGCACAAATTTATCTTACATCAACTTTTAGTCCTTTTTACAAAGTCAATGGAACAAGGAAATATGGTTACAGGTTGAAGTTCACATATAATATAATCTGTACAAGGAGATTTTGTGGTTGAAAATCATTGTCTTTCAAATTTTATCTGATTAAATATGATGAATTTGTAAATTTGAGAAAAAAACTATTCATAAAGAGGGTTTTTAATTTTTCCGTACAAAATTATAAATAATGAGTTTTTTTCCTGTGGAACCTTGGAATAGATTTTTAAGTACCAAATCACGTTAATTTGTTCTTCTGAAATTTTTTCCCTCCTCTATATTACTTTTCTAGGTCGTAACTGATTGTAATTTTTTTTATAAAAATTATATACGAGGAGAGTTTGTAATTTTTCTAAACAAAAATAAGTGCTCAACCAGAATCGTGCTTATTCGACGAACAACCAGAGATGATCTAATTCGAGACAAATTATCATTAAATTATCATATCATGACTCAAAACAATCTGGATACTCATGTAAGGTTTTTAATATATAACTAATTTTTAATTTAATTTTATAAATTACATGACTTATAATGTCTCAATGTGAAAAATTATTAAAATCTATTGATTTTGTAGGATGCACATGTTAGCTATCAATGCGATTTCATATCAAAGTTGATGCGTTTGAATATTCAAATAATTAAAAAAATGAAAAATTAAACAGCGCAAAAAATAGAAAATAAATAAAAAAATAGTAGAAAAACTTATTAGATATCAGAGTCAATAATACCTAATAAATTCTAACGATATCTTATTTATTATTGGACTTGAACCTTATAAATTCTAACTATATCTTATTTATTATTGGACTTGAACCTATGAAGGTAATACTTTAAGTAAGTTATTTATTACCCTAAAAAATAAATAATATTTATCTGACTAATTAACTATAAATGTAATATTTTAAAAAAAAAATATCAATGCAATATCAATCCCTTGGAAAATCATCTAAATATTAATTTTTATATCAACTTCTATTACTTACTACAAAGTTAATGGAATAAATAGTATTTATAATCCAAAATTCTTAACCAAGTATCAAACCACCGTATCTTATGAATGGACTACAAATTACTAATAACATGATAGCATTTGGATAGCGTGTAAGTTTTAATTCATATACATATCATATTTTTTCAAATTAATCCTACCTATTAATGTTAGGTGGCTCCACAATCGTGTACAGTGACGATGTACTTGTATTCTCTCACTGTGGACGGTATTTTTTTTATATTTACATGTATAATATGTGTGTGAATTTTATTTTTTATTGATTGAAAAATAACATTTTTTGTTTATTTAAGATATCATTAATATATTTAAAATTAATACAGTCAGACAATTTCAAGAAGACGGGGATATTATGAACTATAATATCCAGGTTTTGTTCAGATCACTGCACCAATAATCCTTGATTTACATGTAAAAAGAAACATCTATATATATAATAAAATGATGATTAAATCAGCATTTTCTATTTCATAGGTCATATAAAAATATATATAACTTGATCACAAGATATTAATATTATTCCAATTTTCCAACCATATATTCTTATAATGACAAGTTTTATAATATTATGGCATGTAAGTATGATATATTATTCACAGAATTTATAATTACATATGTTTTAAGACGAGAAGAGCAAAGATTGGTGATTAAGTATAGAAAACCAAACTATTGGATATTCTTCAGCGGCATTATTTCCCAACATGACGTCAGGTCTATTTTTCTGATACTCCTAGTAGTCAAATGGGATATGGATGTCTCCCTCGTGACAACAACTTTGTTCATGCATATTATTTTTGGACATGTTTCTTTTCAGGATGATACAAGGCAAGACGAAGGATCTCTTGATTATCAAAGGAATACATTCCAAGACAAACCAGATTGGTTTGGTGTTAAATACTTTTGAGGTCGAGCAGAAGAGGTGGGATATGGTTTGGTGTTAAATATTTTGGAGATCGAGAGAGGTGGAATATTCTCCTCGATTTGGATGTTAAATTGGAGATTGAGGAGAAGATTTAGGATTTCAATCAAATTTATTTATAATATTTACTTTAGTATGTAATTTTCTCAATAATATATAAAAAAATTTAATAAGTTTTTATCATATTACACTTATCATGCAAAAGACACGTGAACACTATACTTTATTTAGATAAATAGAAAAAATGTGAAACAATAAAAAAAATTGAAAGAAGAGAAAATAATAATAATAATAATAATAATAAATAAACCAACAAATAAGAGAAAATAGTATATTTATATACTTATTGATAGAATATATATCTAAAATTAAATAATAAAACATGCGACTTTAAAATATATACGAAGAAAAATTAACAATACCATCATTCATACTTTTGTGTTGAATAAATGAAAGAAATTCCTTCATATATTTTTTTGTCATAAAATAACAAGACTAAATTTCCGTTTTTCCTAATTTGTAAAACATTGTTATAATAGTTCTTTAATATTCAAAATATAATAAATAAATCTTCTACTTTTGTTATCATATCTATCTTTTATTAATTTATATCATTTTAATCTTTCACATATTCAATTATGACTTATACTTTTAGTCTCCATCCCGATGACAACAAGGACCAGAATGACTAAAAATTATAAAATAAAATTAAAATATTTATTATATTTTTGAATGTCAAATACTAATGGTGTTACATAAATCCAATAATAAATTGTTTAAAACAAAAGGATAATTTTATTTTGGTTTAGAAAAAAAAAAACTATTGGCCAAAAATGATGGGAGAAGAAGTCCAAGTTATGGATAGCCTTTATGTAGTCCTTGTCAATCTTGGGGGCCTATAGAAGTTGAAAGACGGGGAGAAAAAGTTAATTTTATTGAAATGGAATATTTGAATTCGATCCCTTGATTCTAAATTAAAAAATTAAAGTAACAAGAAGAATTTGGTCCAAACAGAAAAATGTTTGTTCAATCAGTTTAAGTAGGGTTGAATGATTTGATTAAGATAAATAAGTAATGATAGTAAAAACTTGTTTGTTTGTAATCCATGATCAATCTTTTATTAAATCGATTGTTTCATGACGTGCGAAGAAATGTTTTAAATTATGCCTTCATATTTATCCTCTTTGGCTACTAGGAAAGAAAAGATGCAAAAAGATAATGTTACCAACAGAAATTAACTATGTCTTGTGTATTAAAAACATGAATAGTGAATATTGAATACTCATTGGACCTATCAAACGGAGAAAGACCTTGATAATTTCAAATCAAATCCTAAGAATATGGTTATATCTATACTAATTTAAAGGAATTTACACCTATCCAACAATTACATGCCAGTATAGTAACTTCCAGTGCATATAATATATACTGGACAGTTTATACTATAAAACAAAATATTCACAATGGTTAAGAATAAGGTGGAAAGGACTCAATACTTCCTTCCAACAACTTTCAAGCCAAATATCGCTCTTCGGTGGTGTCAAATACTAGAGCTAGTAATGGTTATTCACACCATGAAACCATACAAACATGTATGCATATGTATACCACTACTGTATGTACATATACATGACTTACGATTTGCCTTTGGAAAGAACCACTAACTAACAAAATTGGATCAAGAGCCTCTTATAAAGCATGACATCAAGTAGGGGACTCGGCTAGAAGAAGAGTATGCCACCAACCACAAGCAACATTCTTAGGAACACAACCTTCAATGGTGACTTCGGAAGGAATGTTCCTGTCGATCACATCGCCAAGGCCCAGCTGCAAAACCCAGAAATAACAACTTAGAACAGTATAATTCCACAAGAATGTTACTAATACAAATGAATGTAGCCATATAGAAATTTCAGTAATGTTAATTGCTTCAAACGTTAAATAAAATCAGTTACATATGAAAACTGTAGTTTGGTATAAGCACCTGTCCATATTTATTCCATCCCCAGCAGAAAACTTTTCCACCCTCTTGAAGAACAAAATCAAAAGAAAGAGAACTAATTAGAATCTATTAAGAATAGACATGCCAATTTACATGTATATGTTTTAAATTTCCAATAAAATCAAAAAAAAAAATTGAACATGAATTCTGCACACGAATCCCTGATGACTGTTGCAGAAGTAAAAGTAAAACAGTTCTGCTAGTAAATTATACTATATTTAACTCATTCATGACAAAATCTATACTGTTCAGTTCGACTAGCACACCATTGTCATGATCGACACTACCGAATGATCATAAAACAACAAGTGGGAAAAATTTACGGGCTCAATGCTTGATCTACGGCACCTTCCAGATTCTATATTTAGAAAAGGGATCCACTTCAAAGACATCAAACAGGTATTCCATTCGGTAGAGTTTAGAGATGCATTAAATGACTTCAATTATGGAAGCCTAACTTGACTAGGCACTAAGGAAACTATGAAAATGACATAAGACATAAGCTGGTCCTTGAAGGATTGTATACCTGTTATCAAAGCAGTGTGACGAGCACCGCAAGATATTTTCTTTGCATGCAAATTTTCCAAATTCGGAGAGTCCACTAGTCTTGGTAGAGTCTGCTTCAAAATTGAAGTCAATACTTCAAAAATTGAAATCACATATCGCCTCAACTAATAGAATTGTCAAATACGACATGCTAAGTGGATCTTTCAGTGACAATTATGATGAATGTCCAATCAAAGTACAGTGGTGATTGATATAATTTTATAAGTATGTTTTGTTTTAGTGACAAATCGAGTGGAGAATCTATGAGATGGCACTAATCACAGCATACCTCAGCTTGATCAGCACCAGTTCCCAGCTGCCCAAACTGATTCCCACCAAATGCATACACATCACCATCAGCAGATGTACAGACTGTATGCCACAGTCCTGCAGCAACTCCCTCAATATGGATTCCCAACAAGGAAGATACACAAGTTGGGCTTAGTTCATCATCAGTAGTTCCTTGCCCACACTTTGACCAAAACAAGATGATATTAGTAGAGTATAATGAGCATAAGCATGCAGTGACCAACAAGCGAGAAGAAAGATAAAATGTTGTAAAGAAATAAAATAGATAATCCCTTCTTAGAGTGAATCACATCTTCAACATCTACATTGCTTTTGTCCACCATATTCTACTTTACCTACAGATTGATCTTAAGAATGGTTAACGGATGATAATATCCAAGCAGTGCTGTAGATGAATATATTTTGGCTCAGTATAGCATAATTTAGTTTGATCCATGGATATGATAACTAGTCCCACAATCTCAGGCAAATCAAAGCAGAATTTTAGTCGGCTACGAGTCACACATACACATTTTTCACAGTACCAAGGTAGTATTAGATTGCAAAATAAACAAGATCTTGGTGATATGACATGCAAAGTGAAGTAATTCTGTGCATGGGGTGCTCCTCATTATCAAAGGCCACCCTTTTAGCTGATAAGTTCTGAATGATAATATGGCTGAAAAGAAGCAAAAGTAATTTTATATAAAAAATAAATTAAACGCCAAAGAGGACTGGGCAAGAGAGGGTTTATGTTCAGTGGCTGATATATTTCATATCAAGAAAACATATGTAGTATTCTTGTAAAAAATGATCTTTTATTTGTTTCTTAAAATCATTTCCCACAGATACTGACAAAATATTTTGCAACATGAAAAGCTCTGCAAGTTAGGTCCATTCTAACATGCCCACTATAGCAATAGCCTTTGCTATTGAGCCATAAAAATAAATTGAGAATATGCTTCCAACAGTGTATAATTACGAATTCAACAAGTTTCATAGCCAAATAGAATATGCACTTGAAGTAGTACAAAATCTCTCAAAAATATCCCGGTTCATTTTAAACTTTACCTGTCCATAGAGTCCCCAACCAAAAGTAAGCATGGCTCCCGCATCTGTCAATTCAACAGATAGATATTCCAATGTTAGTAGGCACGAAATTTACCAAAGGTTAAATGAGTTTTTAGAAACAACATAAGCTTACTAAGCAAGTTTCTATATTGCAAAAATTCAAATCCTAATCTAGTATCCAGAAAGGCAATATTAACTTGAAATAATCATTCTCATAAGTTTATGGTTTTGTTTAGATGATATTTCTCCTTCTTGACAAATGATACAGCTCCCGGACAGGATCATTCCATCCATTACAAAACAAGTTTTCTCATTCTAAACACCTTTAAGCACCACATTTGATACCAGGTAGGTAAATTGCAACAATATAAACAAAGCACACAAATATTCTCACTTCAGGTTCTTCAAACAAAATAACTAGAACCCAGGAGGTGCAATTGATTTGCCAAATAGATTGACACATCTACCTGTAATTACTGTACTATGTCGACCTCCACAAGCAATTCCCTTTATAAAACTTCCAGGAACTCTAAAATTCTGTCCCTCTGAACCTATGCTTCCTCTGGCCAATGTCGCAGATCTATCTTTACCATAATAAGAAGAATCAATACAAGGAACAAGATGAGGAGACGAAACCATGCGTATTCTTGAACCCAAACCAAGCTGCCCTTCACCTCCATAGCCCCAAGCCCACACTAGTCCTGTATCTGAAAATCTCAGAATATCAGAATCAATGATGAATCTTAGACATCAAAATTGATGTTTCAATAAAACAACCTTGAAAAGTGGGGAGAAATTAACAAACAAAAAATCTTAGACTTTCGGTTTAAAAATAGTCCATAACAAGGTCACCTGACAATGCAAGTGTATGGCGTCCACCAGCAGCAACATTAGCTATCCTTATTCCTGGGTTTAGTGCGACAAGACAAGGAAATGCTGTCAGACTATCACCACTGGATGACGAGCTTTCAGCTGTTTGCTTTGTCAAAGACACTCTCCTTCGCTTTGCACTCTCTTCTCCACTGTTACTGGAGGCAGTACCTCCAGTAGATTTTGACCCTTGAGAACGAGGGCTCGCTAGCGCAAAACAACTTTACATCAGTCACCAAGAACAAGGGCTCACGGTCCCCCCCAGGGAGGAATCACTGGAAGCAGTACATCCAGGTAGGGAATGAGGGTTCATCATAGAGGGGTAAACCATAAAACTTAAAATCATATCTTTTCGTGTTGCAAAGATTCTATCATATATCCCCCACTCCTCTTTTGGTGCACCTTGGCGTTGCTTAGACCACTCCTTGGGAGGAACAGCTAGCTGTACATAAATGGTCGATGTAAAACGGTCAAACATACCTTGATCTGTTGACATTGGAGTATGCCTCCCTGGCACATCTTTTTCAAGACTTACCCCACCTGATGATGGTTCACCAAACACCCTCCCAGAGGGAATACATTCTTTCCATCCCCATGTATAAACTTCACCATGTTCTGCAAAGGAAAAGCATAACATATTTGTATGGTGATACTCAAAAGAAAACTTTGCTTGATGGACTAGACAAAAAGCCTCCTTCCTAATTGGATGATATAGTTGAATTCATTTTGGATGTGCTACTTATCAAAGCATTGGATACATGAGAGAGATTTTAAGAAAGACAACACCATAGGTTCTAATTCACTTAGGCCTTCTCCTTTCAGTCTCATCCACCTTACCTGTTACAGCGGCACAATGAGCCCATCCTGCTGCAGCTTTTACAATAGAGGCTTCAGTTGGAAGAGGAAAAGGCTCTGGAATTTCCTTTACAAATAAACCAGAAAAGTTAGCTTGTTGTCAAAGAAACAAGAGATAAAAAAAGAGATACATCAGAGTCATTCTCTTCTATATACAATTAGTTATGCATTACCCCATGCTTGCCAGAAGTCACATAGCTTTGACCTAAATCATCCGTTGAGCCCCATGTAATGAGCTTCCCTGATTCTGATAAGAACAAGTAATGATGATCATGAACCCTTTACACCAATAAAACGGTAGAAAAAAAGGATCCAATAGAGAATAAAGTGATGCAAAAACATAAATGCACATGAGCATTAAACATAAATCAAAAAAACAAATTACCCTAACCCCAAACACAGCCATTTTAATTATTTAGAACAAAATGAGCACAAACAAGGAAGAACAAAACGCATTCAGAAACAATTAGTAAAAGTAGTCTCAGAGTGAAACAGTAATGGAAAATAAGACCCTCCTAAATTCATCTCCTTAAATTTGAGAATTTGACCATATTTGACCGAAAAAAAAAAACACTGGAAGGAAAAAAAAAATTAAAAACCATGAAACACAACTTATCGAAATAGAAGGGAAAAAAAACAATGAGAATAAAATCAGAAAATGAATTAACTATAATGCTTCACCCTTCCATCAACAAAACTCAACAATTTGCCCCGAACCTGCTTAATTTTCAAATCTAAACCAAATTGAAATAAAAAACCACAGCAAAAGCAAAGTAAGGTACGGCACCAGATATAGCAATAGCGAATCCACATCCACCGCCGCAAACATCATTCCAAGAGTAACTACACGACGGAACCCTAACGGCGACCGGCGTTAATAACGGCGTTCTCTGCGGCAAAGCTCCGGGAAGGTAACCCCACATGTAAATCACTCTTTGCAATGCTCCACTTTCACTTCCCTCGCCATTGTTCATGGCCATTCCCACTAACTCAAATTTTCAACAACGGAAACGGAACACAGAACAACACAAACATTCACACTTAAATTTTCTGGCGGTTGCGGAGAAAGAGCATTTGTTTCTTTATTTGTCTCTGTGTGTTGTTGTTGGTGTGGCTGAGTGAATTTGTTTCTTTACGAAAGTGCCCTATGTGTCTATAATATGAACGAATCATTTTCAGCGAAACGAGGGTGCCACGTCGAACACCCACGTGGTTGCGTGTCCACGTGGCGGAGTGCTGGCCGCTAGATTCCTCCGCGATTTCTAGCCACGAGTTTCGCCGAAGGTTCTGGAAGGTCATGCTACTTGTGTAATACCGTGTTCACCCCATTAATCGACACGTGTTTAATGTAGGTGAAAACTCCAATCATTGTGTACCCATGTGGGACTTTGTCGACCTATAAGGGAAGGGTACACCACGTGAAGCTTTTTTACCCATATAAAAAAATTGGACAAATAAAATATTGTAGATGGAAATTAATTATCAGAATGGGTCAGTTACAACACGTTTCGTGACCAGCAAGTTACAAAATATCTTGTGACCCAATCACATTGTGCCACGTGGCAAATTTGTCTACGTGGAGCGTTGAGGTGGAGGGCAGTCGCTGGGTGGCTCGCGACTACCTGTGGTGATGACACGTGGCACATTATTGACGACGTTGACAATTTACTGAGTAGTGACGTGACGTGATCGCAGAAAACCTTGCGACCAACTCTTTGTTAGCTGTGAGATTCGAACCTAGGACCTTTTACTATAAAGACTAACAAGTTTTCTAGGTTCAAATCTCATTCTACATATAAATTTTTAAATAGAGTCCTGGACCAACTAAAAGCCACATCACCATAGTGGTCGCCACCCTGCGACTGCCCTCTGCAGTGGTCAAAAAGCCCACCACGCGAAGTTTTAACACCCTCCCATTACTTGTCAAATATTATTAGCTTTTAAATATTTTAAAAACTTTATTAATAATCATTTTACTTTCTAAAAGTGTTTTTAATTATTTTAGTTTTTGGACATAATTTTAGAAATTAAAATAATAATAAATAATTAAATTTAAAACTTTGAATAATAATAAAGATTAAAGACTTATTTTGAATTTTATTAAACTTTTGCCTTTGTTGATGGATGCCCGTGCTCAAAGTTTAGGTTTTTTAACATATAAAAGTTATTTGAAAAATAACATAAATTTGAAAATAAATAGAGCAAATACAAGTTCGAGAAGAAATATATTCATTGTATTTAAATTGTTATTGATTTATATTAAATTATTTAAGAATTTGTTTTGCTTTAAAAAATATCAAGGATCATGTGCCATGAATGAAAAGAAAGTGTGAACATGATTAGATATTTGTTTCTCTTAAATTCATGTGCAATGTGTTCAAGGAGATAACACTAAAGTCTAAAGGTCTAGTGAGAAAAGCTCGAGAGTTCATGCGTACAAGTTGTTGACCAATTGTCTATATATGTTTGATGATATAGTTATATTGACCGGAGATGGAGATGAAAGGAAATCTATATAACCATTTAATAATTTCAACAAACTAATTTGTCAATTGAAGAATGTGGGCAAAATTTATGGTGAAGAACACACAGTGTTGTTGTTGGCTTTATTACCAAATTCCTGTAAACCTTTTGTTCAAATGTTGTTTATAGAGAACAAATTGAAGTTGGATGACACCAATGGTCTAAGAGAAAATAAGAAAATGATGGAGAAATGAGATTACCACGATGAAGGTTTTATGCAGTACTGTGAGTCTGCAGGATAGATAAGTCATTTATAAGATGGATTGAGACAATATTAAAATTTAAAGCCATGTTTAAATGTGGAGACCAAACTTGAAAAGAAAAAAATTAGAATTTCATATTTCATTGTCATTCTTCTTTGAACGCGGTGAAAACGAGTGAAATATTTAAAAAAAAAAAAAAATGTAACCGTGCTTATGATTTCTAAAAAAAATTTTTGCATGATGCGTAAGAGTTGTTGTTCTTCGACTTAGTTCGGTAGTGTCCCATTTTTACAACTGTAACGGTCACATATATTACAAACATAAATATTTTAACGCTAAAAATTAAAATATCATATTTACAGTTGATAATAAATTCCTTCTTATTCAGCTCACTTGCAATGAACAAATTTATTAAAGATTAATTGAGGAGTACATTTTATTTCAAAATATTTTTATTACTAATTTTTTAACGAAACTTGTATTAAAAATAATGTAAGGGCAAACTTATCTATCTTAACTTTATTAAATATTTTTCATTCCAATTGATTATCATCCAGGACAATGAATAATACGGAGTGTTACTATTGCAAGGAAAAAGATTATATTATATGGTCACGTTATGTGAATAATGTGCCAAAATATGAGAGAAACTCTAATATATATATATATATATATATATATATATAAAGAGAGATGATGACAACTGCCGAGTTAATATTGTCGAAGACTTTGAACACGAAGTTGTGTATTGACGACTACTAAGGAGGTTGCTAAATCAATAGGTGATAAATTATGTTTTTCCAAATAATATTTGTAAAAATGGAGTAATGTTTGATACTTCAAAGACTAATGGAGTGTTAGGTCATTTTAAGTTAGCAAATGGTGAAAAAAATGAATATTGATGCATTGAGAATGTGAGAATGAAGTTTCACAATGACATCATCTAAACGTTTTAAAATGTGAGATTTGTATATTTTACAATTTCATTTCATCAAGAGAGATGATATTGTAAGGGTACAGAAATGTTGCTTGAAGTGGGGATGCAAGGTGTATAAGGGAGACATTTGGTGTTGTAATGAGCAGAAAAATGAGTGAAATGCTTACTATTTGGAAGAAAAGCTTTGAGAACAACAACCTTTACTGTTTAGAAAACATGCAAATATTCTCAATAAGTTTCAAATTTGGCCTAATTTTTTTTAAAAAAATATTTTGCTTGCAGTGCATGAATAACTAGATAACTAGGTAAGATATGAATAGAAAAATATATATTTAGTGAAAAAATAATTAGATGATTAAGGCAGTTAGTTACGAAATAAAAAAATAAAATTTATTTTATTATATTTTGATTATAAAATTTTAATTCTCTTTTATAATAAATTGTGTCAAAATCTATCTCAATCATTAATCTATTATAAATTATTTTTTATATTAATTGAAAAGATATATTTATATATATATTATTAACTAATCCGATATAAAAATAATTTTCTTGCATCAATTATTGATAAGATTGATGTAAAAAAAATTTACAGGATAAATTACAACACATTTTAATATAAGAAACCTACAATTTAAAAACGTGAAACTAACACGAAAATTTTCAATTTACAAGCAGTAAGAACATATATAAGTATATAACCCTTAAAATAGTGATAATGACGTAACAAATAACATGACATTATTAGAAATTTATAAGTTTGATGAATGTACCTTTCATCCTATTATGACATTATTTGGGTATTTTGAAGGGTTAAATCGAAACTATATTGTAAAATATGAAATGTGACAAGTAGGGAGAGAGAAAGATAGCAAGTGAAAGCAAGCAAACACCAAAAGTGAAATTAGACCCTGCAGTCAAGGTCAACATCGACCAAATATGTCGGAAAGAAATATATTATTTTCAACCACCTATGTATGATTGAACACTTTTTTTAGTTTTTAGTTAAATTATTTGTATGAAAATGATTTTTTTTTTATAAAAAATTTTAAAACTATAAAATATATCTGGCTTTAATTTTATTTTTTTAAGTTTAGTATGTTGTTTATTGTCAATGGTCATTAAAATTTTTAGTAATTTAAGTATTTCAGAGTTAATTTGGTGTAAGAAATTTTTGTTTCTACTTATTTACAAATAAACATTTCAAGAATATCTTATGTCCGGAAAACATTTTTCATCCTTTTTTTTAAACATGACAAACTTTTATTTTCATGTCATTTTTTTGTGAAGCCATGGGAATTGGAGATTTTAGAGAAAAGGGAAAATAAATGTTTATATTTCTGATAATATTCATGATTTTATTAATTTTTAGAAAAATAAAAATGGATTATTAGTATAATATCTTAATATTTTAATTTTTATAAGAATTCTATAACTCTTCTAATTTAAAAATATATACATCCTCTCTTAAATTATACATATATATTTGTTGTGCATATTTGTTTTTGGTTTTAAAAACTAACATTGACAAATTGGTATTAAAAAAAAGCATGTAAATGATATTCTTTTTATTTAATTTCCAATTTTATTAATTATTTAGTTGAGGAAAAAATGATTCTGTGTTATTGGTATAAAAGAATTATCTCGTAAAGATGTCATGTAAATTTTTGCTCATGATTTTATCAAGAAATTTAAACCACAAAAAGAAAAAAAAAAAAGCACTTTCTATTTAGCCAGATTTCGTTTTCTTATTGTCCTTTTCTCTCTTTTGCACGTTTCAGCGTGTGCCTACACAAACTTTCTCTTTTCTTTTCCAATTCACCTTTTCCACACTTTGCTCCCTACGCATTTATGTGTGTACACACTGCTAGTGGTGACCACAATTCAGAATGTGTAGCAAAAACAACCCAAATATATCTCTCTCTTTTTTTTGGAGGGTATCCTCCAAATCTCTCTGTTATGATTCTGTGGGATATACCTTAAGATTCTTTAGCACACCAACACCTACAAGAATGAGAACAAACTTCATGTTAAGAAAATCACTTGTGAAGCCTGCTATATATATCTGCTTTAATTCTTGAGTAAATGGTAATTTTTTCTCTCTAAATTAAGTATGTATTTTTACTTTGGTATTAAATGGAAATTTTTTTTTTATTCTTGCGTACGTTTTCTGCATAAATAAAGTAATGTGACGTGATATTTTAATTATCGTGTTATCTATGTAATTATGTATTAATTTATTTTTTATTCTTATTTCATACTTTTTTGTGTTAAGTTAATCTTATTTTCATATAAGATATGGTATATTAATAGATAAAATATATCAAAATAATAGAAAAAAGACATAAAAATAAAGTCAATCCATAGTTAGATATAAAAAAAATTAAATTATTTAACGTATCACGTCACCTAGTTTGTAACAGAAATTAATAGTAGAACTAATGTGGGCATGTGGCTAACATAATTTTAATTTAAGCTATTTTCACTTTTTTTTCTTTTTAAAATCAAAATAAAAATGCTTATCTAACTTGAAGAATAAAATTAGCATTTTATCTAACTTTTAGAAAAATATTAACAATAATACACTCTATTTTTCTTCTTCCAAAAAAATATTAAATATTTCAAGACTATCGCCTGAACTGAATGACGGTCTTGACTAAATTTTACATGACATATAACATGTGTTAAAAATTTTCAATTCATGAGAAAATTTAATTATACTTAAGCACGTATCATATAAAGACTAATTGAGAATATATACACACGTTGGTCCTAAATTTAATTATATTTGAGCATTTATCATGCATAGAATAATTAAAAATACAAATACATATTCATTGAGTTTTAAAAATTATAAATTTCAGTGAGTCTCGTTTATTATTTAATTATTCTAATTTCCAATTTTATGAATTTTGGTTCATAAATGTGAATTTTAGAATGAATCACTATTCACTAACGTACTTCTCTGAATTTCATACATGTAATAAGAGTTTTAACATTATTTAGGTACAGTCTCTGGCAACCCACAAATAAGATTCAGTTACATAATCATTTGACCGTTTATGTCAATGTTAAAGGTTATTGTGTCCCTGTTTAAGGTCGTAATCTGCAACCACGACCACAAATAAGATTTTGTTACATAACGATGAAGCTACTGTTTTGTGTAGTTTGGTGACGTTTTCTCTGTGAATAATTTAAGCCTCTTCACGTGAAGATATCTTATCAATTACTTTTTGTTTGTCAGTATATGCTGCGCAAAAGTCGCACCTAATAAGAATTCAACGTGGAAGCGCGCGCAAAATAATAGGCCATAGTTAGAAATAATTTCGTTCATACAGAAATTTCTGTTATACAACATATCTTTAATTAAGCGTACTTATTCACAGGATCTGACAATGAAATTACTTATTAGAAATTTATAGTAAAAAAGACTTTTTTTTTTAACATGCAGTGTAAAGACTATTATTAAAAATAATTAATATTAGAGAGGAACACCGTGCATAATTAAATACATATTCTTCGTAAAATGTAATAGTGACGGAAATTTATGATTAATGTCAATTCATTGTAAATTTTGGCTCGCAAAGTAATATTTATGACAATATCAATAACAGGCCATCTATGTAACGAATAATCCCATAAAAAGTTATTTAAAAAAGTTATGTTAAAAAATTATTATTCTCTTATCATAATGGTTCAAGGATATGAACTAGGGAAGTGTTTTAGAGAATTATTTTTAATAAGTGGAGGATAGCTTATTTTTCTTATTTTAATGAATTTATTGAAATATCGATGATAATTAAACACATTTTTTATTTAGTTTTAGATACTTGTTTAATTAGTAAATATCGATTATCATTAGTAACATTATTTATTTAGAGTTTAGTTGATTTTAGACTATAATAAATTTGGTTAAATAGTGAGTATGAATTAACATTGATAAGGTAGTCAATTCAAAACTTAACAAATTATTTATTTCAACAAATTCACCCCAATAAATATTGATTATTATTGATAGTATTATCTATTCGTGACTTAGTCAATTTTAAATTTCATAATGTCATTTATTTGTGACTTAGTTAATTTTAAATTTTGACATATTCACTTGATTGATAAGTATTAATTGTTATTAACTATGTCATCCATTCAAGATTTAATTAATTTTGGATTTCAATCAACTTACTCAATTAATAAGTGCAGACTCTATTTATCAAAGACTTAATCGATTTTTGAATTTAAATGGATTCACTCACTTACTAGTTGACATTAATGATATTATCAATTGATGGACAATAGGACAATCTCAAGAATCTAACTTATAAACAACTCAAATTTTGAAAATTTTGTTAGTCTTATTACTCTAATTCTTTTAAAAAAAATAAGAAAAAATAAAATCTACAAATTAAATATTATATAATCATTTAATATTTCTTATATTGCTCGTGGGGATAGAATTCTCACGTAGAATAAGTTTCTTTTACAATGAAACATGAGCATTAATTTTTCCAATACTCAAGATGATACCATTGTTTCTTCATAATTAATATTTATCATATTTCTATTGATTGAATAATAACAAGAATTTGCTTGAAATATTTTATATTAAAGGTGTTGAATTTTTGCCACGTATAATGTACCAATTCACGTGTAAGTTTATTTGATAGAATCATTCATTTAGTTTTTCATAAAAATTAAAATTATTTCTTATATATATTGAGTTTAAAATGTATAGTATTCTTATACATACAAAATCAATTTCATCTGAAATATTTTATATCAAAGGTGTTGCATTTTTGCCACGTATAATGTACCAATCCACATGCAAGTTTATTTGACAGAATCATTCATTTAGTTTTTCATAAAAATTTAAATTATTTTTTATATATATTGAGTTTAAAATGCATAGTATTCTTATACATATAAAATCAATTTCGTCAAAATAATGATAAAAGTTGAAAAGATATAATTTTCTTGCGGAGGATTTTGTTATTTCTAACTGAAATAAAGTAAAGACATTTGCTTGATGTGTTAAAAATTGGTATAACAGTGATTATTGAAAGTTTTACTGGTGCTAATTATATTTACTAAAAAGTGATTGTACCTGCAACGAGAAGTCCTTGACCGAATGGACCACTTGTTCTTGAAAGTATTGAAAGATCACCTTTTCTAAATAACAAGATATATGTGAAGGCACCTAATATTTAAATAAAAAGTATATTATATTATTGGAAGATGATGTTTATTTATAAAAAAAAAAAAATATTCTTTTTATATAAAAATAACATGAAATTTCTAAATAAAATTGAATATTTTTTAATAACAATCTTTTTACTTTAAACAAAAATAAGATATTCAAATAATAATTGAATAGAATATTCAAATAACTATTCTTTATTTAAAAACTATGCAAGTGGAACTATAATATCGATGGTAATTTGTTTTTAAAATTTTATGCTTATGTTGTTGATGTTATAGTTTAGAAGAAAAAAATATTACAGGGAGAAATGTCACATAAACATTATCTGTTATTGCTATTATTATATATAATGATTATGATAGTCATTTGTCGTGTAAATTATGATTTGATGGATAAGAAATGATATTAAAAATTAATAATATATAATATAAATTCTATTTTATTTTTAAGATTCCTTTCGCCTAGTTTCTTCTGAAGTGAAAAAGAAAAAAACATAGAAATTCTTGCTGTAAGTCTAGAAGTTTCATGTTGAGCCTAGTGCTTTTAACTACCAGAATCTTCTTCATAGTTGGGGCCATTTCTTCCTTACCTAACTAAAAGAGGAATTTTCAAGATTAGTTCATACGATTTCACACCATCTTCAATTTCATTCTCCTCATTGCCTACACATCTTCTTCCAAACCCAACCATTTACCATAAAAGCATATGTAACATATGTTTAAATTAATAAACTCCTTCAAGTTATTCCAAATTCTTTGAGAAACTAATTATAAAAATTAAATTTGTTTCCTTCATTTTTCTCAACAAAAACTAAAATTTGCTAGAAACACACTGTGGCCTGAAAACAGATAGGATTGGACACTCCTTATAAATTCATATTGAAGTCTATATTTGACAAAAAAGAGTTAACTTTTTAGATAAAAATTACTATTTAAAAATGTTCAACAAATGATTAAAATAGAAACCTTAAATAACAACTAGTAATTTAATTACTAGAAAATTCATAATAATTTAAAATTTAATTTTTTATTTTGTAAAAATTGGGTAATTATAATTTAAATTTTCTTAATTAATTTTAAAACATTATTGTTTTGGTTGATATTAAAATAAATATTATAAATGCAGAGATCATTAAGACTAACAAGGATAAAAATATTTTCAAAAAACGTTAATAAAATAGAATAAATTATTTAACGCAATCGTGTGTGTTGAGAAGTGTCACTAATAATAAAAACCGACCGGGCCCTACAATTTAGATAATGGATTAAGACTAGTTCGGTAATAATTACCTGTGGTCGGACCCATGAGAAGTCAGTGGGTAACTGCTTCAACGTCGTTTATCAACAGCAATCTCCGTTAAGTCGCATTCAATCATGGTCCCTTCACACGTGATTTCACGTTTGAATTTTTGGCCTATCGACAACAACGGCGTATTTTGTACCATTAGAGAAAAGCATGGTAATAGTGAAGTATCAGATTGTGGCGCATTAAGTGTGAACCGTTGGATGTTTCCCCCATCAATCATTGGACAGGGTCAATGTGTTTCACTATTTTATGATATGGGATCGTGTGGTGAGAAATAAAAGCGTATTTGTTTAATAGTAGTATGAAAAGTATTTCACAAAAGTCGTACCAAATATACTTGACAATGATAACACAGAATGAAAACAAAAATCATGGTAGGAAAATGTCAAAAACTCCGTCTTAAAAGAAAAATGGTAGTTTTAGTATTTAGAGTAAATTTTACAATTTGATTTCATAATATTTAGCATTTTTATTTGTTAACAACTTGGTCACGAAACCAAGACCTTTCAGTTGTGGTCAAAGGCTTCATCATAATAACCAAAACAAACCAACCCTTGATGTATGTTGGTCTAGAAGATACTAGTTTTCTTCCAATAGAAATAGAAATTGAAACAAGGAGATAATAATATTGAGATATATGGGAATTATTATTTATTTACTAAGGATGTGAATAGGAATATTACTCTTATTATTTAGTAGACGTGAGTTTGTTAGCTTAAATATAAATTTGATTTTATAAAACTTGATGTTTAGGTCCGCAAACTTAAGGGTAATTGATTATTTTCCTCTTAATTTAGTGATTTTAGTTTTTACTACATGTAAAATAAAAAATTAATTATTTTTAAATACATGCTCTACAGTGAATAAAAGACAATTTAACTAAAAATAATTAAGAAGAATTTTCAGAAATTAGTCAAGGGAATTGCAATTAAGAAAGATTCAACTAAAATAGTGCTTAATCTAATATTTGATGTATATTTTTTAATTTGAAGATAATATTAATAATTATGAATACAAAAATTTAAAGAACGTGAAAATTTTAAATATTTAAGACATGTACGTAGGTTAGAATTTGTTTAGGTTCAGATATCTTTAACGCAATCCTTTGTTCTTTAAATATTAAGTAACTAATTTTTATTTATTTTTTATTTATAGCATCGAAGTTTGCTAGCATGTAAGGAGATATGTAATTCATGATTGTTTATAAGTTTCTTATCTTAATATTATAAGCCTTATAATATCACATATATTTAAGAAATTAACTAATAATTTTATTCTATTACTAAAATTACAAAATTGAATTATTAACTTAGAGTCTAGAAAGACAAGTAGATTCTAAACCAAATTTAATAGAGATATTTAAGGAATGTGAACAGGGAGTTGATGGAGAAATGACAATGAGTGACCTAGTTGATATGGATTCTGGTAGGTAGAATGTTAGTAGGATCAATCTATTGTTCCCACCTGACACGGGGATACTCAATTTTCTCTATTCCCCTTAGACTGTTAGCAACAAGGGATAGACTTATTTGAAGAATAACCACTGATGAGTGTTATTCTGCTAAAAGAAAATTTAAGGGTGAACACTGTTCCCAAGTGTAAACACCCAATTTGGAGAGCGTGCCATAATTCCTTTCCACTGAGTACACTTTGTATTTTGTGATGTAGTGAGAAGAGTTTGGTTTGTCACACCAATGTGGTAGTTAGAGTGAGTTTTGAGGTTGTCATTTTAATGTGTGGCTAAGAAGTTTGCTGGAGGCATGTGATGAGGTGAGTGCTACTAGAGTCTTTGAGCTCCTTTTTGTTATTTGGAGGTGTAAAAACCTGTGGTCCACATCCCTTTGTTGTTAAAAAGTGCTGACTCCCTCCATTTAATGAGTATGGACCAAAGCATGGAGAAAGACAAGCCAACCTGATTTGCAAACCTCCTAAGGTGGATGGGATAAAAAAGTTAACTTTGATGCATCACTGAGGAATGGTAAAGGAGTGAGAATGAGAGTTATCTTTAGAAAACCTGGTGGGAAGGTTCTAGTTCTCGTGACTAGTTTTGTGGAACATTGTGATCCATAATATTACTAAAGCTTTGACTTTTGGGTATGGAATCATGTTAGCCAAGGATCTTTTGTTGGGGAATATGTTCTATGATTGTGTAGAACTGGAACTGGGCTTTGCATGAAAACGAGAACAAGTGATAAACTGCTCCTACCTAGCATATTTAGTTTGTGAGTATAAATCTCTGATAAGGGATTCTGATCCTCTTAGACAAAGTTGTTTATATAAACAGCAAAAAAAAAAAGATTTAAGGATAACATTTTAGCAATTGCTTAAATAAGGATCTAGTAGCTTAAATGCACAACCGTTGTTCAACTTAAAAATATAAACGAAACTATTGAATGAAAGGTTCGTTACAGAACCCACAAAAGTAAATTAATTTTTTTACCAAGAACTCTAACAATGAAGTTACTTAAATGAGTCAATAAGTAATTGATAACACATGAACATGAACTAACACAGTGAGTTCAATTGCAAACGCAAATACAACACAATCTCTAATATATCTGTTGAAACAATGTTCATCAACGAAAACCCATCAACAAAACGGTGATAAACTCTGTTCACAAACCCAATCACCCTCATATTCTCCTACATCGCACCCCACCCTAACGACTACACCTTCAACATCATGATCCGCGCATTCACCACCACGTGGCATCACTACCCTCTCGCTCTAACAATATTCCACCGTATGATCTCCCTCTCCCACAACAACTTCCCCTTCCCCTTCTTCTTCATCTCGCTGGTTCTCAGACTCGCTTTCCACTCCGACCCCCACACCAATCACTTAATGATCGCAATGTACTAACGGTGTGGCGCAACCGGGTTTGCCCGCAAGGTGTTTGACGAAATTCCTCACTGGGAATTGGTGTCTTTTGCAATCACGGATCTTTCTTGTTCCTACAAACTCAAATTTATCTATTCTTTTTAATTTATCTTATGATTTTCATATACATGAAAGATATGCTCAGAATGGGATGGCAGATGAAGCAATCTCTTTATTCCATCGTATGGAGGAGGACTGTGTTAATGCAACTGGATATGGGGAAACAGATTGATGAATATGCTTCACAAAGAGGATTTCAACGTGATAATTTTGTGGCTACCGCATTGATTGATATGTATGCTAAGTGGGGAACTTTGGACAGTGCACAGAGAATTTTCAAAGAAATGCCCCCCAAAAATGAAGCTTCTTGGAATGGTATAACATTTGTAGGGTTGCTTTCTGCTTGTATGCATGCAGGTCTGGTTGATGAGGGCTCTAGATTGTTTGACATGATGAGCACATTGTTTGGATTGGTACCAAAAATTGAACACTACTCTTGTATGGTTGATCTTTTTGCACGTGCTGGTCATTTATACGAGGCATGGGATTTAATCGAGAAAATGCCTGATAAACTAGACAAGGTTACATTAGGTGCTTTGCTTGGTGCTTGTCAAAGGAAAAAGAATGTAGATATAGGTGAACGAGTTATGCAGCTGATTCTGGAGGTGGATCCTTCAAATTCTGGGAGTTATATTATCTCGTCAAAAATATATGCAACTCTGAACATGTGGGAAGATTCAGCAAGGATGAGATTGTTGATGAGACAGAAGGGTATTACTGAAACTCCTGGTTGTAGCTGGATTTAAATTGAGAATCACTTGCATGAATTTCATGATGGTGATGGCTTATGCCATGACTCTACAGATACAAGTAACATAATTGATTTGCTCTATGAGGAACTCAAAAGGGAAGGGTATGCCCCAAAAGTCGTTGAATAGCTTTGTGACTTGCGTTAGCTAAAGATTGTTCTATTCGAAGATACCAAAGTTTGGAAAATTGGATCAGGTGGCACTCAGCTCTCTCAGAGCAACTATTCATGTTTATTGGATTGGTTTCATCGGGTGAGTGTGATCTGATAGCGCACATTAATATATAGTGGGAACCTTATTTGTTTTCTGCTGATGTTTGTATTCTTTTGTACATGAAGCTTTGGTATAGATCATTTAAGGAGGATGAGCCTCCGGCATTTCCATCAGCTTAAATGGCATACAGAAATGAGGAAATTCTTATGAAAATGTGCTACTGCTGCTGTCTTTTGGTGTATGCATAAGCATCTCTTCTTCCAGTTTTGACACACTAAGAAGTTTTTCACTTTATTGATTTGGGGAAAATATGATAACATATTTTGCTGCGGTAGAAAAAGATTTTGCATTGATCAGGCAAACATTTGTGGCCAGTGGGATCGAGCAATTAATCTTGCTTTCAGGGAAGCAACAGTAGCTCTTCTATATCATATATTAGCAAGAACACAGAGAGTTTCTGAAAATTTTGATACTCCATATTTATATTTGATATTCACCAGTGGAGGTTTAGTTATGAAAAATAATAAAGCAACGAGAATTATTTTACAGATGGAATGAATAAAGGTTTTTCCTTGACCATCAGTGCAGATTCAACAGAGAATGTTCATAAAAAGTTAATGAGCTACGGGGAGATGATAGGAGTGCAAGCAAACAATTTGGCTCCATCAGTTCATTTGTTCTTATTTATATGCTTCTTCTGTAGTTAATTATGCAAACAGATGACTATATAGTTTCTGGTCGAGTTGTTTTTTTATGAATTTATCTTAACGTATAAACAGCTCCATAAGTTTTTTGCTGTAATTAAAAAAATTAAAATTTTCTTTTTATCTTACCATAAAAATACAAAAATTATTATTTTTATATTCCATTTAATAAAAGTATAAAATAAATTTAATAATATTATATAATTTTGTGTATTATTTCTTAAAAGTTTATTTTCCTATGTTAGTATTATCATGGTTACATATCAAAATTTTCAATTATTTTCAAAACTTTACTTTTGAAATAAGTAACATATAATTATTCCTAAATAAAAAATGGTTTTGAAAAATACATTCTATCATGTAACAATTTCTTATATAATGCTAAATAAAATAAAATTTTAAAGTGAAATAATTTAAATCATAATGTTGAATAAAATGATGATATGATAGTTATGGATGATATATTTATTTCAATAATTTATTAAATAAATTTCATTTGTATATTTTTATTTTTTTTTTTGTTTCACAAAATTTTATACTTATTTGTTAATAGATTCACTCCTGCAGATACATTTGATTACACGGTAACAAAAATCGATAAAAGTTAAAAACAATATAAGCTTAGTAGAGAAAGAGCAAGCATGCATGCTCTGTTGGTTTTATAAATAAAAGGATGATGTACCCAATATTCTTTACTTCATTATTTGTATGGCACTGTTAGATATTGGTCTCGTTTGTAGCACAATACCTATAAGTAACCATTCATAACTTTTCTTCCATTATTCTACTTAAAATTTTCAGACACTCCCATGCACACGAGCACACATGTCATGAAGCACTCCCTGAAGCCACTATCTTAATGCTTGAGAGAAGGTACACCAACCCATTCATGTGATACCCTTCATGCCAACAGAGCCTGGCATCAACTTAATTACCTTAACTCTCCAAATATTTAATTTAATTCTCTCCCTCACAACATTAAATACAGAAAATAATTACTGTTAACAACAGGTTCTAACTGGTATTCTCAAAATAACTGAGAAAATAGAGAGATATGGAAAGCCCCCAAAAGAATAGTGTTGGGTTCTTTCAGATGCCTCTTCACTACCCAAGATACACACAAAAAGATTACCAGGACATGCCCGAGTGGAAGCTTGATCGACTCCTCAAGGAATATGGCTTGCCTACACATGGTGATTTGGCCTACAAAAGAGACTTTGCTATGGGTGCTTTTCTTTGGTCCAAGTAGAGTCTTTTACATACACAATGCAATAGGGTGTTCAGATTCATGCTTATATTTTCTTGTTACTTGTGAGTTCTAATTTGTGTGCAGTGTATTTGGTTTCCATCTATATATAGTTTAGATTCAAGTCTACAAGTTATTAAAATAGTTTCTATGTTTTTATTTAAATATACTCTAATTTTTATATTCATCAGGATTCAAATATACTATATGTTTAATATTGATTTGTATATTAATTGGGTCCAGTTTTTCTCGAAATTACTGAAAATAATTTCTATACCAATCATTGAATGTTTGGTTCTAATCTATACACTAATTGGCTTCATCTCTATCTACGAGTTATGGAAAATAATTTCTATATCAATAATATAAGGATTTAAACACAATACATGTTTGATTCTGATCTGTGTACTGATTGGATCCACGTCTATCTAGATGTTATTGGAAATAATTTTTATATCAGCATGTTTAATTTTAATCTCCAGGAAATTATTGAGAATAATTTCTATATCAACAGGGATTTAAACTGTATGCATGTTTAGTTCTGCTGTGTAAACTAATTGTGTCCATGTTTGTATGGATGTTACAGAAAATAAATTTTATATATTTTATTCAATTTAACAAATAATAAGATTTGCACAAACTATCAACATAACTTCGAACATGTTATAACATCTATATCAACACGAATGCAAACATACAACACATCTGGTTCATGTTTGGTTCTAATTTGTATACTAAGTGTGTCCATGTTTATTGGGAAGTTACTGAGAATAGTTTCAATGTTTTTATTCAATTTGACAATTAATGAGTTACACGCATGTTCAACAGAGACACAGACTCATACACACTTTGACTTCTCCATTACTCTGACACTAATTAAATCTATGTGTATCTAAAAACTATAGAGAATTATTTTATATATATTATTCAATTTGATAAATAATATAGCAGGTTGTAAAATTTACTTACCTAAATAATTCAATTGTTAAATTTGATATTTTTATTAATATATCATATATATAATTTTTATATAATTCTAAAATTTGTTAGTAGATTATGAAATCATTTTGTTTTAACATATATATATATATTGATAGTTGAATAATATGTCTAAAATAATTTATATATGTAATCTCATTGATAAGAATATTAAATTAAATTATTAAGTTATTTAATTTTAAATTTATTACAAATTATAAATGAATAAATCTCACATCTAATGTGAACATAATATATATATATATATATATATATATATATATATATATATATATTCAAATATACTTTGATTTCGAAACACATTAAATATGTGTTTGGCTCTGTCTATATTAAAAATTACTAAAAGTAATTTCTATTATTTTATTCAATTTAACAAATGATATATCAATACAAATATAATTGCATTCTAACCGCATGGTTACTACCAAACTCGAAACTTATAAAAACACAATAAAAATTCAAGAAGAATTATGAATTTTGAAGAAGTTTTAAAATATAAATATAATAAATATTAAATTTAATTTTGATACGTTATTACTATGAACTAATTAGAAATCATCTTAAATTAATTTAAAATATTTATTAAAAACTGATAACTTTATTATATAATAATTAATAATTAAATGACATATATTATATATTTTAATTAAATTAAAAAATATTCGCACACAGAATCCTAAAACATTAAACATACCATTAAATGCTAATATAAAATCACAATAAATTTTATTCTAAAGTAAAAACTTGAAACTAATTAAAATTCAATAAAATGACAGGAAAGGTAAGAATGTTGAGCCATGGCAAGAGTTAAATGAAAACCATTCAAATTTTGAGTTATAGATTTTTTTTCCAAGTGGAAAACGCTTACATATATTTTCACATGCAATTATATTGACTGATCATCAAATAATTAATGAAATATTTAATTTCATATATACAATCATTTGTGTCCATGACATTTATTTTCATATACATATTTATATTATTATAGACAAAAAATTAATTCTAAATAATTAAATGGCTCTTGCTAATCAGTATTTTTAATATGTCTAATTCATTTTACGGAATTTTTTTTTCTTTGTCCTTAACCTTTGTCTAATTAATTTGTACTGACAAAAAATAAACATTCATATTCCAGCTAGCATTAATATGATTTTGCACATCGAGGTTAGTTACTATTCAATCATAATATATATTCACAAACACAAATAATATTTGTCAAGTAGTAACTCAGCAAGTAAATAGAAACAATTATAAAAACTCAACATTAAATCATTCTCTTTGCCAATGTGCTAATAATAATTATTAGCACTTTACATAAAATAAGGTGCAATTGAAACAACTATGAAGATAACAATGCATAAACAACTATTGAGATAACAATGCATAAACAACTATTGAGATAACAATGCATAAAAACTACTACCCATGAAGATTAAAAGTTATTAACTTCTAATCAACAAAAAAAGTACAAATTAATTGTAGCTCTTCTTCAATTTCTTTGCTGGATTCACTCGAAACTTGTCAATGAGCTTGGAATTTTTGCAACTTGGGCATTTAGGGTCAGCTTCAGATACCATCACATAAATTAAACAACGAGCACATCCCATTGCAATCAATATTGGTGTCTTATGGAACATTGATGATGATGACAATGGAGTGTGTGAAGATGATCCTGGTTGTGATAGTTTCAATTCCAAATCTAGGCCAGAACAATTTTCATGCTCATTCATCCAAATTTCGAGCAATCTTCTTTTTTTCATTTCCTTTGACGCTGCTTCAACCTTTGAATCAACCTAATACATACATTAAACAAAGAAAAAAAAATAGCTAAAATATATCATAAAAACAAGGCATGTCATGACCAAATCCCAAACCATTAAATTAAAACTTAAGGGAGAAAATATTATTTAATAAATAGTCCAAACTTTTAAAAATAACTCACAATTTAAATTTTAATTATATCATAAACCACGCATTTTAAATACAAGTCAAATTCACTAATATCGTCAAAGATACCGTCAATAATACAAGTCAAATTCACTAAGATAGTCAAAGATGCCGTCAACAATACAAGTCAAATTCACTGAGATAGTCAAAGATGTCGTCAACAATACTAGTCAAATTTATTGAAATAGTCAAAAATGTCGACAACAATACAAATCAATATTTTTTCAAATTCATTCAAATCATCAAAGATGTTAACGATAATGATGATGATTATAACAAATAATTACATTCTCAAATACACTCGTCCAGATCGATGTTAATAAAAATATCATAAATTACTAATTTTTTTAATATTTAAAATAGTTGAAGAAATTATTTTTTTTCATGAGATTCAATTATTATCATTATGTTAAAGAAAATAAATTTACATAGAACATATAAATAGAATAAAAAAGAAATGAATTTATCTCAAAATTAACTTCATATCTTATAAAAAAAATTCATATGAATTATAAAATGCAAGTCAAAAATTTATTGAGATCGACAAAGATGTCGATAACAATATAAATCAAATTCATCAAGATCGTAAAAAACATGAATAAAATTATAAATCAAATTCATCAAGATTGTCAAAAATGTCAATAAAATTATAAATCAAATTCATTGAGGTCATAAAATATGTTGATAAAAATATAAATCAAATTCATCGAAATTGTATAAAATATTGATAAAAATATAAATCAAATTTATTAAGATGATAGAGATGTTGACAATGATAAAGGTTGTAACAAAATTTTATTAATAATTATATTTTTAAATATATTCATCAATATGATCATATATTATCGCTAATTAAATTTTTGAATATTTAAAATAATTGAAGAGATTATTTTTTTCATAAATTCAATATTATCATCATGTTAAAGAAAATAAATTTATAGAACACATATAAAATGGAATAAAGAAGAAATGAATGTACCTCAGAATTAACTCTTGGAAAAGAATTCATACTGATTAGGCGATTTGATTTGGACTGGATGTGGAATTGATGTTTAGAGAGAATTGAAATTGGTTCCAGAAAATGTCAAGTTGTGAACACAAGAAATCTTCTGGGTATATACTTTATGAATATACTATTATTCTTGTAATTTTCTAGTGACTAATTGTTAAAAATTTGCATGTATATATAGTGATCATGGTCCAAGAGCACACTAAATGTGTGTTTGATTCTGTTCTGTATACTAATTGGGTCCATGTCTATTTAGAAGTTACTAATAATTATTTCTAATTTTTTATTTAATTGCGTAAATAATAAAATAAGCGCGTTATACAAAATCGGATTCAAACACATCCTATTTAATTTTAAAATGAGAAAATATTCATGTTTATTGCCCACCCCAAGACTAAAAAAATATACTTAAAAAAAAAAAGAGAAAGAGAGAATTCAAGTAGGGGTTACCAATTTTAATAAATTTTAAAATGTAAAATATGAAGTTTAATTTTGATACATTATCATCTGTATAAAATATATACAATCAACGAAGTAAAAAATAACCTTAAATTTAGTTTTTAAATAATTAGTGTAAATATTTTTTTTTTTTCTAATTTACACCTTTTGCCTACAAAGTTTAATAATCACCAAAATTTTGTCTCTTAAATAATTTTTTTGACATTTTGTTCCTAAACTAACACAATTTTGCTTACAATACCCTTCCTTTAAGTTTTTGTCAAATTATTCAAACTTAATTACAATTTTTTTCTTCTAAAATTATATAATCTTGCATTTTTTTACCCCAAGTTATGTATGTGACTTTGTTTTAGATGCTAAATTCACAAGTTAGTGTAACTTTGTAGGCTGAAGGTGAATATGAAACTTTGGGCACAAGTTAGTTTCAATCATTTGAAAGAGATGTGATGGAAGGACACATTGGAGGGAAAGTATGTTTAAAAAATGTTATTAAGAAACAAAATTTGTAAGATTGGTTCAACTCTAGGAATAAAAAAATGTAATTAAATTTATTTTTAATAGTTGGTTATTAGATGATAATATATATATATATATATATATATATATATATATATATATAAAAAAACTTCACATTATAAATACATCTCAATTGAATTCTACAATATTTGATATAAAATCCTAAATATTTTAAAGTAAAAAGTCATCCTTAAAAAGTTCAACTCAATTGGTTAAATAAATTCATACATTATTGGTTTTTTTTTCTAATATCTATATTCTATTTTTATAAATAAAAAAAAAAAAATCATCAATGTATCATTAATCCTAATGAAAAAAAAATAAAATAAAATCTAAAGACAATAAATTCTATTCTAAAAGAAAACAATTTAATTTCCAAAAAAAAAAAAAAGAAGACATAGAACTAATTAAAATTCATGACATGGAAGGTAAAAAATCGCGCTATGAGGATAGTCAAATGAAATCAAGTTCAAAATTTAAATTTAATATAATACTATTTGTTTGAAATGCCTACATACATTTTTTGTAAGCAGTTATAGTAGCAAATCCTCAAATAATTAATATTTAATTTCATAAAAAATTAATTAATTAATATAATAATAAAATTTAACATTCCAACATTGATCATCAAATAATTAATGTCATACTATATTTAATTTCATAAAAAACTAATTCTAAATAATTAATTAATGCTAATGAAAAAACTGAAATGCAAAAAATGAAATACAACTGGTAAAAAATAAATGAAATACAGCTGGTAAAAAATAAACAAAACTGGTTATTACTGTATTTGATATGATTTTACATATTGAAGTTAGTTATAAGTAAATGAAATACAACTGGTAATAAATAAATAAATGAAATACACATAATGTTTGCCAACTAATTTCAATTCAGTCTATATTAAATTTCATTATTAATTATTTTATATTTTCATTGTTCATAGTAAATATAAATAACTTTCAAAGGTAGATATATTTTAATCGCTAATTTTTTTTTTACCTGTCATAAATAAATAAACAAGAATCTAATCTTTAATAAAAGCTACGCCTGTACTAACCGGTTATTAATTATTTTTAGCATTAATTATTTAAATATAATTTTTTGCTTATATTTTTCTCACCAAATTGTTCAGGAATTAAATTATGTTCAATTTCGACATGAATTAACTTATATCAGAAGTAGAATAATCATATTACATATTTCTTGAAAAAATTAATTATTTTATCTAAGGGTAGTTTTTTCATATTAATATTATCATCAGAAAAATAAATAAAATATATATTTTTTGTTTAAATAAAAATAATCTCTTTATATAAATAAAGTGGATAACCTAAAAAACAATTCACAGATATTAAAATCATCCGTATACATAAAAACATGAGTTTATACGACTTGTAATCATTTACAAAATATTAATACGAAGGTTTTGCGTTGCGTGGCTTTACAATTTACATGATTGTTATATGTTCAAATTTTATTTCTTGAATTACATTAAAAAATTATTTTAAATTTATTTTTTCAAAATTTAGATTAAAAATTACAAATAAAATAATTGAATAACAAAATTTATGAAATCACGAGAGTTAACTGACAAAATATAGAATTAAAATAATCAAAAATATATTTTTATTATAGTTTAAATTATATAGAAATGTTTAATTTATGAAGCACACAAGGTAAAATATTAGTAATATATAAAGCATGAAAATAAAAATAAAAACAAACGAATTAAAAAGTTATAATTTCCTTAAAGAAAAACTATAAATAAAACGAGTCTCTACTAACTTTTAATAAAATATAATGTATTAAATATGTTAAATTGAGATAATATGTAAATGTATTTTAAATAATTAACAATTATAATATAAAAGAGATGAAATTTTATCTAAACTCATGTGTTGTAATTATTACAATAAGATAATAATTTCTATTTTAAAGTTTATATATTTAAGAACACAAAATTTTTCATTATTCTAATAAAAAAGTTTACAGACACAAAATAGGATGGATGACTAAATATTATTATAACAAATTTAAGTCTAAATTGAAGCACACGAATTTAATAATATTGTCTAATCATGGGAAACTAATTGAAGACAAAACTTGAAATAGAACATGACTTGTCATTACAAGAGTATATACATAGGATTTACCAAGATAACCCGAAAGTATATGGCTAGAGTCTGTATTTCAAAAGCAAATGCAATTATTATCTAAATAAGTAAAGTTGATTGAAATTAAAAATAAGAATTAGAAAGAAGTTACTATTGCAATGTAAAACATCACCTAATTATCAAAAAAGAGATATCTATGATTCTTCATTTACATTTTTCACATTAAACATTTCTACATGTTTAATTAAGTGACTACTTTCTCGATTCCATAACATAGAAGTTGTAGTTTCTTTTTCATGTGAAACTCTAACTACCTATTTGAATATGTTTTAGCATAATCACTATTATATAGATTATCATGTGAAAACAAAATGTATAAGAGAAGTTTCGAAACATTGAGACTTTGTTATAGTTATTAAGCTTTCATTACTACAAGTTGTGCAAGTGAATGGTGATGCCGGGGAATCATGTTTTCTATTACACTTGGGACACCCATAAAATGACCATTGGCAACATTGACAACTAAGAATTTCTTAATGATTCCACAGTAACACAGAAACAAACATTCATGAAAATTAAAAAGTAATAATAAATGATAATAAAATACCACTAAGTGATACTCGAGTGAAATCTTTTAAAGTTGAAATCTCAGCATTGTAAAGTTGTTTTCTGGAGTAAGTTGAGAACATGTAAACAATTGAATCATTCTCCCAGAATACAAAACAACGAGTTCACTTGATTGCAAATTAAAACCACATGCAACTTTCATGATTATAATTTCATTTACACAATACAGTAATGTTTGTTTGAAAGAATAATTTCAAACCTCTTTTTGAACTCCTAAATCTTTGGAACGTTGACATGAATGAAAAGTTTTGACCCAATCATGACATTTTGTACATATGACTGATATTTTCATAGAATCAATTTGAAACATTTATATAAACAAATGTTTATATTTGAATAGTTTACATGCAAATAAAATGACAAAAAGATTAAATAACTCCCTCTCCATTTAATCTCTTGATTCTTTAATTTTATTAGAAATGTGAGTTATAAGTCTAATTTAATCCTAAACAAATTAAAGTTCGTTTTATTCAAAACCCTAATTATAAAATTCCTTCTCTCCCACTTCACACCTCAGAACGCATCCACTTCTCTCTCTCTCTCTCTCTCTCTCTCTATATATATATATATATATATATATATATATATATATATATATATTTTTGTCAGATCATATTTCTAATTGACATGAAATGTCCAACACACCCCCTCACACCGAGGGATGAACATTCAAGTGTGAAGATTAAACAATAACTAGTCCATCAATGGTTCGATAACAGGTGGCATTATAGGCCCAACATTAACAAAAAATCATAGGATAAACTCTGATATTATATTGGAAATGTAGGCTGTGGACCTAACTCAACTTTACAAAATCGACTTGTAAAGTGAGGACTATCCTCACTTATATACGCTCAACATGTCATATTCTTAGGCGACATGAGATCTACAACACACCCTCTCACACTAAGGACCAGACATCTTAAGCGTGGAGACTAAACAACATGTGGTGCAATATCGATATAATAACAAGTGACACAAAATCCCAACAATAACAAACAATCCTAGGTGATGTTATATCCCTAGTCAATATGAGATCTCTAACAAAACACCTCACACTAAGGACTGAATATCTTGAGCGTGGAGACTAAACAACGAGTGGTGCAATATCGGTCCAATAAGGTGACACAATAAACCCAACAACAACAAACAATCCTAAGATATGTCTAATACCATGTTAAAAATGTGAGTTATGGACCTAACTCAAGCTTATAAAGCCGACTTATAAGATGAGAGATGTCCTTCACTCATATACACTTAACATGTAATGTGAAATCTTTAATACTTCTTCACGCCGAACACTGAACATCTTGAGCGTAAAAACTAAACAACAAGTGGTCCAATAATGGCTCGATAGTAGGTGGCACGATAGACCCAACAACAACAATCAATCCTACAATATACTTTAATACTATGTTAGAAATGTGATTTATTACCCTAATTTAATCTTACAAAACCAACTTATAGGTGGAATTCTAACCATATTTTTATACAACGTAAAATCTATGACAAACATTAGCCAAATATAGCAATAATATCCCGACTCATTTCATGTTTTATCTTAAAAAAGATTTCAACTAAAGACGAATATCCCAGAAAATGTTGCTAATTGTATTACCTATTATGAGAAACATATAATCCCAATTTTTTTTATTATTTATGAATATCATTTACCCTTAATTCTTCGTTATGAAAATTACTTTCTTTCCTTTTTCAACTACTCAACATCAATCAATTTACCAATAAAAATTACATTTGCAACACATCAAATCATGATCAATTAGTAATTATCTATTAAAAGTCTATATAAAATATTTCACCTAGAAGAAGCAGATCCATTTGTAATACTTTTAAAGGATGTGAGGTTATAAACAATTTTAGGGATATTTGGTGCATTTAGTTTCTTAACTTTTGTTTCCTTCGCAAAATTCAACTTGTATGGATGCTTTGTTGCTACGTAGTCACCAATGTTAGATTGGACTTCAAGATTTTGAACAATGAAACAATTACCTACTTCCAAATAAGTTTTCCACATTTCTAAATCCATATTTTTAACTTGGGCAACAATCTTATCACCCTCATCCATGTATGAAGCAACAAAAATTCATTAATCATGATTAAAAACATTGTCACCAATTCTATAAGTAGGAGCACAATTGTAAGTAGTTAAATTATTATGAAAATATCTCTTTGTCCATGAAAATCATATGTAGTGATGATTTGGGAGATTTGTGAACACTCCAAGTATTAATGATTCTCAAGACCAATTTTTTTGGAATTATTTATCTCCTTAATGGAGTTCAGCTTACGTGACATGGTTAATTATTCCTATGCAACTTGCAAAACAAAATAGGACACCAATATAAAACAAATGAAGGAAAAAAGAGAAAAAAATGCAGACACTAAATGACATGTCAAGTAAGACCAACATAATTATGAAAAACTAGAGAAGTTTTTAACAAAAACATAGTTTCCAAAAAGAGAAAGTACAGAGGGGAAAAGAAAAAAAATCTCATTTATAGGTCTATAAACACAATGAATGAGCCAACAAATAATACCATTTTTCTAATAAGACATGTAATACATAGTAGAGAAATAAAACTCAAAAGAATCCTTATCCACACTATCCAATTGACAGTAATGAAAGTAAGAAAAAAAAACTAACTATTGTTTGATTTTTACCAAAATTTGCAAGCGTGTTAATCTTTCATTTCTGTTTTTACACGGAAGCATTATGCTTTGCTAATTGTGAAAAAAAAAATAGAATTTTTTTTTTTAAGTTAGTAATAAATCCTTTCATATCCACTTGTCATTGTTTAGGAGGGAAATTTTTTTATGTACAACTAACATGTACATAGCTAAACATTATTTTATTAAGAGATATAAACATTGAAGTAAATGAAAGGAAATAAATTTTTTGTTCATAAATTCTTTTTTGTATATATTTATTTTTTCTATCATAAATAATATTTAAACTAACAAAATTATATAAATAATTTTAAATTGATTAAAAATTTATTAATTTGATAAGATGTGGAACCAACTACCTACAATTTTAATGACAAAAAATTACCAAATATAGTTACCAGTAAGTGTTTGTTTTAATTTTTGAAAATGAGAGAATCAACAATTTAATCTTTTGAATGAAAAAAAAATAATATTAAATATCTATTATTATTTTAATTCATAAATTTTATTATTTATTTTATTTTTAATTTAATCTATAAATTAAAATGAAAATTAAATAATAAAATTTTATAAATAAATGAAAAATAAATATTTTCTTAATAACTATAATGATGAATATGTTATATTTTTAAGAATTAATATATTATTTTCTATTTCTTAAACTAAATTCTTTAACCTTTAAATTTTAAGAAAGAAATAAATGGTGATTTAGTATACATATTGTAATGTAAAGAGATTGATTTGAGAATTTTTTACTACGCAAAGAGATGACGTAAAATATTTGAGAGAGTAAATGAAAGAAATGAATTGTTTAGCTAGAAATGAGTATAATAAGGTTTGAAAAATGGTTAAAATCATTACAGAATTGAAGTAAAACGGTAAGAGTGGCACGGTTGAAGGAAAGTGCATTTACTACTCGTCGGTGTGCTCCACCATTAACTTCACTCACTCTTTTACTTCATCTTCACTCTTCCATTCTTTCATTTATTCATTGATTCATTCTCGAGAATCTCACACAATGAAATCCTCCACCATGACCAACCCTGAATTTCCAATTCTCAAGCTCGCTTTCTTCATCTTCATCACCGTCACCTTCTTCTTCGTCGGAAAACACTTCTCCGACACCTCTCACCAGTTCATCTTCTTCTCCGCCACCACCACCGCCACCGCCACCACCACAACCACGCAAGTCACAATCTCCCCAAACCTCAACCAATTCTTCAACCTCTCTGCCCTAATCGATGTCCGCACCCCTCCCCCTTCCGAACCTCCCCCCGCTCCTCAGGTTCGGGACACAATCAAGCGCTTCGGTATCCTCAACGACAACGGCACCATGTCCGACGACTTCGAGGTCGGCGAATTCGAACCCGCTGAGTGGGGAAACGACAGCACCACCACTGTCGTTCAAGATTCGTCCCTGCCAGCTCCCAAATTCGTGACTGGAAAGCTTGCCATGTGCTCTCGCGGCATGAGCGATGTTATTCCGTGTTTGGATAACGCCGAAGCGATTCGGAAATTGGGGAAGACGGAGAGAGGAGAGAGATTCGAGAGGCATTGTCCTGATCAAGGGAAGAGACTCAATTGCATCGTTCTGCCGCCTAAAGGGTACCGTCCCCCAATTCCATGGCCGAGAAGCCGCGATGAGGTACTAATTTAACTTGTTGAAAAAATGAAGATTAGTTGAATTTTAACAGTTAAAAGTAGTTTTTGTTTCGAGATTTCCGTATTCAACGGAATAACAAGAGAGAGTAGCTTTGAGTTCGATCTTAGTTTCAATGAAAAATCAAATTCAACTTAACAACACAAAATTTGCCAACCATGCAGGTGTTTCATTCGGTGTAAAATGAAACTACGAACCAAACATGCTCCAAATGCCTCTTTGTGTGGATCACTTTAGATTAACTATTACTATTACTGACATTGGTTTTTTCTTAGGTTAATTTATGTGTTTAATTGTTCGTTGTAAATATTTTTATACTCTACCAATTAAATGGCGGTTCTAATTAAATTAGTTAATCTAATTAAATTTTTAAAGTATACTACTATGTATGGTGGTTATACTTACATTTAATAACATTTGACCACTTCTGACTTGGTGTGATATACCTCTTACAAATTTGTGGTTCTTCTTAAGGTCTGCTTGTATGAAATAACAGCTTTTTACTTTTAGGGATTAGTTACCTGGAAACCTAAAAATAACATTTGACCACTTTTATCATGTTATTTATTAGAGTAAATTAAAGAATTGCACTAAGACCCCCTGTATATTTTTGTGATTTCATATGATACCCCTATATATTTTTGTGATTTCATATGATATCTCTCTATTCTTTAGCATTACTTTTATTTCCCTTGTAAGGGTTGAAATGTAATTTTCTTGAAAATTAAGGAGAGATTAATGTAATGTATAAGGGGAATAAGAGTAATATTTTTTTTCAAACAATTGGGGGGTTTAGTGTAGCGATCAGAGAAAGCCATGAGTGTTTATGCTATGTCTCAAAACAGCAGGGTTGTTAATGTAATTTACTTATTCTTTAATATGCTGTGGCAAAAAATTGAATTCTTATTAGATGTCTTTTAGTGTATAAGAATATTTTTGACTGACACTATATAAATTAAACACTTATTTTTTAGAAATTTTTTTAAAAAAGAAAAATGATTATTTTCTAAAACAACAGTGGTTTGCAGACATGAACTTATACAAGTAACATTTTTGTGATTAAGTTTTAGAATTTACTCGATTTTCTATTTTGGTGTGATGGGAATGCTTGTACATTGGTTTCGTAATGTAATGTAATGTTATTTTCTTGTAGGTATGGTACAGTAATATTCCTCACACTCGTCTTGTTGAAGATAAAGGGGGTCAAAACTGGATTTCCAGAGGCAAGGATAAGTTTAGGTTTCCAGGGGGTGGTACACAATTTATACACGGAGCAGATAAATACTTGGACCATATTTCTGAGGTTATTGAATATTATATGCTTTGGTTTTGCTTTTAAGGAAATTATAGGCATATCTTTTATTATTCTGATGTTTTTATATCATGGTTTTATAGATGGTTCCTGATATTAAGTTTGGGCAAAATATAAGAGTTGCTCTTGATGTTGGTTGCGGTGTAGCTAGTTTCGGTGCATACTTATTGTCGCGAAATGTCATAACCATGTCTGTTGCTCCTAAGGATGTTCATGAGAATCAAATCCAGTTTGCTCTTGAGCGTGGGGTGCCAGCAATGGTGGCTGCATTTGCAACTAGACGCTTATTATATCCAAGTCAAGCTTTTGACTTGATACATTGTTCGCGTTGTAGAATTAATTGGACTCGAGATGGTATGTTCTCTATCAGCTAATTGACTGATGGAGTGCATGTATTTATTTACCACTTTTCTCTGTACTGTCATGTACATGTTCTCATCGGCATTGCAGTTCTTAAAACCTCCTTCTCCCTTCATGTTTGCAGTTGTTTTTTGAGCTTCTATTTTTCATGATATGAATGACTGTATTTATTATATGCTGTGTTGTGACTCCCTAAAAATAAATAACTAGTCTATTATTGGAATCTCTCTTCTTAGTTCTTGATTTCATCCCCATGAGATTTACATTGGGAAAACTCGTAGCTAGTTGATGTGGATGCAGATTTGATCAATCTATGCTTGGAATGTTTGGGGGAGGGGGAGTCTCTTTTCTGAATGATTGAAATCTTATTAATAATGTGCCGTGTATGTTGCTCACTTTGAATTTCTTCTAACGCCACTTTTTTTTTAACTTGTGATGAAGATGGTATTTTACTGCTTGAAGTTAATAGGATGCTAAGGGCAGGTGGGTACTTTGTCTGGGCTGCCCAACCAGTTTATAAACATGAGGAAGTTTTACAAGAACAATGGGAAGGTATCATTCACTTGCTTTCCATTTATAAATTGAATGTATTGAAGCTTTTCAGCTGTATTGTTATTATATTTATGGATTGCTTATATTTTTACCTTTGTATTCATATATTAACATTTTTTGACTTAATGTACCCACCAAATTTTTTATCAATTGTTACCATATCTCCATCAGTTTGACAACACGACAAACAGTATTAACCTATAAATCTTTAAATGGCCAAAACCTTTGACCACAGTCCTCTCTCAAATCTCATGATTTATTCATAACTCCAACACCAAGCAAATGTTGAGAACTTCTGCAGATTTCTGTCTAACATTTCTAGATAAGTCACATGTTTTGACTTAATAGATGAATGAGGTGAAGCATCTTAGTATGGGGTGGTATCAACTATCAAACACCTGCTCATATACTCCTATTTTCTTTTTGTTGTTCATATTCTATTTACTTGAATATTTAATAATTTTCTAGGTTTGAGCTAACTCTGCTTTCCCAAAAATATGGTAAGTGTAACATTTTGTTTTCTTATCTTCAGAGATGTTCAATCTTACTACTCGGTTGTGCTGGAAGTTTGTGAAAAAAGATGGGTATGTTGCAATATGGCAAAAACCTTCTGATAATAGCTGCTACTTAAACCGTGAGGCAGGAACTCAACCTCCACTATGTGACCAAAGTGATGACTCTGACAATGTTTGGTATTGTTTTCTTGCCATCCTGATCTACAGATGATTATATGATAAATGCCATCCTGCTCCCTTCATTTTCCCAGTTATATCATTTTTTATCGTAGAACATGCATTAGAGTGTTTTCTCAAAAAGATTACATACCCAAATATTGGTGATTTCATTAGTTGCTATGTTAATTTAGGTATGTTAATCTAAAAGCATGCATCTCTCAATTGCCTGAGAATGGATATGGAGCAAATGTTGCCAAATGGCCTGCACGTTTACACACGCCACCTGATAGGCTTCAAAGCATAAAAATTGATGCTTTTATATCCAGAAATGAACTTTTTAAGGCAGAATCAAAATATTGGGATGAGATTCTAGAAGGCTATGTACGTGCTTTACACTGGAAGAAGATGAAATTAAGAAATGTTATGGATATGAGAGCTGGTTTTGGAGGGTATTGTCTTTATCCTATTTCCTTGATATAATATGAATTTAGAATTTTCTGATTAGTATCTTCAATATATTTGAATGTTTTTCAGATTTGCAGCTGCGTTGATTGATCAGAATCTTGACAGTTGGGTTATGAATGTTGTTCCTGTTAGTGGTCCAAACACCTTGCCTGTTATATATGACCGTGGGCTGATTGGAGTTATGCATGACTGGTATTTTATTAAACTTATTTAATATTTTATCAAACACATACTGAATAACTTGTACTTATATTTTGTGGACTTGTCAGTTTGTTGTAATATCTTTCCCTTTATGATTTCTAATTCAGGTGTGAACCATTTGACACCTACCCCAGAACCTATGATTTACTGCATGCTGCTAACCTGCTTTCTGTTGAGAAGAAAAGGTACCTTTTCTCCACTTGTCAAACTCTTTCTTTTCATTCATTTGTTTTTAATATGCTGTCCATAGGATTAGGAAGCATACTTCAGTACTGTACATTTTATTTCTCCCAAGCAAAGTAAAATAGTTTGGATTTCCAATCTGTTACTCATCCTTCCATGCCATAGTGATCTATATCTACTAATCATATAAGATATACCTAACTAATGTCATTAAATTCAGACACTTGTACCTTAGTAATCTTACATCTAAATATTTGTCCACCTACAAATTAGTTATATTTGTATTTTAATACTTCATCTTTCATTTACGGCATGTAGTATGACTTCATCAATGCTTATTGCAAATAAGAAACTTGGTACAAATTTACTTTGGTTTTGGTTATGTATGTTGTAACTTGAGGAAATTCTTTACTATCGTTGCATTTGTCTGTTATTAGATGCAATTTGTCATCAATTATGCTCGAAATGGATCGGATACTAAGACCCAGTGGACGTGTATACATCCGTGACACTCTTGCCATCATGAATGAGCTTATAGAGATTGGCAAGGCCATGGGGTGGCAAATGACAATGCGAGATACAGCTGAGGGTCCTCATGCAAGTTACAGGATCTTGGTTGGTGATAAGCGCCTGCTGCGTGGTTGATCTTGATTTTGATCCCTGCAATGGGAAGTTATCGGAATAGGGTCACAGATTTTAGAAGAATAGGAGGACGATGCAAGTGTAAATATCACTTCCTTATGGCTTATAAGCAGAGTCTGCAGTCTGGGGAGCATTTCTCTGTGGACTCTTGGCACCAAATCGCGAGAGCTGGTTAAGGTCTAGTGTGCATCATTTAACTGTTCACAAAATTCATTTATTTGTATATGGCAAACTTTCTAGGCCGAACGTGTTATATTTTTCATTAATGTTCAGTTGCAGCATCATAAGCTTTATATAACGCTTGGTAGTTAGTACCATATAAATTAAGTTATCTTTTTTTTCTTCTCCGACATATAAAGATGAAATGCTTTTATTTTCGTGGCAACAGCTAAGAATGTTATATTTTCATAATTTATTGTTCATTGTGTTAGTTACTCTCATTTTTATTTTAATTATATTAAATTCTAAAATATATTTCTGATATTAAACAAACACTTTCTTAAATATACCTTAGAATAACATTTCTGATGACATAATTTAGGGGAATATTATTCTTAGAAACATAAATTGATTTCACAAAACAAATGGTGTTTTTTATTGAGTTTACAGTAGATTTTGATATTATAGTCTGCTACTCAACATGTCTGGGATCTGTTCAAGGATGTTGGAATAAAAAAAAATTATTAATTAAAAAAAACAGGAAGGGTGCAAAATGATAGGGATCCATTTATCGTGCTCTTGCTTCATACCTATAAAACGAGACCCATATAAATGTGGGATTTTACGACATTATGTTGATTCAATGATTCAATAAAGATTTGAGGTCCTAATAAAATTAAACATAGTTTCAGCGAAATACATTTCATATTAATAGCTACAAAAATATATTTATTATTTGTAAATAATAATGTTATTTCATCCTCTCTTTTTATTATCTCATTTTAATTAATTTATAATCTATCAATATATTTATTTATCACGTCAATAAATTTTACCAATTATTAACTATCAATACTAAGTAACAACTAACAGAAAAAAAAGTAAAAACATAAATTAGTTTTTAATATATTTCTGTATTATATTATTAATTTTCAATTATTATTATTTTTTATTTGCGTACCGACTTAAAAAGTTATTATGGTGAATATATTATTTGGGTGAAGTGATAACTCAAAAAGTTATAGCAGTAGCAGTTGATGGCATGTTTCTCTCCATAGCTTCTTTTTAGGATGGATATGACACAGTTTAGAAGTGAATTCTTGCCGACCACACTAAACCCTTGTTCAACTTTCCTCCAATTTTCTCCACTCAGACATTTCCACAAACACCCTAACCTCAAATTCCAATCACAAAAACTCTTTGCAGTGGTGTCATTCTCCGAAAACCCTAAAACAACCACTGAACTCTCAGTGTTGCAGCGGAATGCACCGTGCAATAGGGACCTCAGGTCTTATGCAGGCCGTAGCAAGAAGTCAGGTGGTGATGGCACTTCTTCTGGTCGAATTGAAGGCAATGCTGAGTTCCGAAGGAAGTTGAAGCGCAATGCTAGGGCAAGAAGCAAGAAATATGCGGAGTCTCTATTCTACAGGCTCAAAAACCCTAGGGGAGGTGGCAATTACGCTGATAACTTCACTGAGGACGAGCTTCAACAAATTGGCCTCGGTTATGATCGAATGGTTCGGTTTATGGAGAAGGATGACCCTAATTTACGTCATCCTTATGATTGGTATAAGTATGGTCAATATGGACCCTACTCTTGGCGCGGTGTTGTTGTCGGCGAGCCCGTTCGGGGCCGGTTCTCCGATGAGAATGTGACGTTAATCAGTGAAGTGAAGGACCATGAAGAGTGGGAGGAGATTGAACAAGGTGAAATGGCTCAAGATTTTGGGGAAAAAGTTAAGAAGTTGGATCAGAGTAAATTAAGGTATTTTTGGGTATTTGTTAGGCACCCAAGGTGGAGAATTTCAGAGAAACCTTGGCAGCAATGGACTTTAGTTAGTGAAGTTGTAATTGAAGCAGGTAAACAGAGATTAGATAAGTGGAGTTTGATGAGTAGACTTGGGAATAGTGCTAGGTCTGCGATAGGGAAATGTGCTGCTTGGATGAGACCGGATATTATATATGTGAAGAAGCCAGTGTTTCAGTGTAGATTTGAGCCACAGGATAACTTTTTCAACCCAATAATTCCGTTGCTTGATCCTAAAACTGAAGAGGATTTTCTTTTTGAGTTACGGAATGAGGATGGTAGTGTTGAGTTGTGTACTTATTTTGGTGGGTTGTGCAAGATTGTGAAGATAAATCAGAAAGCATTTGTTGATGATGTGGTGAATGCATACGAGAAATTGAGTGATGAGAAAAAGTCAAGATGCTTGGAGTTTCTGTTGGGAAATCATCCTTTGGAATTGTTGCATCCTTATACCAAAGAGTGGAAGGATAAGTTGGAAGAGATGGAACTGGGTTGTGATGCTCCTGATGAAGATGATAGTGTTGCTGATGATCCTGAAGAAACTGAGATTCTGGATTGGATTGAGGATGAAGGTGGCGATGATGATGCCGACGATACTGATGAGGAGGAGGAGGATGAAGATCAGGAGTTTGACGATGAAGAGCAAGATCTATTTATGGACATGGAAGAAAGCAAAGATGGCAAATTTCATGCCGTGGAAGAGGATACACTTACAGAAGAGGATGAGAAGGATTGGGACTGGAATGAGGAGTTTGAAAAATCATTAAGTAGCGGAAAAGCTATGGAAAATCTGGCAAAGAAGACTCTTGAGTTCAATGACAAGTTGGAAAAGAAGCAATCAATGATGAACAAAGTATATAAAGAAACAGCAGATTCAGTAGATGGAGATGAATTTGCCTTGCGAGGCAAGCGAGCAAAGGTCAGTAAAGAAGAGTGGAAGTATATCGGGGTTGGTCCATGGAGAAAAAAGATTAAGAAGAGCAAAATTCCTCCAGAACTATTTTTGCGAGCAGTTGTTAGACCTTTCACTTATAGAAATCTTGTTAAAGAGATTGTTTTAACTAGGCATGCAATTTTGGATGGTGATATTCGTAGGTAAGCTTAATACATTTGCCTTTTACATGGAGGCGATAGTGTTGTCTAATGTTTCTATATAATTCACATGTTTTTTTTTCTTGTGTGCTATCAGTCTATGACTTAATAGATGAACAAGGAGAAGCATCTTAGTATTGGGGAGGGGGGGGGGGTATCAAATACCTGCTCATATACTCCTATTTACTTTTTGTTGTTCAGTATTGTATTTACTAACTTACTGAGTTTGATCTAACTGTGGTTTCCCAAAAATATGGTGATTGTAACATTGAGTTTTATTATCTTCTGAGATGGTTAATCTTACTACTCGTTTATTCTGGAAGTTTGTGAAAAAAGATGGGTATGTTGCAATATGGCAAAAACCTTCTTGATAATAGCTGCTGTCAGAACCGTGAGGCAGGAACTCAACCTCCACTGTGTGACCAAAGCGATGACCCCAACAATGTTTGGTATTGTTTTCTTGTCATGATGATCCACAGATGATAATTATATGATTTTATCCAATTTTATGATTAATACAATGCAAGTTGTAAATTTAATATACTTGTTTGTGTTCCATGTAATCTGTATAAACACCGTTAACCCTATGCCAGTTGTTGTTGGAAACTAAGTAATGATAAGTTATGATAACTTGTGTTCCATGCAATCTGTTGTACCAGATGCACTATTACACTGTATTTCCGAGAAAGATTGTAACTAAATACTGCTATCTAGGTTTTTCATTTCCAAAAAACACTTAATTTGTTATTGAGCTCATATCACTCTACCGTATTTAGGCTTTATTCAAAGCATGTTTCATCGCTGTCATACTCAATTAGAAATAGGTTGGCTAGACAGACTGTTTCATTAAACCACAAGCAATTTTGGGGAATGGAAAAAATGTTTAAATGGCATGCACTTACATGTGTTATACTCCCTATCCTTTCAATTTCTTCTTTGTATTTCTTTTGTCCATATGTTGAGTTAGTAAATTTAAATAAAAATGTGTGTACATGAATGTAAACAAAATGAGAGAACCACTTATGAAACCCCTCTTCTTTTTCATTCGTTTTCTACCCCAAGAACACTATGAAATTAAGAGTGTAATAAGTACACTGGCTATATTGGATGATCATCTTTGCAAGTTGGTTTGTCCTTGTTTTTATCACATTTTGTAATAAGTACACGGGCTATATTGGATGATCATCCTTGAGATTAATAAAATATACTGCAGGAAAGCTTGACCAGACTTCAAGTTCCCATTTTCTAGAGGTTTAACCATACCCTGAACCTGAAGCCCGACTTCAAATTTCTGTAGGTAAAAAGCTCCCATTTTTATGACTTGTCCAGATTTCAAGTTGATTTCAAGACTGCAGTAGAAGAATGAAAACTGTATAGTATGTATCAGAAGTAGAAAAGTTCTAAATATTTTGTAAAACAAATACTTCTGAATTTAGGATAATAGTTTAGGTCAGTTCAAATTACAGTTTAGTTTAATTTAGTTTGATAAGAGTTCGGTTTGAATTTCTCCACTGAAGTGAACTGAACCAAAAATAGTTGAGTTTAGTTTTTCTGAACTGTTTTCACAGGTCAGTTATCCCTAATTGTTTTTTCATTTCGCACATTTTTCAATCAGTTCACTTCAGTTCAGTATTTTTATTCAACCTTAGCTATATTTTTGTCCAGCCTTAGCCGGAGCCTTTTCCTAATTTTGTGAAGTTAAGTGGTATTTGTCTTGTGTTGGGTTACCACTTGGCTCCGGCAGAGAAGTAACAACAAAAAATGAATCCTTATCTTTCTAAATAGGTCCTTCTTTATCTTTATCTTTCTCTTATGTGACCAAAATGTTAATAGAAACGTGTTATATGCAGTTTTATTTTCATAAATGACGAACCACAAGAAAACGATTCTTTTCGAAGGACCAGGACCATTGGTGCATTTCTATGAAGCAGAAACTAAAATGAAAATTTATTTTTGGGCACTAGAAATGAACTTTATGCCAAAATCTTGTTTAATCCTTGGTTTAATTATTGAAAGATTAACAACTTTGTTTTTTCGCTAAACAAGATCAACTTAGCTTTAATAAAGAGTGATTATCAAAAGTGGTAGCAGTTTATAACACTTAATCAAGTAATTTATGGGTCAAATCCTAACCATACTTGGTGGCATTTTAATGTTAATTCAATTAATAGAAAACTTCCCATGATAAAATATTCTAAACATTTTCCAATCACCAAAATAAAAAGCTAACTCTTAGACCGAACAAAAGTTGACTTTTTCGCTTTGGGCCTAACCTTAGGACCGAAGGTCATAGTTGAATGTTCCGGCCCAGCAACTTGCCAATATACTTCCTCTGTTCATTTTTAGAGCTTAGCTGATGTCTTGCATTAGCAGCAATATATAGATTCCAATTATGTCATGTAAAAAAAATTAAAAGTAATTAAGTTTTTAATTCCTAAATTATTTTAAATTTTAATTTCTACTCCATTCCAGTTTTCTATAAGTTTATAATTCTTCGTTTACTTTTTGTCAACATTTTCAAGTCCCTGATATTAAATTATAAATAAATTAAGGAAAAAAACTTAATTCACATTGAAAAAATAAAAAACTTACAATGATTAATCAGCAATATCAAGACGGGCAAATAGAGTTTGCCCCCACTTTTGTCTTTGACCAACTACCCGAATCTGATTATCTAAAGTAAAAAGTAAAAAGCTAAGTTTATGAATGCTTTTAATTTGTTGTTTATTAATGACTAAGTTTGGACCAATGGTTTTTCAAATATTATTCTCCCACTTATGCATTGCTTACATTATTGATTATTTCTATGGGATAAGTATATTTTAGGTAATGGTCAAAAGTGGAACACTCATGGTCAATCCCATCATAAAAACCATAGAACTTTAGATATGTGGTAACTTTTCGAATAAAATCGTATCTAATGCTTTGCCTTCTCTAATTATTAATTTTTTTTCCGTTGTTGCTTCCTTCGGTTTTTTGTCGCTCCTTCTCAAACAGTACCACACTCTTACTATTCTCTATTTTGAACAAACATTCTTCCAAATTGAAATATGACCTTTCAATGGCCCCAAACTTTTTATAACATTTTTTAACACGGAAATTGGTTAAAATCTATTGAAATCAAATACTTATAGATTTTAATAAATTTTCACTAATCATAAAGTAAGTGTTAAAAAAAATACATTAGGAAGTATGTCCCTAGCATTACTCATGTATTTATTGAAACTCAGAAAATAGATCTTTGGACAGTTTATAAAGCATAATAAAGAAGTAAATTGCATGTTTAGTCTAATGACACTTACTCTGAAATATTATAAGAAAAATAATTTTATTAATGAATGGTCTATAATAAATTTTATGTATACTTAAGAAGAATTTTCACTCACAAAATATTTCATTCCTTATTTTTTTTTATAATATTATATATAGAGAGAGAGAGAGGAAAGTTTATACATTATAATTTAAACATGAATTTTTTTTTGCTTGTAGATTTTTTTAGGGTTTCTTTATATAATTGTTTTAATTATTTTCATACAAATTTTTCTATGATTTTTCAAAAACATTATTATTTTTTTAAAATTATATAAAATATATACTGAATTAATTATTTTTTTCTGATGATATTGTAAAAATTCTATATAAATAAATAAATTAACTTGTTTTAAAATTTCAACAGAAATAATTTAAACATAAATTCTCTATTTTTCTAATTTAATTGAAAAAAATAATATAGAGTCACCATATTAAATCTAACTATTTTTTTTTAAAAGTAGACATATTTTAAAATTATTTATAAGAAATAATAATTAAAATATTATAAATTTAAATATTTTACCCTCTAAAACTTTTAATTAAGATCCACCGCCTAATAAAATTAATTACTGTCATCAATAATATATATATATATATATATATATATATATATATATTGAGTATCAATGTCATAAAAAAAAAAAAAAAAATGGCCAAATGAAAATTTGCGGAATGTTCTCTTTCAAGAATCGGTGGCTATAGAAGACTGTGATTTTTAATCAAGAAAAAGTAGAGTCTCTCAGCAGTTTTTAACAGGTTCATATTATTATATGATATTGTACAAGATTATTAGAAACAGAGAGGACCCACATATATCTTTGATATTTTATGATTTATGATTGAAGTATGTGTCGTGCCAATAAGTAGTAGCCAACACACTCACTACAATTTCTATAAACAAATAATAGTAAGTTGTATCAATTTCATATAAAATATTATATTTTAAGAATTCTCTTCTCTCTTCCTCCTTTTGTTAAGTTAATTCATCTTATTCTGACTCTCAATTTTAATTTTTTCTTATTTACTGATTTAAAAATTAAACATTTTTTAGTTAAAATTTATATTTTGATTTCTAACTTTTATTTTATTATTTTTTATGTATAGACTTGTTGATATTCCGATCCATGAGTAATGATCATGGTTGACAAGTATGATTGATAAGTGTGACATGTGTATTATGACCTTTATTTATTAGTAGTAAAGTATTTTTTTCCTTCATTTAAAGGCATGTGAAGAGCTACATTATCAACATTTATGATTTTATCTTTTTCATTTTAACGCTAACAATTTTATTTTAATGCTAACAATTTTATTTTAACTGTGTTAGTTTTTAAAATTTATCGAGTTATAGTTTTGCGTTAGAAAAGAAATAGCTGGAAATTTTAATTGTAGTTAAATTTTTAAAGGAAAAAAGAAATATTAAGGAGGTCTTCTTTATCTTTTATAGGGTTTTTCCATCCAGTTACAGATAGTCTACATCTTCATAGACATTTCTATTTCATTGAGTCTCTCTCCGAGACACTGGCTCTGGTCCTGGAAGGAGGCCTTCTTTGCTCTTTACCTGAGCTGCGCAGGAAAAGTCCAAAGTCAATCTCAACAAATAGTGAAATTTCATAGAGTTTTTTTGTGCATGTGCAGATAGTCCGCATTTTCACAGATATGTCTGTTTCACTGAGTCACTATCCGAGATAGTGCCCAGGTCGTTACGCTTTTATATTAATAATATATTATTTCATATATTCATTTTTGTATTAAAACCAAAATATATACATATATGTCATTATTACATTAATTTTAAATATATAAATATCATTTTTTTTCATTGGTCACTATTGCTAATATTATAAAAAATAAAAATAAAAAATCTACATACTAGCCGGTTGGCCTTGCAGAATATGGTTGAAAACAAATGTTCTTACTTGGTTGACAAATTGGCACGGAGCTTTGTATTAACAAAAAAAAAGTATATGAAGTTATCTCAGTGCGTGGATGGCTGTTATACACTGTGCTTCATTCTTTTTTCATTAAATTAAATTCTTTTTAAAATTATAGAAATTAAATTAAAAAATTAAAAATATAAAACTAAATTAAACACAAAGAATAACACAGGGATCTAAATATAATTAACCCAAATTTATATTTAAACCTTGAAGCAAACCCAAAGGGTTATCAAAATATATCTCAAACTTGATCACTTTTTCTTAGCCAAAAATATTATCTAAACCTTTTTATATGGGCTATATTCTGGCCCACCAACTCGCCAAATTCATTATTTATTTAACTTTTTTACGATAAAACTGAGATTATTGGTAATATATTTTAGTTGTGGGAGATTTATAATTGGACTAGAAAAACCTTGCCAATGATTAAGCAACAAATCAACAATAGTGAATGGGTTGAATAGAATTTCATTTACTTTGTCATTGTCATGAACTACCAGAATCTGATGCTACCAAGTAAAAGATAAAAACAAAGTTCGTCAAATGCTTCCATGTTTATTAATTTTAATTTTGAGGTAATGTTGTTTATTAGGTTTTGATGAATGGTTTTTCAAGTATTATTCTTCCACTTCGGCATTATTGCTTGCAACATTATTCCTTATGGATAGTATATTTGGGCAATCATCAAAAGTGGAACATTTTCAATCAATCTCATCATCAATGCCGTCCAAACTTTAGATACGTGGCAACATACTTATGGAATAAAAACACATGGTCAGTTTGATTTTATTTTTATTTTTTTAAAAAAATCACATATTTATCGTGAAAATTTAATGTAAAACAATACTAACAGTTATGTTCAAAAATCATATAAATGATGATATTTAATTAATTAATAATGTAAAATTCTTATCTCATAAACTATTTTTTGAGATAAGTTAGAGTTTATTATTGTTGTTCAACCTATTAAACCACTTGTTTGTCCACAAATGTCTAATCTTTTAAATTTATGCTTAAGTTAATTCCAAGATGAAATTTTAAGAAAATGCTTATAACAAATAAAATAAAATGAATTAAATATTGTGATCCCCTTTTCTCTTCTGAAACGGAACGTAACTCGAAAAATTAAATATTGTGAACCACATTTCTCCATTTTGGCCGGTTGATTGGGACACTCTTTGGTATTTGATTCTCTGCAAAGGTTTGCATAGGGTAAAATTATTGTATCTAATATCATCGTATTTGATTGGGACACTCTTTGTGTTTGATTGGGACACTCTTTGTTTTTAATTTTTTTTTGTTAAATTTTTGTTTCATATTTTGCTCTGTTATTTATTTTTTCTCTTAATATTTAATCCTTAAATTATAATTTTTTTACTTGCAGAAGTAAAAATGAAACAAACGAACAAAGAGTAAAATAAAAATTTATCTCAAAATAAAAAAATCACTAAATTATAAGGACCGAGACCATGTTTAAACTCATCTTTTCCTATTTTATGCTAAAATAATAAATGAAGAATAGGAGTGTGATTTATTCATGTCATTATATTAACATGTTTCTTATTTTAACTTTATTTTTATTCTGATTCTTTCACACCGGGTCATCATTTTAAGAGATATGAAATTTAAATGAAATTAAATTTAGATTTAATTATAAGATTCTTATTTTTAATTTTTGGAAATATTTTAGTTTTTTATTTTATTTTTTCAACATTTTTAGTTTTTACTATTAAATTAAAAAAGTTAAGCACTAATATGGTTAACATTAGCATTTTAGGATTAATCTGTAATTATTTTTTCTGACAAAAAATTAAGTAAAGATCATTTTCTCTCAAAAAAAATTTACTGAGACTACAAATCATAACCCTAAAAACTAGAATGAGTAAAAATTTAATTAATCCTTGAATTTATAAAATTTAATTTGGTTAATTTTTTCAAATTTAATTTTTTCTAGATTAAAATTAATTCCTTAATATAAAATAAAACATGTAAAAATATTATCCCGATTGATTTTGGAGAATTTAACATGAAATAGAAAAAAAACACTAAAGTTATTGCATCAAGTGAGCACGAACCTAAAAGAAAGTACCAGTATTATGTCATGAGTGAGAAAATACCACTATTATGGATTAGGCCCAAGACCCAACCCGAATTTAAGGTGGTCCACCCTCTTGCAATGTAGACCATACACAAACGTACTATAATTGAAGTCAATCTCATAATATCAAAGATTAACATATAACTCCTTTTTTTACTTAGAATATGGTCCAATTAAAAGTGAAGTCTAAAACAAATCACGAAAGAGACTATTTTATTTTAACTGAAATAACTTATGTTAGATCTAATTGTTAAAATATGCTACATTTTTGTCACACCTCGGACCAAACAACTACATTCTTAAACAAGAGAAATTAGATTAAAAATTGATCGCATCATGTGGTGGTTAATAGAGATTTTAGGAAAAAGTTTAATCGTTGATTCGATGTTGTAGCTCTACTAGTGTAGCTCCACTTTGGTTTAAACACAATTCCCACAAGTTATATTATTATGTATAAAATATAACATGGTATAAGTTTTCTGCATATTTAGGAAGATCTAAGTTAGGTTCTCTAAATTGTTCCTTGTCATGTCTAGAAAGTGAAGTGGACCAATGAGATAAATTATAAACTACATGTCCAAAAGCTAGATTGGTTGAAATTTTAACCATGAAAGTGGAGATTGACTAATGAAATCATGGCATTAAAAATATCTCTAATGAGAAAAATTTTAGATTGACAATCTATTTATCAATTCATGTTTGATTTTGTTCTATACTCACCTCTCATGGTGCCTCAAACGTTCCTTTTTGCCTTGTATATAATATAATGTATAATATAAGTTTTATGTCAAAGGTAGTAGTTGAGTTTCATAGTCAAAGGCGCCATTTGAGGATGCCATGTGTCCCTTGTGCTTTGCCACATCAAGAAAGATTTAGAAACGAATCTTAATTAATTTCCAAACTAGGTAAGCTAATAACACTTTAAAGAAAAACATTAGTTGTTGTGTGTGGTTATTTAAGGTCAAGAATTCAGTTTCCTACCCAAAAATAATATTAATAAACAAATAGTTAAAAAAAAAAACAGAAAAATGGATTTCTACACAGAACTAGTCCATAAAAAAAAGCACATCAAATCTGAACAAATCTAGTCCAGCTAATTGATGGTGACACTAAAAAAAAAATGAATAAATGCTACGTGTCAAGCTGTGAGTATGAGTAGGTCCCACATGTTTATTATTGGTGCTACAAAGCATGAACCAAATCCCAATAAATATTCGTTCATTTTAATTTTTATTTAAATTATTTTATAAGAATGTGACTCATTTTAATTTTTTCAATGAAGGAATTTGTTAATATTTATTTTAACAAAATTACATATTTTATTTTAATTTTTTTACATAAGTAACTGTTTGATTTTTTTTTTTCAAGTAACCTCCCTCAATAAAAATTAACTGTCTAAGGAAAAAATGGTACGGGCAAATTATTTAATTTGGTCCCTTTCTTATTTTGAATATTAAAATAGGTTTAGTTTAATTTTATATGGAAAGGTCTATTTTGTAAGGGAGTGTCATTCGTATTTGTGGTACCCATAATACTAAAAGAAAGAATACGTTGATATTGTAATTTAAATATTTTCCTGAATTTAAAATATCTGTATTCATTTATTATTTTTAGTTGACATTTCAATTTTATTTTCTTAACTTTCTTTTTGTTTGGTTGCTTGACCTTGACTCACGTTCATGTACTAAAAAGATGCAGTGGGTATTAATTATTGAGTTGTAACATTTATCCATCCACAACGGCTTCATCTTCAATAATACAGTCCCTTTATTGGACAAAAATATAAATTCAAATACCTATCCTCAAATAGAACTCCCATGAATTTCATTTATCTTGAGAGTTTTAAAAACAAGGTCTAGTAAATGCTAATTAATAATATTATTAAATGCTTACTAATACTAATAAAAAATTATTTTATTATTATTATTATTAGTAGAAGTATTATTATTATAAAAGACCAAATAAAGTTCTCCCCCTTTTTCTAATGGTATTATCAGTAAATTATTAAAAATTAATTTCTTTTGAAGTACAAATATTACTAAAACAAGTTTTTTGTAATAAATTATTTTTTATTCAAATAATCGAGAACTCAAAACCCTTTAATCTAATTTAGTTGGTTAAACAAAACGTGAGTTATTATTGATTTGGTATTATCTTCGATTTTTATAGATAAAAAACTTCAATAATTTAATTTATCAATCAATTTTAAAATTTTTAGAAATTAATGATTCAATTTTCACACTTTCTACCATCATCAGGATAGTAATTCACAGGACAATGTAGATTAAACTTTGGTATTATGATTTTACCCAACTTGAGGTCAGCGGTAGATTAGTACAGTAGCGTGATTAAACTAAACTCATAATCATCCATTTTCTTACATCCTACTTCTAGATACAGTCATATTTATCTGACTTATCTTAAAATTTAGGTGGCAAAATAATTTATGTGGCTAAGTTTTTCGTATTAAGTTTATAACCGTACGTGATGTTAGCACATATCATTAACTAATCATCAATTTGAATTAATTACTAATAAAATTTTATTTAATTAATTTACTCAAATGAATGATCATACTCTACATCACAACCTCCACTTAAAAATATTGAATTATTATGAAATCAGAATATACAATTAATTAGTTTGTCAATGAATCAATCATACTCGTACATTACCTTCCTTAAAATATCAAAATGTATTAAGAAAACAATGAAAAAATTTTATTTCTTAATCCTCTTAATCATGGCTACAATTAATATTAGTGTAGTTTATTATATACGGGAAAAAAAACAAAGTTAAGTAAATGACATGGATCAATTCAAAACTTAAAGTGGTATTAGAGTCTAAATGTTTTTATTATCTAAAAAAAAAAAAAAAACCGGCACTTTCAATGAGAAAATAAGCTAAGAGATCCTTGACATAACAATGAAATTATCATTATTTTTTTTTTTTAATTTTCTTGGGATAGATCCCTCAATCTAATATTTCTGTACTTTTGCTAAAAAAAAAAATAAAATTGTAATTGAAAAGGATTTGTGAAATAGACAAGCATGGTAATAAGAAAGGGTACAGGATAAGCACTGTACTTAAGATATGGTGGTAGAGAATGATAGGGTAGTGCCATGGCCAAAATGTTTCCTTTCGCATCCTTATCAATCCTTCTCGCTTTCCATTCCTATATATCTTTGTGCCTCTTTTCTTCTATTATTTCTAATTTCTTCATTTTCCCACCTCATCCATTCTCCTAATTGTTATCCAAACACGTCCTTCTGTTAAGTTCAGTTTCGATCATCAAAATTTAGGCTTCAACTTATTCTCTCCCACCTTAGTTACTTTATCTCTTGTAATAAGACAATCTTTTCATAAATGCTTATTGATTAAAACAAAAATATTGAATGAATAATTTCTCTCATAAAATAAAATACTAAGTATTTATAGAATATGTTTAACAAAATATCTCAGATAAGTTCTAGCGGTTTCTACTGGTCGTAAAGTTTTCGTTTGGTTGAGTGATAAATAAGTTTTAAACAAATTCTTCTTAGCCAGTTTTAGCAATTCTTTTAACTCCTTGAAGTAACATTTTAAAAAATGCTGGTTATTAGTTGATAGTTTTTTTATACTTTATACCTCTTTTATCCTTAAAATATTAATTGAATTTCTCTTAACTTTTCTAAATAAAGTATGATTCTATATTAAAAAAATATTTTGTTAGACTTAACTAAATTTTTTTGAGATATTATTTAAAATTAATAAAAAAAATTATAAAAGTTACAACTAAATAATGTAATTAAAATAATTTATTTATAAATAACATCATGAAAAATAAAAACAATTAAAATAAAATTAAAAATATTCTAAAATATATTTTTATCAAAAAAAAAATAATGTAAAAATATCACCAAAACATATCATTTCCTGTCATTTACATTTATCAATTATTTTAATTAATCGTTTTATCAAACATTTTTAATTAAAAAAACTAATTTTTTTTTTCATATTTCAATTACCAAGTTACCGGTTATCAACTTTTTGACTGCTAGCAAATTTCTCAATTTTTAACTAACTTTTCAAATTTTCAATTAGTTTTACTAACCATAGTCACAAAAGCTCATTTAGTTTCTCTAAAAGTTATTTAAATAAGATATAAACTAAGAGTCGTTTTACTATTCATAGCATGAACTCATTTGATTTTTCTAAAAGTTAATGTAGATATGTTAATTTTAACTAACGAAGGAAGTTATTTAAATAAGATATAAACTAAGAAAATATATTACAATTTCTTTTGGTACAAGATGAAATAAGAATGAAAGAATTAACAAAGAAAAGAATTAGAAAAAGGATAGAAATAGGAGTGAGTTTGAAATAAAAATTATGCTTTGTTTAGATGGATGGAATTAGAAGGAAAAAAATTTAGATATTTGATTAGATTGAAAAGTAGTGAAAATGAAATGAAACTAATTAATAACTTTATCCATGTAGTGTGGTATGTGTTGCCCATACATTTGTGGGTCAACATAAGTCTTCTAATGCCGCACAAGACATCACTCGCTTTAAAAGCAGCCACCATCATACAAAGCAACCACATGATTGCCACCTTCAACCTTTCTTCCAATTTCAATTTTCCTCCCATCGTTTTTCTCGCCAATTTGAAAAAATAAAATATCTCGTTATTTTTCTTCTCCATTTATTCCATAAATGGGTGTAGAAGAAATTTTCCAAATATTATGCTCTATATTTTCCTATCATTTTCTCAAATGAAACTTCTCATGGAAACTGGGTTAATCATGTCATTGCACACTTTTTTATGTAAATTTTCAACCTATTTAAAACTAAAACAGGATGAATCTCCTCTCATGTAAAGTCCACGTAATTTTCATCTCCTACTTCTAGATTTTGCCCCTAAACAAATAGTGAAATAAATTTCTTCCCACCCTTTTCTTTTTGCCTTCACACCAGTTAAAAATTGTTTTAAGTTCGAAGAGCTACATATGCCAATAATGGCCTAAGTAACTAACTAAAAGGGTATGTAAAAATGGAAATTGTCTAAGTTGAATCCACACATGAAACCTATTCTGTTCATGTTTTATCTTAGTATAATATTTTTTTTATAATTATTAAAAAGACATAAGAATGATATAAGAATTAAATATCTTTTTTTTTCAAGTATAAATATCAAATATCAAGCATTAAAGAATGATATTTCTAAAATATATTTTACTTTCGTATTAGTATTTCATAATTTATGTGCATTAACTTCAAACATTTAAAGATTTTGAATTGAAAGACAAGTAAAGATCATTGACAATGCTGCAAGAGCAAAATGCCTCTATAGTTATGTTATTTATCTATTCTGAGAAGCATTACGTGGCAATATTGGAGAAATATCTTTTCCACATTAAGATAAAAGTATCTGAAACATGGAGACTCAGAGGTTCTTGACATTTTGAGATAGCCCCGCAGTGCAAACGTGTTAAACCAAACTAAACAAAAGAGAATTGGCACAATTATAGATCTGAATTTAATTATATATTATATTTCTAGTTACGAAAACAAAACAACGGTGGTATACCACTTGTTTTACACACCAATTGTTTCCACTACTCTTAAAATTAAAATTTCCATAATTTGTCTTAACATTCCCAAAAGTTACAAATCAGCATAACGTTCCACACCTTTCATTTTCTTCCTTTTTTTGTTTGTAATATTAATTAACAATAATAACAAAATGCTACAAAACGAAGGTGTCCACGCACTGTTCCCATTAGGTTTTGGGCGGCGGATTAGTATATGTTCATATTTTTCCCAGCCATTCAATTAACTAACAATTAATCATTAATTAATTAATAATTAATCCTTCTGTTGTTGACGTTGATCTCTCCTCAAATCAACCACCACGGCGCTCACGTTGTCGGAACTTTGCCTCACCAACGCCAACTTTGTCAGCAGAATGGAGGCGTCAGTGCACACCTTGTCGTAGTCCACCACCAACTCTCTCACCGGAGACGGCGGACACGGCAGCTTATGCGCGTTAAGACACATCCTCACCACCTTGCAAGCGGTGTCGTTTTGCACCGTGTCCCAAAGCCCATCACTCCCCAATATCAAACACTCATCCTCGTCACTCCGCTCCGTTACCGTTACTTCCGGTTCCGAAATCACATAAGGCTTCAAATAATTATTCCCTGCAAAAAAATAATATAATAATATTAATAAGAAATTCAGAACCTTCCTCTGCTATAATGCGCCGAGCGTGTATATTAATTTTAAAAAATTATCCTGCGCACTCACTCACCCATGGCTCTGGACATGGCTAACACTCCAAGCACTCGAGGCCCATCCCAATATATCACGCGCCCTCCCGCGGCTTGGATCCGAAGCAACTCGTCGGGTCGGTCCGGCTGCAAAGAATATATACCAAACCAAAAAGGTTAGTGACTTAGTACTTTTTGCCTCCACTAACCATTAGTGGAGCCAGCACAACGAAATTAAATCATTTGCGCGTGTGAATAACGCGCCAACCGTGTCAATTTAGATCCCACACACTAAATAATTTACCTTGTGATCTTCGGAGAGTGGAACGGCGACGTTGTTACGGCACATAACGGCGCGCGAGTCGCCGCAGTTGGCGACGATGATTTTCTCCGGCGTGACGACGGCGACGACCGCGGTGGATCCAACGGCGTCGCAGTGTGGAGTTCGAAGCTCGCACCTGCAAGCAGGAATCTCGTTGATATCGCTCCATCTTTGTATCTCTTCGTCCATGCGAGCGAAACTCTTCTTCATCAGTGGTTCCCATTCCAAATTCTCTCCCGCTTCGTTAACTTCCTCCTTCACTATCTCGTGCAACCTCGCCTTGCACATACTCGCCACCTATAAAAAAAAAAACGGTAATAGATTAAAACCAGATCCATCACAAAAAAAACTGGTTAAGTATTCATGATTTATAATTTGTTATTACATGAGAGCATCCATGACCGTCGAAGACACCGAAGAAATGAAACCCTAGTTCATCTTGAGCATTACAATTTTCTTTACAAAACGATGGACGGATTGAAACGGCGTCTTCCATGTCCCTCCTCCTTCCACAAACCGACGTTACACCACATCTTGGACGCTCCTCCATAACCTTCGAGTTTTTCACAGTAGAAACCTTGGTACAATTCGGAACCGAAACCGAAACCGGAACAGAAACAGAAGCAGTCTCAACTCCTTCAGATTCAGAACTGTGAACGGCGTTTTCGCACTCCCGTGGCGGCGATTCCGGAGAATCACAGTGGTCCAGCTTTTGACGCTTGCGGTTGTTCTCCGGCGCCGGAATTGCCACGTCAGCTATGTATTTTAACGGTAACAGGTCCAAACTCCGACGAGCGGAAGGGCGTGAGGTTGGCTCCATGGGAGAAGGAGCCTCTCCTGTCTCTCCAACAACGCCACAGCAAATACCAGCCATTGGAAACAAAAAATTTACCACAAAAATCTCAGAACTAAACTTAGATTATGAAATGAAAACTCACTAATAACTTATATGAGTAAAATGAAACCTTAAACAAGTGAGAGAAAAAGCGCTGCGAAAGTGTTACTAATATATAAAATGAGAAAGAAGAATCGGTTGAAATGAAATTGAGGGAGAAGCTTTTGAAGAGGGGAAGAGGGGTGGGGGCAGGCACCTGGGGCCACATACCCTGCCCGTCACCGTCACGGGCATCACCCGACACATACAGTTGGAATGACGTCGAACCATTTAATACCGAGATGCAATCTTGACCCTTCATTTTCTTGATATGTTTTTGTGATTGATACACGTGGTGGTGGCTTTTGGGATCATACGCGTGGACCAATAGAAGAATTACACGTTAGGTCGAAACTTGTTCCTTTTCTGACACGCATGTGGTCCTTTACCAACACTTTGCCTCTCTCTCACCCGCTCAATATTTTTCCACTTCTCCGTTTTTATTTTCTTCTCAACATAGGCTCATACCACGTGGCGACATCGTAGAATACGAGATTCTTGTCTGATTCTGATCTCCCATCGTTGACGCTTCACAGCAACAAAAAGTCTCAAATGTTATTGATGAGTTATTATGACACGTATAGCATCTAACCCACTTTATTAGTAATAGTAAAGACTAACGTATGTAGTTAATTAAAGAATTAAAAAAGATTAATATTTAAATTAAAAAATAAGTGCAGAATAAATTTAGTTTCTTCTTTTAAATTTTTGTTACTAAATTCTCAAATATTGATTAATTTATCTTAAAATATTTATCATAATTATAAATTTCTAAACAAAAGTTATTATGTAAGAAATGAAATCTTATTCAAATTTATGATTTGTAATAAAATCTAATTAATAAAAATTAACTTAAAAGAAAAGTATCTAGAGATATATTATTAACATTTTTTAATATTACTTTTATTGTTTTAGTTACAATTTCATAAAGTTATTGTATTAATCTTTAAAACTAAAAATAATAATTAAAATTTTAAAATTATAATTATCTCATTTAAGTTTTATATCAACTACTTTTATTTTAGTGTTAAATACATGTTGATAGTTTATGATACTGTCATTTAAGTTATAAATTTGTTTAATTTTTAAATATTGTGATTAACAAATTACATTCTTAAAAACTTATTCGTATATTTTAAAAAATTAAAGATTACTGTAATAGGATTCTATATTTTGATGGATTAAAATAATAATTTCTTCTTATTTATTTAAACTTGAACCAAATGGTGATATGTGGAATTTAATTTTAATAAATTTACTTATATGCGCTGTTTGGTTCGGTTCCTATTGTTTGCCGAAGAAAAACACGTGTAGGATAGCATGTCAAATTGATTGACGCTTAACCAATATCAAAATTGTTTTTTGGACGCGTGGCTATTACTAGCGTGCAAATCAAACCGCTCGATTCTTCATCTTTCTACTTGATCCAGACACGTTTCCTTTTCACCGCCATTATTACTTGACAAATGCCGATTACTCCCTGTACTGCATGCATCTCTTCGGCGTGTTTCTTTAAAATGTTGCAGACAATTAATTGGTTTTATCGATAGTTTTATATCTTTCAAACGGTGTTCTCAGAATCGCTCAGAAGGAATCAAAATATTAAAATAAATTTATAATTCTTTACTTTTGTTATCTTTTATTCGTGTCCGCATTCTATGATGGCTGTAATATTAGGTATTTAATTTGACCATTCATGATAGAACAGGTAATTATGAGACTCTCTGGTTATCGGCAAAACTTATCCTGATATTAATATGACAAAAATTAGGATAAAAATAAATTATTAGTTTAAAATTAACAATAAATTACATAAGTTTATCATAAATTATAAAAACATAATGACATGATATTAATACTACGTAATCTCTTGTAGTTTATATATATTTTAAAAAATATTTCTAATCTAAATTTAAATTATATTATTTATTTTATAATATCATTAATTTGAATACATAATTAAATACTAATTAATTTAATCGTTGAAGTGTTTTCTATAGGTATATTCTTTATTTTAGAGAGATTAGTCAACTCAACTTCTCATAAAATTTTTATATTCAATCGAGTTAATATTATCTCTCAATTTTCAGGCTAGATTTTAGTAAGAATATCTTATGAATATAATTACTAATTATCCTTATGTTTATGTTTTATATATATATATATATATATATATATTTATTATTTTTAATTAAAAATATCTTTAAATAATGAGTCTAGAATTATTGACAAGATTGTGATTCAAAGAAGTCAGTTTAGAATGAGTTTTTATAATATGTTGAGTTAATAAATAAGGATGAGAGTGTCGACAATCTAAACTTATGTTAGATGTATATTTTATAAGAGAAATAGGTATAATTATTAGTTTTTGAATAATTTCATGTGCATGTATTTATAATGAAAAAGAGAGAAATTGTATTTTCGTATGTGTCACTTGTAGGTGTGTTGTTGTAATCTTGTACCGAACTAATATCTATACGACTTAACGTGACCTTTCGATCACGTGTTACTTATTTAATGGGTGATCAAGAATTTTCTTTCAAGATATGACACGATAAATAATAATACTTTTCTTTTCTGATAGCACGTTTACGATAAATAATAATACTTTTCTTTTCTGATAGCACGTTTACGCGCGCAAAATATATATATATATATATACCTTATAAGTGTAATAATTTTTTTCTTATATAAAATATTAATATTTTATTGTTTTATTTTTATTTAATGATAAATATACCTAAATTAACATGATTTTGATGATGTTTTTTCCTAAAGATTTTTTTTGTTATTTTTAATAAGTTTTCCATTTTCAATTATGATTTTTCATTTAAAAAACTTGAATTTGAGAATTTCTAAATTTAAAATTTTGTTAAAGAATTTGAATTTTGTTATACTCAACTTAACATAATATTTATAATTATATTTTGAAGTTATGGTCATATTTATTAAGAGTGATGGTAATGTGAATTTCTTATTCATTTACTAACATTTTCTTATTAATTGATATTTATTATGTTAGACTTTTTTTTAATAACGAAAGGTAATTCTACTGTACACAACAACTAGTCAATTATATGTATATTTAAGTTTTTTTAACAAGTCAAGACATAGTAAATGACAAAATATTAACTCAAGCACTAGTATAAAAACAATATATTATGGTAGTTAAAAATTGTTTATTATGGCCAGTTTGGAACTGTTGTAATATATGCAAGATATATAAAATAATCTATTTTTAACAGTATTTAAATAACTGTCATAAAAATAATTTTTAACGATAGTTAAATAATCATCATAAAAATAATATTTTACGGCGGTTGTTAACTAACAACCGTTCTCATATATACATTTTTTATGATAATTAATGATTAAAAATCACCGTAAATATTAATTTTTTACGATGGTTATTAGTTAAAAATCGTCGTCGCAAATGCCATTTTTACAACGGTTATTAACTAATAACTGTCACGGTTAATGTTTTAAATTTGGATCAAAATATGAATATTCTCACTTAAAATGTGAATATTCCCCAAATAATAAACAAAATTAAAATCTATCCAATATACAATCAAAACAATATTTTCATATAATCAAAACATTTTCAATCCAGAAAAGGAAATCCAGCAATCACTTTGCAACAAATTAATATGCTAGCAATTTTGTTTGTTTTTTCCTAATTAAACCAAATTTTTTCTCCTAGACCCAAAAGAATAAAACGCATTGCATAAATTCATGGCAACAGAGAATCAAATTACATGAGCCCAAGTGGTATTTTTGCTATATATCATCACTAATTTGTTCAATATAAAAGAAAATATAATCTAAATATAAGGAAAATTAAATAATATAAAAAAAAACTAACTACCTAATTGAGAAATCCAAATGGAGCAACCATTGCGGAAGTGAGAACAATGACAACAATGACCGTGGAGAGGAGAACGTTGCTGGAAATGGTCGTGGAGAAGAGAAACGACTTCCAATGGTCGTCGAGGTGAGAAGAGAAAGAGAAAGAAGACAACCGGTGAGAAGAACGAAACAACGATTGTGGAGAAGTAATGACCATCGTTATACGGTGATCCGATTGAGAAAAGAGAGAACGTGTCGTTAGAGAAGAAAGAAACAGTGAGAAGAGAAGAGAGGCATTAACTGTTAGGGCGAAAATGAAAAAGTGACGGGGAAATGCGCATTTCTAATAAATTAAAAAGATCTTTATAAGCGATTATTTTATCAACTGTGGTTAAAGATCCTACAGAAAAGTAAAGGAAAAACTATACATGCATAATTAAAAGCATTTTTAATGATGGTTCTTAGAATAACAATTGTTAAAAACATTTATTACGATGGTTCTATAAACAATCGCCGTAATAAATGTTTTTAATGGCAGTGATTATAACAATCGCCGTTAAAGATCCTTTTATAACGGTTTTTTCTACACCTGTTGTGAAAGAGGAGCCATTAAAAGGACATTTTGCACTAGTGAATGCCTCCTTCAATCCTTTATAAATGTTATCATTTTTCTTCCTCTCGTCTGTATAATTTACTAACCCATTTTATTTTCCTTCGTAAGCTTATATTTTATGTTGTAAAATGAAGTACAATATAATTAGATATTACTCTATTAATATTAAAATCAGAATGCACTTACAAGATTGCTGATACAACTGTGTTATCATTAGATTTGGTAACATTGATCATTTATAATTTGACAAAAAAAAATTATTGAAATAAAATTTGAATCACATTCGTGATCTTGGCTTTACCAAATTCATTACTAAATAAATGTTAATAATTGTATTATAAAAAATACAATCTCTTCTTATCATCCACACGTACTAGATAATAACTTATTATATATCCCACCAAGTTTCTTTATGTATTTTAGTATGCACAAACCCTTACGTTGCCATATATCCTCCTTCCATGTACTTATTACCATATGTACTTGTTAAGTACTAGTCTTTATTTCTCGATTTGTGTCTTTTGCACTATGCTCCGATTCATATGTCACAGTTTAAGTTTCACCTGATAGATATAAATGGAGAAAGAAATAACAAACAAGAAATTAACATAATTCAGTTCCTCAAGACCTACTCCTCGTTTCCATCATAACAAAATTCACTATTTATAATTTTTGAACGGAGAAATTACAAACCCTTTTCACATATAATTTTTGTATGAAAAAATCACAAACTATCCCATATGTTTGGCACATGTTAGATCAAAACGATTAACGTCTCAAGTTTTGATTAATAATAGAACAGACAGAACATATCAGACTGAAGCATTGCAAGCCAAAGTCAAACTTAACAAGCACAGACGGAACATGACCCTTCAAAGATCATTCATGATCAAGTCATTCGTCTATCCCAAAGCCATGTCATCAGACGAAAGCATAAGACGATACGCTCTAGACGAAGTCTTCAGACAAAGCTCAAAGACGTTATTCAAGACTGAAGATTGTGAAGTGCATCGTCTATCTAGGAAGTGAAGCTCAGACGGAGCAAAGCGTGTCAATTTCAAAATCCAGTTGTTACTCTCATAAGTTTCCAAGATCAGTATAGGGACTCGAGATAACTTCTTCAACATGAAAAGGTAACATCCTTTTTGATGACGTCTCTGTACAAGTCAGAAAAAGGTTCCGAGCGCCACCAAATTCGTTGTGCAAAACATCACATCATTGATTGCACTCTAACACCTTTTGAAGAATTTTGCTTGGAAAGCTCAACGACATTCTTCATGTCTATAACGGATCTTTGAAGACTTGCCTATATAAGGACTTCACCTGCTCAAGATCAAGTTGACAAACACGCTATAATTTCTATCTTACTGTGATTTCGCTCACTTGTTATTTGAACTTCATTGTATACCCCTCTTTGCGAAGAGGAACTTTTTTTCTTTGAAAATCCTTTTAAAATCCACTTTTGTGGTGCTTTTGCATGAGGAGGCCGTGTCTCAAAGAATACCTCTGTATTAGTCTAAGGAGACTTGGTTTCAAAGAATACCTTGTTGTTTAGCCTGAGAAAGCTGTGCCCAAAGAATATCTTCTATTAGCCAGAAGTGGCTGAGTGCAAATAATACTTGTAACCATTTCACGGTTGGTAGTGAAAACTCAGTGGTTGTTGGGTAACTGGACGTAGTCTTGGATAGACGAACCGGTATAACAATACTTGTGTTCATCTTTATGACTTGTTAACTAATGGGGATAATCAAAGTTAAACTTTTGTCATTAAAATCAACTTTTGAAGAAGAACAAAGTTTTGTCTTACTGTTTTTAAACCAACAGACGAAAAGACTAAATTTTTTAATTAACACAATTCAACCCTCCCTTCTTGTGTTTTATCTTTTACAGTTTGGTATCAGAGCTCGGCCTCTAAGGGTTGAGCGCTTAACAACTGCTATAGGAAAAGATCCAAGATGGAGTCTCAAGGACTGATGTTCTTGTCAGGTGGGTCATCTATGAACAAGCCTTCAGCGTTATCTAAAGATGACTACCCCTACTGGACCGACCACATGGAGATGTACATCAAATCTACCCAGTATAGACTCTGGAAGATTATCACCCAAGGAGATATTCCCGTGGTCAAACTCGAATCTGAATGGGGAAACGAAGAATACTCCTCCATGAAACTTAACAGTAAAGCCAGATATGCTCTCACGTGCACACTCTCTAGGATAGAATACAACAGATTCTGTGCCTATAAAACTGCCAAAGAGCTATAGGATGCTCTTAAGATCTCTTATGAAGGGACTGAAGATGTTAGAATGAGAAAAGCTACAACCCTATAGAGAGAGTACGAGATGTTCTCCATGAAGAAAGGACAATCTATTGATATGATGTTTGGAAGATTCCAAACCATATTAAATGGGCTCACTTCATTGGGAATCATGTTCACCAAGGCTCAAAACAACATGAAGATTCTAGACAGTCTTCCTACGATATGGGAAGCAATGTCTACTACCATCTCTGTTAGACGTGACATGAAGACATTAACTCTTGATGAGTTAATTGGTGCTTTAAGAGTATATGAGGTATTTCTATGCAAAAGGGACAAAATTAAAGTTCAAGAGCTCATAGCTCTATCGTCTGTCGACGAAGGTCCCAAAGAAGAATCAAGCAAGAAGAAAAAGAAAAATAAGATCCTTAAGGCAGAGACTACTGAATCTGATTCGTATGATGGGTCATCTAAGGATGAGATTTCTCTCATGGCTAGACGCTTCAAGAAGATGATGATGAAAAAGGGGAAGATGTCAACGCTTCTTCAAGAAGAAAGAGAAGAAGTTTCCCGAGAAGCCTTTAAGCAAGGAGGAAGGTTCTGAGATTGTCTGCTACGAATGCAGAAAACCTGGGCACATGAGATCTGAGTGTCCAAAGTTGAAGAAAAGATGGAACCCTAGAAGAGACAAGGGTAAAAAGAGCTTGCTGACTTGGGAAGACCTTGACAACGACAGCTCAGAGGAATCCACAGAGGAAGAAGAGACTGCAAACATTTGCCTCGTGGCTGGAGACGCTGTCTCATCTGAGGTAATAGAAATTCATACTACTTCAACTTCTTCATCTGTGTCTAATTCAGAATCAGAAGATATTTCATATGATACACTTTTGGCAAACTCTCATTTTATTGATGAGCAATATAAAACATGCAAAGCCAAGTAGAAACAAACTTTGGAAGAAAATGCTGCTTTAAGAATTGAAAAGGAGTTGCAACAAAAGAAAGTATCAGATGAAACATCATCTGAGTCTGAGAAGAATCTTTTTCTTCTTGAAATTGAAAGATTAAAGAAAGAAAATGAATCTTTCCTCAAGGACTTAACCAAGTTCACCAAAGGATCCTCCAGCTTGAAAACATCTTAAAATATGAGAGGTCTCCTTCTGACAAAAGTGGACTAGGTTATGTTGAACAGACAGATGAGAAGAAAACAAAATTCATTTCGTCTGTCCATAAGAAAAAGGACAAGAACTATAATAAGGTTCCAAATGACTATAAGAAAAACACCAGAACCTTAAACAAAAAGAAACTTTCTTCTACTAACAAAGGAGGACCCTCAAAAGACTTGGGTACCAAAGTCACTCATTGTTCCTATTGCAGATATCCTTAATAAGAGAAGAGAGGACTTCAAGCTGGTACCTGGACAGTGGGTGCTCGTGACACATGACGAAAAACTTGTCTATGTTCCAAGATCTCAGACCAAGTAAAGGATCTGTGTCTTATAGTTCAGGGAAAGGTAAAATTCTAGGGATTGGGACTATTGGTAAGGCACCCAACCCTTTCATCCAAATTGTGTCTTACGTTAAAGGTCTGAACTTCAATGTTCTTAGCATAAGTCAATTTTGTGATAGTGGATATGAAGTAGCTTTCAACGCTGATGAGTGTATAGTAAAAAACAAGGACAAATCCATTCTGTTTATAGGGAAAAGAAAGAATAATCTTTATGAGGTTTGTCTTTCTGACTTTAGTGATCAGAATGTAACATGTTTAATTTCAGCAAACGATAAACGAGATATTTGGCACAAAAAGCTTGGACATTTAAGTCTAAAATATATTTCAAAAATTTCGAAAAAGGATCTTGTTAAAGGTCTGCCAAAAATATCTTGGAAATCCAATCGTCTGTGTGAATCTTGTCAGCATGGAAAACAACTTAAAGCTTCTTTGAAATCCAAAAATGTTGTTTCCACGACAAGACCCTTAGAACTGTTACATATTGATATCTTTGGACCCACTCAGACTGAAAGTCTTGGAGGAAAGAGATATGGGTTTGTTATTGTACATGATTATACTAGATTCACATGGGTATACTTCCTAACCCATAAACATGAGTCGTTTAGTATTTTTGAAATATTCTTTAAACGTGTTAAAAAAGAAAAAGGAATATGTATTGCGTCTGTAAGGAGCGATCATGGAACAGAATTCGAAAACTTTGAGTTCAAAGCCTTTTGTTTTAAAAATGGTATATTTCACAATTTTTCGTCTCCAATAACTCCTCAACAAAATGGGGTTGTGGAAAGGAAAAATCGTACTTTGCAAGAAATGGCTAGAACTCTTTTACATGAAAGCTTTCTTCCAAAGTATTATTGGGCAGGAGCAATAAATACTTCCTGTTACATTCAAAATAGAATATTGATAAGACCAATATTGAATAAGACTTTATATGAACTATGGAAAGAAAGAAGACCCAACATCTCTTACTTTCATCCTTTTGAATGTGAGTGCTTTATCTTAAAAACCAAAGATCAACTTGGAAAATTTGATTCAAAGGTGGTTAAGGGATTTTTGCTTGGATATTCCAATACGTCTAAGGCCTACAGAGTTTTCAACTCTAAGACGCAAGTTGTAGAGGAATCAATCCATGTCAAATTTCAAGATAACTCAAAGGTTGATAAAGAAATATCAGACCTAGAAATTTTGTTTGATAATTTGTAGATTAATCTCTCCGGTCAAGAAGCTGGTCCGTCTGTCCAACCTTGCACAGAAGAAAGAACATTTCCCAGCACAAACGAACCCTTTTCATCTGCTCCTTAACACCAAGATGCTCAAACTCCAGTCAGAACTTGGAGGTTCGCCTCAAACCACACCGAAGATCTGATCATTGGAGATAAACATTAAGGAGTACAAACAAGATCAAGACTTAAAGATGTGTCTGGATATGCTCTTGTGTCTAATATAGAACCCAAGAATATTGAAGAAGCTCTATAAGAAAATGACTGGATTTTAGCTATGGAAGAAGAGCTAAACCAGTTCACAAGGAACAATGTATGGACCTTAGTAGAAAGACCAAGGAATAAAAGCATCATCGGAACAAGATGGGTGTTCAGAAACAAGCTAGACGAAGCTAGTAAAGTGATAAGAAATAAAGTGAGGTTAGTAACTCAAGGCTATAACCAATAAGAAGGTATCGACTTTACTGAAACTTTTGCTCTAATAGCTACATTAGAAACTATTAGAATTTTACTTGCTTTTGCTGCTCATAAGAATATCGTCTTATATTAGATGGATGTAAAAAATGTTTTCTTAAACGGTTTTATTGAAGAAGAAGTGTATGTCAAAAACCTCCTAGTTTTGAGAGTCAATCTCAACCATATCATGTTTTCAAACTGAAGAAAACTCTTTATGGTTTCAAACAAGCTCTTAGAGCTTGGTATGATAAACTGAGTTCTTTTCTTCTTAAAAATGGTTTTTCAAGGGGAAAGGTTGACACTACTCTCTTCAAGAAAATTGTTTCAAAAGACTTTATTATTGTTTAAATATATGTAGACGATATAGTCTTTAGAGCCACTAACAAATCCTTGTGCAAAGATTTCTCTAAGTTAATGCAGGATGAGTCTGAGATGAGTATGATGGGAGAATTAAAATTCTTCCTAAGACTTCAGATCAAACAGACGAAAGAAGGGATCTATTTTCATCAACAAAAGTACACTAAGGAGCTTCTCAAGAAATTCAAGATGGAAAATGCAAAGCCCATGAAGACACCAATGCATTCGTCTGGTGCTAGCCTTAGCAAAGATGAATCAGGTAAGACTGTTGATTAGACGATATACCGATGTATGATTGGTTCTCTTCTTTATCTCACTGCAAGCAGACCTGACATTATGTTTAGTGTTTGTCTTTATGCTCGTTTTCAATCTGACCCTAGAGAATCACATCTACAAGCTGTCAAACACATTCTTAGATATCTTATTGGAACCACTAATCTCTCTTTGTTTTATAAGAAAAATAGTGATTTCAGTTTGAGTGGTTATTGTGATGCTGACTATGCTAGAGATAAAGTGGAGAGGAAAAACACAAGTGTTGGATGTCAATTTTTAGGACCATCGTTTATCTCTTGGTCAAGCAAGAAGCAAAACTCCATAGCAATCTCAATTACTGAAGCGGAGTACATCGCTGTAGCCGGTTGTTCTTCACAACTACTTTGGGTAAAACATCAACTGGAGGATTACTCCAGGTTTGAAACCCAAATACCAGTATTTTGTGACAATACAAGTGCAATTAATCTCAGCAAAAACCCTATTCAGCATTCAAAAGCTAAACATATTGAAATTAAATTTCATTTTATAAGAGACTATGTTCACAAAGGTATTTTTGATATACAGTTTGTTCAAACTGATTTTCAATAGGCAGATATCTTTACAAAAGATTTAGACAAAACTCAATTTAATTTCATTAAAGAGAATTTGGGAATTGTTTATTTAAATGATTAAGTTATTTCGTCTGATCCTTTCGTCTATACGTTTCGTCTGATTTATCTCTTGTTAAGACGAAACATTACGTCTGATCAAGTTGAATCAGTCTGTAAGCAATTCAATAGACGCATTGTTATTGTTTAATTATTTTAAATTGAGTGTGCAGGGACACAATAAATGCAACATTAAATGTGTCTGTCATTTATTACGCTATTTTAGGACATTGAAAGGCACGCATAGTAAATCTCAGAAGTCTAATCAATCATCAAAAGGGAAATCATGAGATAACGTCAAATCAGGGACGATTTCCATTCTTTCGTCTTATGAAATATAACCGTTTCACTTTTTGACTATAAATGCTGCAAGTTAACACTTTTCATTCTTTACCGTATTCATACTCTTGTTATCAAATACTTTTGCTCTCAAATCTGTTTCTCTCTCTAAGAACTCTCACTCTCGAATCTCTTTTACATTCAAACTTAGAAAATGGCCGCCAAGAAAACTAAGACTTCTGGAGAGACTTTCTTTGTTAAGGATTTGTTCTTGCCAAGCAAGTGGATTTCCAAATCCACTGTAGAAAATGTATCACATCGCGTGGTGGATAGACTTACCCACATTGGGTGGATGGACTTTGTTGAGTGGAAGGGTCCATGGTTGATGGAGGCATACGCTGAGTTCTGGAGCGATGCTAAGGAGGTTGAAGATGGTATAGTTGGTACCATTGACAACAAACAATATCTTATCAACGTTGACGTCATTGCTGGTACTGGCAAGTGCAAGGCTGAGGGGCGCTTCTTCAAACCTGAATGGGTTGTGCAAGAAACTAAGGATCATGTAGACAAGATCCTCTATGGAAAGGTTCGTCCTACAGACGATCCAAAATTTCTCAGAGCTGGAAATTTGACTCCTTCTAAGAGAATCTTCCATAATCTCCTATTTAATATCTTCACCCCTCGCTCTGGTTCAAGGGACAACGTCAGCAACCGAGACAGATTCTGCATTTACTTTCTTCTCAGGAAAGGCAGAATGAGTCTTCCTCACGTCATAATGGACCACTGGCTAAGTGCTTTAAAAGCAAGGAACATTAGGAGAAAGAGTAGTATCCCCCATGCTACACTCTTCTCTCAAATAATTTTGAATCAAGGCTTTGATGCCTCTAGAGTTGTTTGGTACAACGAAGGGTCAGAGGTTAAAGGCAGCACCTTTGCCAAAATGCATCTACCTCCGAACTTTCTTCATTTTAAAAGTGATGAAGAAGAACTACTTTCACCCATGATCCACGATCCACCACAAAGAGCACGAATCAAGCGTGCAAAGACACAAACCCAAACACAAGCTCAAACTCTTGACCAAACACAAACCCAAACACGGCTACAAACACTTCCACCCCCATTATCCTAACTGAAGTTCCTTTTGAGGATGTTCAAGTTGAACCCCTCAAGAAAAAGAAAAGAAATATCAGAATAAAGCACACTGCGTCTAGGACAACTGAGACAGATGCAACCCCTAGTGAAGACGAAGGGGTAAGGAAAACATCTGAGGATGCTGCGTCTGCTAAAGCTAGAGCAGACAAAGAAAGGAAGAAAAAGGAGAATGAAGAAAGAGTTGTTGCTCTCGAAAAGGCTGCCTCAAAAGGCAAGCAAAAATTAGCGTTTGTGATAGTTGGTGAAACAGACGAAGCCAGACAATTGAAAGAGGCTAGAAGAGTCTCTATAATGTTAGAAGCATAAAGGGAACGTCTGTTCCAGGAAAGCTTGCAAGAAATTCAATCGTCTGCTGCTGCTACTCCTTCTCTAGTAACGTTCGAAGGCATGACTAGTGCTGAAACTGCCCAGATTCAGAAGGACAATGTAATCCTTGCAGAGGTATTGGGGACTATGTTGAATGAAGAAACTCCATCCATGGAGGTGAATGAATCTACTCTCCAAGACGAACAAAGGGATGTTGTGGAGCCTTTAGTTGCGTCTCTCTCAATTGCTGCTTTCACTTAGACGGTACAAGTTGTGTATGAAGAAATCTCCTGCTCACGGACAAAGGAGGTTGAGTCTGACATTATCAATGTACACACATGTTCTTTTTCTGATGAAGAGTCATGTCCTATGGTCAGACGAAGAGCATCTTCTGTAAGGTATCACGCTGAAGTAATAAATCCAGAAGATCTCCCTACAAAGCATAAGTTGGACTATTCGTTTCTCAACGAATTAGTCATGAGAAGATTTGAGGTAATTTCTTGTGCAGAAAGGCCAATTAAGCCAGATTGGTTATTTTCATATCAAGCTGAGGAAACCTTTGATCTCTCTGATGGTAAACAGTCTGTGTCTGCCAATGATGGGTATTGTGCAGATAATGAAGACTGCTTTGTTCGTGACTTTCCCTACATCGAGTTGACCAAGCTCTACAGATACAGAGGGAAGAAAGGGTTTCAACTTGGGAGATTTTTCAACCCCATCCAGTACTACCAACCCTTGAAGCCAGAAGATTTTGATATGAAGGCTAAATATAACCCTAATAAGCAACGCGATTGGCTGAAGCGTCTGTCTTGGGATGAACTGGCAAAGCTAAATATCAAGGGATTGGAAGGAATTCAAGAATACAAGGATCATATTGCTGGACAAATGATTAAAGGATCTGGACTTGGCTATGAACCAAACATTCATCTCAGAGAAAACACCAAATGGAAAGTTCAACATGAGGTGGGAACTCCTGTTTTCCATCACTGTAGATTTGGTGATGATCAATCTAGAGTCTATGAGCCAAGAGACTTTGAACATTGGCACTTAGATGACTTTGATAGTCATGATCCATTTACCTTCTCCATCCCCATGAATCAGATGGAGTATGTGGGGTTAGGCTACACTCTAGGCCTCATTCTTCCATGGACAAGGCCACACTACTCTGGGATTCATCCCTGTTATTCCTTGGATATCCATGAGTATAAAGATCCTGAAGAATTTGCCCATTCTCTTCCTGAAGATCATAATCTCGCCTTCAAACTGATGGCTAATGCTTATAGGGAAGAAGAGAAAGGAAGGTTAACCTCCTTTCGTCTTATCCAATGAAGAGTTGAGAAGGAATTCAGGTTTCTACTTTTCTTGATGGGATCTCATTTCTCATCTTTAGTCACAAATTAAACCAAGTATTCTATTTTCATAGATCGTGTGCGTCCATGTTTGGTGAAATTTTCGGCAAAAGGAAAGGAGAAGAAGGAACCGTCTACCCCCAAGACCTTTAAATACGCAAGGCATATTACTAAGTGTCCACCCCTTGCTGCTTACACTCATATGAAGGATGTTCAAGCTCATTCTTCAAAGCCTATCAATCCTAAGATGCTAAGGATGATAGAAGATCATGAAGCGACCTTGACTCACTGCTCAGGATCTACTTTTGATGAACACTCAACAACTGTTGTAGTCTGCTATCCTAGTGTAGCTTCTGCTTACACCGTCTACCATGACCAGACGAAACTTCAAATTGTTCCCTTCAGAAGGAACTATTCTTGAAACTAGTCAAGATCTTTCAATGCTAAGATTGATCTTCCTTCTTTCAGATTGCGTATGTTGGGACTCCAACAGAACCAATTATTGAAGAAGTGGATTCTGATGTAGACGAAGCTCCTTCCACTGACTCATCCGCTGAGAAGTACGATACTTTGAAGAGGATATATATTGAGTTAGAGGAAAAATATGAGCATATGAAGAAGAAGAATAAGCAACTTGAAGAAAATCAAGTGGCTTTTAATGCTCAGATGGAGCATCTTCAGAGTCTAGTCAAGAATTTGGTGAAGCAACAACCTCATCCTCCGCCATAGTAAGATTTTGATGATTCTCAACCCAAGGGGGAGAACACCTTAAGAAAGGGGAGTTAAGCTGAAAGAAGGGTTAAGCTAAGGGGGAGCTTTGCAGTATAAAGAGAGCATCGTCTGAGGGACAGCTGAAGACGAAAGATGAAGATTTTGTATCTTTTTTTATAAAATTTTACATTTTTTTTGCTCTGATACTTTTAATTCTTCTTGTTATTTGATTCATTGTAATTCTTTCACTCTATTTATCCTTGTAATTGTACAAATGGATTACATCACATTGATGTAACAAATCTATAAAGAGGTATATTCAGAGGACATCGTCTTGATGTAATTCTGGTATGATAAAACTGCTTTTTAGTTAACTTTGTCTTGTGCATATGCATCTTACAATATCATCCTTTGTATGGTCTGTAATCATCAAAAAGGGAGAGATTGTTAGATCAAGATGATTAACGTCTCAAGTTTTGATTAATAACAGAACAGACGAAACATATTAGACTGAAGCATTGTGTAAAACACAAGAAGAGGGGTTGAATTGTGTTAATTAAAAAATTTAATCCTTTCGTCTGTTGGTTCAAACAGAGTCAAACGAAACAGTTCTTATCTTTAAAGGTTGATTTTAAGAACAGACGTTATGCTTTGTTTATCCACGTTAGTCATAAGCTCAAGGAAAATAAACACATTTATTTTTATACTGGTTCGTCTATTTAAGACTACGTCCAGTTACCCAACAACTACTGAGTTTTCACTACAAACCGTGAAAAGGTTACAAGTATTGTTTGAACCCAGCCACTTCTGGCTAATACAAGATATTCTTTGAACACGACCTTCCCAGGCTAAACAACAAGGTATTTTTTGAAACCCAGCCTCCTCAGGCTAAACAAAGGTATTCTTTGAACAACCAGCCTCCTCAGGCTAAAACACCACACAAGTGGATTTAAAGAGTTTTCTTAGAAAGAAAATTTCCTCTTCGCAGAGAGGGGTATACAATGAAGTTCAAATGTAGCAGTGAGCGAAATCACAAAGTCTTAACAATTGTAGCGTGTTCGTCAACTGAAACTTGAAGGAGTGAAGTCCTTTTATAGGCAGGTCTTCAAAGATCCTTTAGAGACATGAAGAATGTCGTTGAGCTTTCCAAGTGAAGTTCTCCAAAGGTGTCAGAGTGTAGTCAATTGAAAGGATGGCGTGCACAGCGGATTTGATGGCGTGCTCAGAACCTTTTTCTGACTTGTACAAAGATCTTCTCAAAAAGGGTGTAGCCTTTTCGTGTTGAAGAGGTTATTTCAAATCCACATACTAATCTTGGAAACACTTGAGAGTAACTTAGGATTTTGAACTTGGCGCGAGTTACTTCGTCTGAGCTTCGCTTCCTTGACAGACAATGTGCTTCTTTAGTCTTAAGAGTTGGCTTGAATGCTTCGTTTGAAGAGTATCGTCTAATCTTCCGTCTGATGACTTGGCTTTGAGACAGACGAATGACTTCAACTTTGAGGGGTCATTTTTTGTTTGTGCTTGTTCATTCTGACTTTGCTTGCAATGCTTCCGTCTGATGTGCTCCGTCTGTCTTGTAATTAATCAAAACTTGAGACGTTAATCATCTTGATCTAACACATTGCAAGCCAAAGTCAGACTGAACAAGCACAGACGGAAGATGACCCTTCAAAGATCATTCATAGTCAAGTCATTCGTTTATCCCAAAGCCATGTCATCAGACAAAAGCATAAGACGATACGCTCTAGACGAAGTCTTTAGACGAAGCTCAAAGACGTTATTCAAGACTGAAGATTGTGAAGTGCATCGTCTATCTAGGAAGTGAAGTTCAGACGGAGTAAAACGCGTCAATTTCAAAATCCAGTTGTTACTCTCACAAGTTTCCAAGATCAGTATAGGGACTCGAGATAACCTCTTTAACACGAAAAGGTAACATTCTTTTTTATGACATCTATGTACAAGTCAGAAAAAGGTTCTGTGCGCCACCAAATTCGTTGTGCAAAGCATCACATCATTGATTGCACTCTGACACCTTTTGAAGACTTTTGCTTGGAAAGCTCAACGACATTCTTCATGTCTTTAACGGATCTTTGAAGACTTGCTTATATAAGGACTTCACCTGCTCAAGATCAAGTTGGCGAACACGCTATAATTTCTATCTTACTGTGATTTCACTCACTTGTTATTTGAACTTCATTGTATACCCCTCTTTGCGAAGAGGAACTCTTTTTCTTTGAAAATCCTTTTAAAATCCACTTTTGTGGTGCTTTAGCCTGAGGAGGTTGTGTCTCAAAGAATACCTCTGTATTAGCCTGAGGAGACTGAGTTTCAAAGAATACCTTGTTATTTAGCCTGAGAAGGTTGTGCCCAAAAAATATCTTGTATTAGCCAGAAGTGGCTGGGTGCAAATAATACTTATAACCATTTCACGGTTGGTAGTGAAAACTTAGTGGTTGCTGGGTAACTGGACGTAGTCTTGGATAAATGAACCAGTATAAAAATACTTGTGTTCATCTTTATGATTTGTTAACTAACGAGGATAATCAAAGTTAAACTTTTGTCATTAAAATCAACTTTTGAAGAAGAACAAAGTTTCGTCTGACTGTTTTTAAACCAACAGACGAAAGGACTAAATTTTTTAATTAACACAATTCAACCCCCCTTCTTGTGTTTTATCTTTTACAGCACACACTACCTAAAATCTAATCCACTCATTTACTAGAATTAAGGATGTGGTGCAAGTGAAGAAAACCTATCATTCTTTCTTATATAGGTCTTTCATTCTTCTCTCTTTCTAGTGTTCACCGATGTGAACTTTGAATTAGCACAAGACACAACATTTCCTTCCACAAAGACTCGATTATTACCTATCTTCGAGGGTGTGCATAAAGGAAAAAATACACCAGAAAGTGAGTTAAATTGTGCAATTAAGAGATTTTCACAAACCTTTTAAAATTTTTAAAAATTGAGTTTAATCAAGTTAGAAGCTGACATAGAAGCAAACACAAACAGAGAAAAAACATTTCAGCAGATGTTCCAAAAGATGTTAAAGAGATAACTTGAAACAAACTCATTCCAAGTTAGTCATAGTAATAATGTGAAGAAATATAAGTAGAGAACATAACAAACAAATTTTATATTGGTTCATTTTACAAAGACTACGTCCAATTTCTTAGCAACTGCTAAGTATTCACTATTACTGAGTGAATTACATTTGATTATTGTTTGGACTCAACCACTCCTGGCTAATACAAGTATTCTTTGACAACCGGTCTTCTTAGATTAACACAAGTATTCTTTGACAACTAGTCTCCTCAAGCTAACAACAAATATTCTTTGACAACAGTCTCTTCAGGCTAGACACCACCAAAGGTGCAGAAAAAGAAAAGTGAGTATTATTTTATCTCAGTCTTTCCAGGCGAAGTGAGTGTTCTTTTATTTTGTCTCTCTAGGTGAAATGAGTATTCTTTTATCCCAACTTCTCTAAGCATAGTGAATATTATTTTATCCCAACATCTCTAAATGAAGTGAGTATTCTTTTATCACAGTCTCTCCAGGCAAAGTGAGTATTTTTTTTATCTCAGACTCTCCAGACTACATACCACCAAATGTGGATTTTGAGCAAGACTCCCTAACTTTGAGTTGTAACCTCTACGCAACGAGAGATTTACAAATAAGTTCACTCATGAGTTTAATCTTTATATAAAGAGGAGTATACAATTAAGTTCATTAAAAGAATTTCAACCTCTAGAAAGAAATTTAAGATTTTGAGATCACTCTTTAAGGCTTAGAAAATTTAGGTTTTTGCTTCATCACAATCTTCTATTTATCTATGCTACAACTATCATAAAATCTTCAAACTTCAACTTTTATATAAAATAAGACTTAAGAGAGCCATTAGACATAGCATCGTTCAATTTTTTTTTCAACAGTCATCTTGAGCTTTTCAATAGTCTTTTGCATAAAGAGTTTGGACATGTCAACGTCTGCGCAAAAAGTTGCTCTGGTGAGGGTTTAAAGATTTAGAAAAGTTGATCTTCTTTATACTATAAATCTTTGTGTCAAAAACGTGCTTTTTGGCTTTTGTATTTTTCTTTCAACATGTATAAAGTTGACTCATTATTTGAACATGAGTTTCCATAAGGACTTAGTTTACACATAAAAAAATGAAGTGATTAAAGTTTGAGGGTATAAAATTAATTATATAGAATTGATACTTAGCTTTTGTCTTATCGTGCGTCTAATCTTTCATTAGTCTCTCCTTGTCTTCATCACTTATGCAATTTGTTTGTTATATTTTGTATACAGGAACTCTTTAATTGGTTTATTCATATGATCGTTTGTCAAAAGGGTCTCTTTTCTTTGACCTTGCATTTGATAAGTCTTATGAACTTATTTGTCTTATAAGTTTAACTTTTATCTTAATATTGTAATTATCAAAATTCAGGGATATGATTTGTCTTTAAGCAATTTTGATCTAACAGTGTAAAAATATGCCTACAAATGAAACTTCAGCAATCAAGTAGGTATTTCGATTAAAAAGCTTACACTTATAAAATTACTTACTTACCTTGGAGACTTATTCACATATTTATACACTTTTATTGTGAACCCTTAAGCTACCTCATGATAACCCTAGGCCATTTAACTTGTCCTTTTTCTTAATATTCCTATTTAGTGAGGGATTTTTTCCCTTTAACTTCCCTATTATGTTGTTTATTAATTGTCAGACTTTTCAGTTGAGGGTGTTGGTCTTCGACCTTAGGCATCAATCACCTTGGTGTGCATTATGCACTTGGCTAAGGGTGTCAACCTTTAGTCACAATGTTGGTCCTCTTATCTCCAATAGTGGTATATTGATTATGTAGTGATTATCTAACTTTTGGATACAAGTTCTAGTTTAGTGTTAGTCACATGATCCTTTAGGTATCATTCACGTGGTCTTTAAGTGTCTATATTATACACTATGTAAGTCTCTTGAATTGGATAAATATTTCCTCTCATACCCTATTAGACTATGAGTCTAAATAGATTAATATTTTTTCCACACAAAAACTTGTCTTCTCCAATTAATGATCATTCTTAACACTAATGTAATCATGACCGTATTCTTTAAAGATAAATGTCACTTTTAGTCTTTTAAATTTCAAAAAATTTTGGTTTTGATATTTTAAGTTTAAGATGTTATAATTTGGCCTTTTATATTTTTTTTATAAAAATGTCACATTTTGATTCTTTTGATAATTTTCCATTAAAAATATATTATTTTGATATTTTATGTTTTTTTTAAATGTATATTTTTTAGCTTAAAACAATAATAGCTAAAACTCATCACAATTTTAAATTTTAAATTATAAAAATGTCAATATAAAATTAACTATAAGATTAAAAGTCGTCATAAACTTAAAAAACACGAAAAGTGATCACAAACTTAAAAAAACTAAAAGTAACATTTAATTTATCTTTAATCATATGACCTTACGAGGAATGAGATTGTATTTAACCCTTAATAATTTTTTTTCAATCCACACTTGTTTCCAAAATTTTATAACTTCTCCATTTTCCAATTATTGCACCAAAATAAACTATATACCTCACCCTTCTCACAAGCTTTTGCTGCATCCCTCCACCACAAGGTAATTCTTGTGTTCAAAACAAATCCTCGTTGATCCTGGCCCTAACCTTAATTACCCTCGCCCATAAGGAGTATTACTGCATCAAAAATCTCCAAGTCCATATACCTAAGTAGATTAAATAAACCTCCAAACTTCTTTAGTGCACACACCTTGGTCCATCTGATCCAACACATTTTTCTCTCCTCAATTTTTGCACCGGAAAGAAACTTCCATTGAATAATTTTTATCTTGTTTATTCACTTTAGTCAGCATTTTATAAAAAGACAGAAAAATAATGGGAGAAAAGATAATATAGATCTGATTAAACGTAGTTTTATGTTATAAAATTTTTTCTTAATTCAGCAAAACCACCTATGCTTTTGGAATTTACAGATTAATGTCAATTTGTGCCGTCCACTTACAAATCATAGAAAGTACAAAAACTAACACAATAAATAATTTTTTCAAGATATGCATTCGATGATTGACACCTGTGACACTTGTTGTTCTTCCTCCAATCAAAGTGGAGGAATATCTTAACAAATGTGACTCGTACATTCATTTCATAAACTATTCTAATAAACAATCTAGATCAAATTATATCAACGTACATAAATTATTTGAAATAATATCTATAACTGATTTTTTTTTATAATATCTCTTTTTAGGGTTTTGTTTTCTTCTTGAGCTCTATGTTCAAGTGGAACAATCAAAGCCCGTATACTTTATTATAATAAAATAAACATTGGGATTGCCTGGTTTCACTTATGTAACATCCTTTGCTGTGTCCCAGTTGTTAATTAACATAGTTTATCAGTTTATCACATGATGAGTCATTAAAGCAAGCAATCAGTGAAGCATGAGGGCCATGTTGTGAATGCATTTACCACCAACGTGAAAAATATAGATGCAATCATACAACCCTCAACAATACATTACTCATATGGTTATGCAATGATTTGTAAGACATTTTCTTTTTCGCTATATAATGGAATAAAAAAATTATTTTTAAAAGTGTTAAATAATAGTTCCTGCTTAGTTTCAAAAAACAATATTCAGGTTCGTGAAAATTATTGTTTTTAGTTTGTATACATATATTTATTATTTTTTTAGTCAATAACTGTTTTTTTTGTTAGTTTGGTTTCTCATAAATTTTAAAATTTTTAAAAATGATTCTTATTATCACTGATCAAATGTTTGGCTGAATAAAAAAGAAAAGAAAAAAGAAAACAGGAATAATAGTTTTTTTTCTTTTATTTAATTTGAGAGAATATAAAAAAAATTGAAAACAATTTCTTCTCACCTTTCTTTCATTCAGTTAAGTTTTTCAACTCACTTTATTATTTTTTTTTTCTACGGATTTTTGACTTATGAGTTCTTTTTTAAAAAAATTTACGCAAATAGGTTAATTTTAAAACTGTTTACTATGAGAATCTGTTTCAGGAGAAATATTTAAAATATCAATAACTTCGATAAAAGTCAATTGAAATCGTCAAGATAGTCAATAACTCTAATAAGGTGAAAGTCAATTGAAGTCGTCAAGACTCTAAGAAGGTAAAGTCGTCAAGCCAGCTAACGACTTGGACTAGGTCTCATTTAATATAATCATTTAATATAATTTTAATTATGTAAATTATCAAAATATAACTTTGTATTATCAAAATAAAATTTCAATCCAAATTAAAAAGTTAGAAACAACATATAAAATACAATAACTATGTAATTTTCAAGATATAACTATCCAATGTTGGCAATTTTTGTAATTTAGTGTCACTATTTTGACATTGGCATGGTTATTCTTTAATGCCATAAAGTTTAGTTTCGTGTTGTTTATGGGCAAATAAATACATTGGGACTTTGAGAAGCACTTGACTCTTCAATTTCAAAGGAAGCGGAATGTTGCCACGGGAATGCCCACATACACGCGTAATTATGAGTTCGATACTAGACAAACATCAACGCTCAAACGTCGTGTTATTCGGTGCAAACATATTAATAAAATAAGAGCATTGTATTTGCAGAAATTTAAATTATTTTTCTTTCATTTTTTAATCAAATAAATAAATTTAAATATTTTTCAAGATTTCATAAACCCACATATTCTATTTGTGTGCAATATTTTTTAATTATTTAATAAATATTATTCTAACATTTCATATTATTCTTATTAAAATTTGGTGAGAACGCAACTACATAAAATGACAATAATCTTATTCAGTAAGTAAGTTGATTTTTCAAAAGTAAAAATGTACATATAAAATACACGGTCACGCTCAAGTTAATATTTGATTAGGTATTTAGTATTAAAAAAAGTATGATTAAGTATATGTTTAGAAATATTTCTCTAACCTATATAAAGGAGTGTGATGATATTACCTAGCCGAAGACGTGATTTCACGTTAGTTTCAGTAGATGGTATGACTTTATTCTTTACGCATATTAATGTCATAGTAGGTTTTAATAAAAAAAATATAGTTTCATAATTAACCATTTCGCTCTTAATGGCCTGCTTAGAAATACAATGACAAGATGTGTCATAATGAGACTGAATAATACACTTATTTTCTTAAAATTTTATATATATTCTATCTTTTCTTTTTTATATATATAATTTTTTTTAATTATTTAAGAAATATTACACACCAACTCTATGCACCCCTTATTCAATAATTTTGAATAAAATAATAGTAAAAATTGAAAATATCAATTACAAATTCGTGATATCAGTGTAATTGATTAAAAATATATTTCTTCTGATTTCTGAATAATAATATTTTTCTTTAATTATTTATTTTCCTTTTTAATTTCAAAAACTTTGTCTTATTTAATAACTGAATTAAAAATAATTAATATAATAAATAAATAAAATCAATATTTTAAAGTATACAAGAGGATTAGATAAATTTGACTAGACCAACAACAAATTTGTTTATAGTTTACAAGGAGAATGGATGAATAGTACTCAAAAGTAACCAAAAATTAGAAGAGAGAACAATAAATAAATATTGAATATACAAGTCGATTTCAATATATGAGAAATTTTTTTAATTCATCTAATTTATTTTTTCTAAGCGTTTATATGTGATCGTTGATAGTAGGAAGAATAAATTGCAATTTGCAACCACTGCACCGGTTACTAACTGTGTGTGGTGGTGTATAAAAATCATGAAACAGTTAACAAGATTTCATATACTTACTTGTATTCTGGTCTGTAAAGCTTGGTTTACATTGATTGTTTTAATTTCAGTCAATTAAAATTATTAAGAAATTTTAAAATTAAGAATTTAAAGTTTTCGTTTTATTAAAAAATGGATGGTTTTACAATTTTATCAATGGAAATTTTTTTTCGAAAAACATTGATATTGGTGTTATTATTAATGATTTTGTATCTCAGAAAGTTTTTAGAATATTATTTTTTATAATTTTTGAAATTATATATTAAACAATGGCATATAAATTAATTGAAATTTTGTTTGTAATTTTATTAGTAAAAATTATACTCACTCAAATGACAGATTGATTTAATACACATTATTATCATATATTTTTATTTTATTCTATAATGCACTGTATAATTTTATTTTAACGGAATCAATCTACTATTTACCTAGTCCCCACAAAGACGAGAACCACAGCTTGTTCTATCTCTGATTTTTATTAATCGATTAATTAATTAACTAATTATATTTTTGAATGGATAACAAAAATCTAAATAAACGATTAATTAATTAATTATATTTTAAAATTGATAACAAAAATCTAAACAAATTAGAAAGGATTCTAGATAAAATAGTTTAATCAATAGGCCTAATGATTCATACCCATGATTTGGTGAAACACCATCATATAAGCCCATGAAAGCAATGTTCAATCAATGGACCCAAGATTTTCACCAAAAAATCAAGTTGAATTTCTTCGATGTGAAAGACCTTCAACCCCCAAGTTGCCACCACAACTTGTCCTAGCATAGCAAAACAGAAGAGTATTATATCATTCATTACTTCCCACTTGAGCTATTGGTGCAAGTAATAATAATAAGAATGACAATTATTTTGTCTTATCATACAATAGTTTATGTGATCATAACATAAATGTTTAAAAAGTGAAAATATCTATCCGATATGTGCAAAATTCATTAAGAAAATTCTGATTTTGCTGACTACTAGTTATACGTATATATATGTCTATGTTCAAGCCATTTAAATGCACCATGGGTCTACAACACGAAGAAGCAATGAAAAAGTAATTGAATTAAGGTTCATTGATGCTGACACCTTACTCCTAAAGGTTATCATGAAGATCTCAATTTGGGTACTTTTATAATTACATGAGGCCCCTAACCATGAATAATTGTCACCAATTTTGAGTTGTCTTCTCATGTCTCAAATCACTTAACCATAACTGATGATATTGTTATCATAGGTTATGGAAATGGAGATGTGATTAAGAATCTTCAAAATTTACATTTACAGATAGATTTGGTGAATCATGTAGTGAAAAGGGAACTAGGGTAGTATTTATTGACATCCTAAGCATGCCAAGTTATGAATTAATCAATATAGATTTTTTTTCCAACTCTTTGTTATTTTTTAAAATTCTAAAAATATTCTTCTTTTATTTTTTCTCTGGGTGTAAATGCACTTAGTATTATTTTCAGGACAACATTTTAGATATTTTTTCTTTTCCATTATAAAACAACACTCCTGGAATATTATTTCAGAATAATTTTTCAAAATAATATTATAATTTTTTTTTATTCCGAAATATCTTAACAGCTCTGAATTTTGTTTTAGAACTTTGTAAAAAAGATGGTATAAGTACAATGAAGAATAATTTTAAGAATTTACCATTCAAGGCTTAGGAAGAAAAATTAAGGGAGCAAGGTGGGCCTATCAAAATCCATTGTCTTGTTGGGCTTTAAATATAATGGGCCAACTTACAAGTGATGTACAAAATTTGAAGCCTACTGCTGTTATGTTCACCCCCTTTTATGTTAAGTTCAGACACTAAATTTTTTAGTGTAATTTTTTAACCAAAAGACCTCTCTGACTGAAACACTTCCATTGAGAACAACACACAAGAAATATGTTTCCATTATGCAACAACTGGTAATATAGAAATATATTTTTGTTTTATTATTTATATTTAGTCAGGAGTACGAAATAACATAAACATATTTTAATCGTGTTATTTTTCTTTTCAATGCCAAGTTCACCATAACTGTTTTGTTTCTGCTCTTTTGAATTTTTAAATGGTAAGGATTTGGTTATGAAAGAGTTTGTTTAAATTTACTTGTTAAAAAGTATATTTTTTAATAAATTAACAGTTTTTTGTTTTTAAGATATGATTATTTAAACTGTTTTTACTAAAGAAATTATATATTTTGAAAGTCTTGGTATATATAGAGTGTAAACAGATGATAGGGATAGGAATTCTCTGCTTCTTTATAATTTATTTAATTTATTATCCTTTTTAATTATTCTATTTTTCATTTACCTTAATCAATTAAAATTTTTAAAATTGAATATTTTAATTTTAATTAATTAAAACTTTCACTAATCAATTAAAATTTCAGAAATCATAAAAATTAAAATCTTACTTTACAAAAAATTTTAATTTAAAAGAAAAAGTTTAATCTATTAACATTTTCATTAATCGAGTAAAGTTATCAAAGGTAAAAGTTTAATCATTAACGAATCGTTAATTGATTAAAACTTTTAACGGAATTTTAAAAGTAAAAGTTTTGTTAATTGGTTAATTTTAAAAAAAAAGTTATAAAAAATTTAATCGATCAATATTTTTGTTAATCAATTTTTTTTTTTGAAAATAAGAGTTTAATCGATTAATAAAATATTACAAAACATTAATTGATTAAAATCTTTTCCAGTAAATTTTTTTAAAATTTTAATCAAGTTTAATCGATTACGTGAGATAAAAAATTAGTTCAATCAATTAAGTGGTTTTATACCTTTATAAAATAAACGTTGTCGTATTTTCTCTAATCGATTATCGCTGCTTCTTAATCAATTATCAATTGATTTTCTGTTCCTAATAGGTAAAATAACAAAGGGCATAATCAACATAAAAATTTTGCAAAACAAAAACTTTCGCAAGACAATATAACATCTCACTTTCTTTCTCATTAATCTTGCATGAAATTCTAAATGTATGTCCAACTGAACAAATTTTTAAAAATTCACCACATTGAAATATAGCCAAAGCGTAATTAAGTGCACGTTTGTTTTTGTACGTGTGTGCAGATTTAAACAGAAAACAGCATGAAGTCAAAGATGATACTTCATCAAGTTATTGAGGAACGTACTGTCCTTGTCTCAAGAAGGTGGCTAACACTGTTATTGAGTTACTATAACCTAATACACTCTCCAACTTCGATCACATAATTACAATGTCCACATTTTTAGCCTCCTAGGTAGGGTACCCTCCTTCTAGGGTCTCCCTTACCCCTAAACCTATACCAAACATGTTAATACTAAAAATCTTAAATGTAATTAAATTTTGAGTTGAGTAATTAGAGTATTATTAATAAAAAGTATATGTAAATTTGCTGGTGTAAGAGTTATTAATTTATAATTTTAATATAAATTAAATTTGAATGGTTTAATTATTTAATTTAATTTTTTATTCAACTTTATTTTGAATTACTCCTAATCTAATAGTGTATCAGATCCAGTACAATAAAAATGCAAAATTCTATGTATAAATCTTTATATAATTTTAAATTTTTCAATATTATATTAAATTATTTTATTTTAATATATATATATATATATATATATATTAATAGCCAGCTAATATATTCACAAAAATTTAAATTATATAAAAATTTATTGAATTGAACAATCGAAACACTAAAATTTAAATTATATTGAAAATTATTAAAAGGTTCAAATGATATATTAATCGTTCAATGTGCTACACATGGATGATTTTTTTAATTTCAATAATATATAAATTCAAACTAAAACCTATTAAATACGTTAATTGATTCTTGCATTTTGGTGCTTTAATGTGAAGATATGTATAAAGTAAAAAGGTAACACTTTTTTTTTTGTGTATTGGTAATCATGATTTGATTCAATGAAAGAGTAATTAATTTATTTTTACTTTTATAATCGAGTCAACCATAATTGAAATTTGAAAGACAACTTAACTTAATTTTTTTAAATTTTTTTTAAACGCGTAATCGAATCTGTAGAAGAAAAAATTTTCTTTACACGATCCAAACTAAGGTTTTGATCGAAGTTACAAATTATAATGTAAATAACGTGCACTTTGTTGAATATATATAATAGAAGGTTATTGATTATTTTGTAGAGGTTTTATGGAGTTACTAGTGTTAGTTCTGTGGAATTTATGTGGTTGAAGTGACTTTTAGTTGTGAGCTAGTGTAAGTTTCTTTCACCTCTTGAATACCTTGCAGTTAAATTTTCCTCCTCTCTGATTCCTGTCCCAACTTGCAGTTTTCAGTTTTAATGCATCCAATTTAATTTGTACGTATAAACTGTAAACTATTGTTTGGAACAGTGGCAAACAGAGACCATAATAAATAATAATAAAACCATTAACAAACTTACTATTGTTTGTACGTAATATTAAACTGTAAACCTACGAAGTCAGTGTATTTAAGAAGAAAAATACGTAGACAACCAGACAATCAGTTATAAAATGTGAAGAGAGAAAAATACGTATATGCAAAAAGTGTGAAGTGTGAAAAGAGAGAAATATCAGATATTCTTTGAGTGAGTTGGCTGGATGACTGCGTATTGTAGTTGTTAGCATAGTAAAATTAATTTCAGAAATGTTGGAGTAGTATATGACTTAGGTATCAATATTTCTCCAATATATTTGTAAAAGATAAATACAAGAGGGGGGTTGAATTGTGTTAATTAAAAGATTTTATCCCTTTCGTCTGTGAGTTTCAAAACAGTTCAGACGAAACAACGTTTATATTGAAAGATTGATTTTAATAAACAAATGTTAGATTATGATTATCCCCAGTTAGTCAATCATACTGGTTCGTCTATTCAAGACTACGTCCAGTTACCCAGTAACAACTGAGTTTTCACTACAAACCGTGAAAAGGTTTACAAGTATTGTTTGAACCCACCACTTCCTGGCTATTACAAGATATTCTTTGTTCCCAGCATTTCTCGGCTAAACAACCAAGGTATTCTTTGAACCTAGCCTCCATAGGCTAATACAAAAGGTATTCTTTGAAACACAGCCTCCTCAGGCTAAAGTACCACACAAGTGGATTTGAAAAGATGTTTGAAAACAAAAGATTTTCCTCTTCGCAGAGAGGGCTTTACAATAAAGTTCTCAGTACAAAATTGAGCGAATTATCAGAAGATGGGATAAGAGAAGCGTATTCGCCAACTGATTCTTGATGCTGTGAAGTCCTTTTATAGGCATCTTCTTCAAATAACCGTTAGACTCATTTTAATGCCGTTAAGAGTCATTGAGAAATCTTCTTGAGAGCTTTCCAAAAGTTTGTCATTGATTGATTGATGAAGAGTCGCAGCGGATATAGCGGACTAGATTGTGCGTAGTACTTTTTCTGACTTGTACAGAGATGTGACAAAAGGTGAAGACCTTTTTGACTTTGGTGTGTAAGCTCGAATCCCTATATTGATCTTGGATGCTTCTCATGAGTATTTCTTCAGATTTGAAATCTTGGCGCGAATGACTCAACTTGACTTCAGTTTTTGGATAGACGATATGTGTCTTCAGATGTTGTTGTTTCGTCTCATCCTATCGTCTGAAAACTTCACTCTTGGGACAGACGAAAGACTTCAACTGAGTAGTCCTCTTCCGTCTGTGCATGTATCGTCTGATGGCTTGGCTTTTGGACAGACGCAGAACTTTACTTTTGAAGGGTCATGTTTCGTCTGTGCTGGTTTCGTCTTAGCAAGTCTTGGGTAGCTTGGTTTCGTCTGTCTTGTAATTAATCAAAATCTTGAGACGTTAATCATTCTTGAGCTAACAATCTCCCCCTTTTTGATGATTACAGACCATACCAAGAAAGTCTGCACAAGACATGGTTAGACAGAAACAAATAGTCTCAAAAAGCCAGATTGACATCAAGACGATGTTTTCTGAATAATACCTCTTTATAAAAGATTGTTACATCAATGCGATGTAATCTTTGTATATTATTACACTGGTATAGACAGAAAACCAATAAAGAATAACCAATAAAGAATTACAATGTATTTTCTATACTAAAAAGAATAAAAAAAATACATTGATACAAGTATAATACATGGCTTCCTTATTGTTCAAGACTCCCCTTTAGACGATGTTCCTTGCTTGCTTGCTCTTGGTCGCTCCTCCCTCCGACTAAGCTTTATTTGTTTACTCCCCCTCAGACAATGCTTTCCCCTTGTACCTTTCTCCTTTCCCTTGGAATAACTCTTTTCTCTTTTTCTCCCCCTTGGGCTGTGAATCATCAAAACATGATCACGAAGAAGGCTTTGGCTTCTTGTTAATCAGGGTCATCACAATGTCCTTCAATTGCTGCACTTCAGACGATAGAGAAGCTTGATTTTCTTCAAGTTCTCTGTTCTTTTCCTTCAAGTGCACACAATCTTCTTCCAAGGCATCATACTTTCGCTTCAGAGACTTATACTCCTCAGCTTCTTGAATATCAGCCTCAGCAGCCTCAACTGTCTCAGCAACCTCCACCAAATTATCAACTTGCACTTGTGGTGTTTGAGACTCTTCCACAATAGGTACAGTATCATCAATAATGAGCACTGATAGAGTCTTCTTCAGACGCAATGTGAAGAGTGGAAAGATAAGGTCAGCCGTGAAGTTCTGTTCCCACTGCCATGAGTACATCTTTGTTGGAACAGAGACTTCAAGATCCGGATGTTCCTCAAAAGGATGTGTATAAACGAAAGCTTCACCAGGAAACACTCTGCCACAGATAGTGGAATCTTCATCAAATGAAGTTCCAGAGCAAAATTCTGAGGTGGCTTCACGATCTTCTATCATCCTTTGTATCTTTGGATTGATAAGGCTTGAGGCTTGAGCTTGTATTGCCTTGAGGTGCGCATAAGCAGCAGACGGAAGAAGCTTGGGGATGTGCCTTGCAAAATTGAAGGTTCTGGGGACAGACGGTACTTTCTTCTCTTTACCCTTAGCCAAAAACTTGACTAAGCATGGTCGTTTTTGGTCTAAGACGATTGTGTACTTACTTTCGTCTGACACCAGCGAAGAGAACTGTGAACCCACCATGAAGGGGCAGTATCTCTTATCCTTCTTAGCTTGATGATCAATGTGATAGAAGGAAACTTCTCTTTCATTGGCTTCCCTTCTATAGGCACCAGCTATCAACTTGAAGGTCAAGTTGTAGTCTTTCGGTAGGGCGTGAGCGAACTCCTCAGGATCTTCATATTCGTTGAGGAGGATGGAGTAGCGAGGGTTGATCCCGGAGCAATGGAGTCTCGTCCATGGGAGCACAATTCCTAGAGAGTGTCCTAGACCGACATACTCTGTTTTATTGAGTGGAATTGTGAAAGGCATTGGATCATGGCGATCTATGGCATCGAGATGCCAATGTGTGCAATCTTTTGGCTCATAGTTGGTAGAGTTTGCGTCTCCATATCTACAATGATGGAATACAGGCGCATTTATCTCATACTGAACCTTCCACTTTGTGTTTTATCTGTGTGGGAGCGTAGATCCGGGGATTCCCGATATAGGTCAACCTTTCGAACTACTGCTGAATCCACGGGCAGGCAAGAGACAACCTGGTGAACTGTGAGGTTCATAGCCAAGTGCTGGTCCTTCAATCACAGACGTAGCAAGATGATCCTTGTATGCTTGAATGTTTTCTAACCCCTTGATGTCTAGGTTGGCCAGTGTGTCCCAGGGCAGACGCTTTAGCCAATTCCGTTGCTCCTCTGGGGTGTAGATGGTGTCTTCATTGAAATTCACCAGCTTCAAGGGTTTATTGTATAGAATGAGATTTACAAATCTCCCTAGTTGAAAACCCTTCTTCCCTCTGTATTGGTATGGGTTCTTCAACTCTATGTAAGGAGTATCCCTTATGTACAGGTCTTCATCGTCTGCTAAGATGTCTTTTGTAGCAGACTCAGACGATTCAGCTTCAGTGGAGAATTCTTCAATCCTCTCTCCAATGATCCAATCAAGTTTGACCGGTTTCTCAGCACAGGTGCTCTCAGCGAAACTCCTCATGACTAATTCGTTTAGAAACAAATAGTCCACCTTGTGCTTTGGGGGTAAGTCTTCTGGATTGATCACCTCAGCATGTGATCTCCCCCATGTAGCATCCACCTTTATAGCTTCAAGTTGTTCTTCATCAGACGAAGAACTAACTTCTTCAATAAGCACATAGTCTTCAGACGGAATCTCCTTCGTCTGGTGGTGGGATGCTTCCTCAGACGCAGCAGGTAGCGCCTGTGCAAGGAATGCGTTCAGCGGAGAGGCAACAATAGGGGTAACCCTATGTTCGTCTTGGAGTGATGGAGGGACCTCCATTGTGGAGACTTCTTCGTTCAACATAGTTTCCAACTCCTCCGCAAGCTGGGCATTATCCTTCTGGATCTGGGCCATTTCTTCACTGTTCATGCCCCCTAAGTTTGCTGGAGCAGATGCAGCCTCAGACGATCCAATGCCACGAACGCTATCGAGAAAGATCCTTTCTCTCTCAGCATGAAGCAATATGGAGACCCTTTTGGCCTCTTTCAGTGCTCTTTCTCCGTCTGTCTCACCAACTACGACAGACGCAAGTTTTTGCTTCATTTTCTCCTTGCCTTTTGCAGCCTTTTCAAGAGCAATCTTTCTGACTCTTGCTTTTTCCTCTGCTGCTTTCTTCTGCTTTTCTTCGTTTGTGAGAATCTTCACAGACGGAACATCCTCAGATGGTATTGTGGCCCCTTCATCTTCACTTGGGGATATCATCTGACCCTTTGGCTTGGCACCAATGTGCTTAATTCTGATGGTCCTTTTCTTCTTCTTGAGTGGTTCCTCAAGAACGTCTTCGAAGGGGACTTCAGTAACTTTCACTGGTCGAGAAGGAGGTGGAAGTGTTTGAGTTTGTGTTTGGGGTTGTGTTTCGGACGGTGTTTGGGTTTGTGTTTGTAGTTTAGCACGCTTGATGCGAGCTCTGTGTGGAGGGTCTTTGGTGATGGGTGAGAGGGGTACATCCTCTTTTTGTGAATGGAGAAGGAAGCCTGGCGTCAGATGCATCTTTGCAAAGGTGCTGGCTTTAACTTCCTTTCCCTCTTGGTTATAAGCTACACCAGCAGTATCAAACCCTTGGTTGATGATGATCTTTGTGAAGAGGGTGGCGTAGGGAATGCTGCTCTTCCTACGAATGTTGCGGTTCTTCAACGCACTTATCCAGTGGTCAAGGATAATGTGCGGAAGGCTCATCCTTGCTTTCCTCAGACAGTAATAAATACAGAATCTGTCTCGAGAGCTCACATTGTCGCGAGAGCCTGTACGAGGAGTGAAGATGTTGTAGAGCAAATTGTGGATGATTCTTGCGGAGGGGCTGAGGTTCCCTGATCTGAAGAACTTGGGGTCTTCAGTGTTATGAGTCCTCCCATAAATGAACTTGTCTACATGCTCCTCAGACTCGATCTTCATCCAATCTTGACTATAGAAACGCCCTTCGGCCTTACAGTTGCCGGCTTCAGCAATGGTGTCGATGGTGATGATGTACTCCTTATTGTCGATAGTACTGACAATACCATCTTCAAACTCCTTAGCATTGCTCCAAAATTCGGCGTATGCCTCATCAGCCATTCCCCTCTCATAGCTGCAAACTCCATCCAGCCAGTGTGTAACACCCTCAAAATTAATTTTCATAAATAATTTCGTAGTTAAAACATTTACTAAAAATTCTATAAAAATGTACATATTAACTATTTACTGTTATAATTTGATTAGACAGAAAATGTAATTCAAAAATAATTTATCATTGGGTAGCAATATTATTACGTAATTTGAGAAAATTATGATTACATTTCTAAATAAAAATGTAATAAAAAAATAAATTTGTTGTTTGACATTTTTATTACTATTTGATGTTTCAAATATTATTTTATATTTCGAATTACTGAAAATTTATTGTTTTAATTATATTATTATTAAGAAATCTTATTTTATATTTGATTTGAGAAATATTTTAAGAATTAAAAAAAAATAATAATAATAATAATAAAATAATAAAATAATAAAAAAAAATATATATATATATAAATAAAAGTTAGAAAATTCTGAACAAGTGCAATATGTCATGAATGATGAAAAGATGCACTAAGTAAGTGGTGTTAGCACCAATTTGATTAATGGAGCGCTAAAAAGAAAAAGAATTATAATTAATTGTTTATGGAAAAACCACTAAGTATATTAAATTTTACCACTAATAATATTTTAAATTTTATTTCATCTATAAATAGAAACCATATGAGAACACTTCAGCCATGAATTCATTTGCACCAAAACACCAAAATCTTAGTATTTCCAATTTTCCCAAAACCATAAACTTATTTTGCTAAAATTCCAAATTTTTCTAAATTCACCAAAAACCTATTTCATTTAACTTTGAGAGTAGAATCAACCTTCTTTCAACCTTCAAAAGCTTTCTCAAAGTCTTCCAAAAGAGTAGCCAAAAGAAATCAAGGTGAGGGAAGTTTCTAAATTATTTTAAGTTTTCAATTTAATTAAGTTTTCAATTTTCTAAAAATTCTAGAATAATCTCAAAATATTTGTGTTCTAAAATTTATGAACTTATAATTATTATTGAAGTTTTAAAGTAATAAGAATTGTAAGAGAAGTTGCAATTTACTTAAATTTTCAAATATAAAAAAAATATATATATATAACTAAAAATGATGTGAGCATAATTTGAACCCAAGACCTTGGTGTTTCCGGTCATGTCTTAACCAACTAAGCTAATCCAGATTTCATTTATAATACTGCATATTTATATCTTTATATTTAAATATTTCCGCTTTCATTTGTTTATATTTCATATGATAATTTGTGATTTTAAAATTATGAGATCTAACTAGGAGGCTCTCACCACCTTTACTGATTTCATAATTTTAGTTATTGATATAATATTACAACAATTAATTTTTCTATACTTTGAATTTGGATGATCTTTGATTTGAACTTGAATGATTTTGGATGTGTATTTGGATCATGACTTGGATTATGCATGTTTACCTTTTCTTTGAACTTGGATGATGATTGAGATTGTGATTAATTACCTATGATATGCACGTTGAGGATTGTGATAAAAACTATGACTATTATACTACAAATTATTAATCCACAACGTAAAATATAATGATGGAGTGGATGTGTAATATCAATGAGTTGGTGCTGTTTTAAATGAGATTTTTAGAAAGGGAGATAAGTTTTCATTCATTCATGCATGCCTCAAAAGAGGTGGCCTCGGTTAGAGGTGCAGATAATAACTTAATCCGTGCGTCTAGGTGGGATGCCAGACTTGGGGGATTTTTATAGTGAGAATTCATTTAATTCATGATGATCACATGATTGTTTATGAGATTCTGTGCACCACTGTGAAATCCCAACTGGTCGGTAAGTTTTACGATGATGATGTCGTATTATCTGAGATGGTACCACATTGCATATTTTTGGAGTTGAGGTTGGAGCATGCATCATATAGAAATTTCATTTAAGTCATAATTCATTCTTTATTTATTTAATTATGATATGTATTATATTGATAATTTTATATGATATGTATTTTTATTAAAATTTTTGGAACTTACCCTTGCGTGTTTGTGTCTGTGGTTTGACACCTGTGATGATCCTAAATTTTAATTGGGGGAGCAGATTAACAGGATAAATCTATTGGAGATGTGAACGAAGGATAAGCAAACATGAGGATTTTTGTGAATAATGTGTATATTATAATTATCACAATATTACGTACTATGTGACATTTTGTAAATAACTTTTGATGTATGATTACGATATGATCTATGTGATGTGTTTTATTTTGGTGACGTTTTTGTTAGCAAGGAAAATTATTTTAAGATTTTATTTAAAGAAATCTAAATGAAGGGAAACATTTTTAAATAATAATAATAAATGGATAAAAAGAAAAATATTTCAGCAATGTAAAATAGCGGGGTGTTACACAGTGTGAGTTAGAAGCTTGGCGACTCTGTCAGATACGTTCTCTATAGTCTCTTTTGAGATCCACTTGCTAGGCAAGAACAGGTCTTGAGCAAAGAAAGTGGCTTCAGCAGCTTTGGTACCTTTGGTGTTCTTGGCGGCCATTGTTGATATTTGAAAAAGAGAGAATAAGAACTTAGTGAGTATTAGGTTTGGAAAGTTCAAAGGATTACAAATTGCAGTAAAGAGTAAAAGAGTGAACTTTCAAGAGTATTTATAGGCATAGATAAAAACGGTTGTGATTCATCAGACGAAAGAGATTTCGAAAACCGCCCCTGATTTGACGTGTCCATATCACTGTCTTTTCAATGATTGATTTGACCTCTGCAATTCACGGCGCGTGCCTATCAATGTCCTAGAATAGTGCAATAAATGACAGACACATTTATTGCTTCTTTTAATTTGTCCCTACACACTTGAGATAAACTTGTTAAACAGTAACAGTTGCGTCTGTTGAACTTTACCACAGTAACTATTCAACTTGATCAGACGCAATGTTTCGTCTTAACACAAAATAATGTACAGATGGAACAAATTTAAAAAATAGCTCAGACGGAACAATTGTCAATCATTTAAAGAAATAATTCCAAGATTTTTCTTAATGAAATTGAAACGTGTTTCGTCTAATGCTTTAGTAAATATATCTGCCCATTGAAAATCAGTTTGCACAAACTATATATTGAAAATACCTTTTTGGACATAGTCTCTTATAAAATGAAAACGAATTTCAATATGTTTAGCTTTCGAATGTTGAATAGGATTTTTGCTAAGATTGATTGCACTAGTGTTATCACAAAATACTGGTATATGATTTTCAAACCTGGAGTAATCTTCAAGTTGATGTTTGTAAAAGATAAACACAAGAAGGGAGGTTGAATTGTGTTAATTAAAAGAAATTTATTCCTTTCGTCTGTTGGTTTTAAATATGTTCAGACGAAACAATGTTTGTATTGAAATATTGATTTTAATAAACAAATGTTATATTATGATTATCCCCTGTTAGTTGAGCAGACGAAACAAATAAACACAGATATTTTTATACTGGTTCGTCTATTCTAGACTACGTCCAGTTACTCAGCAACCACTGAGTTTTCACTACAAACCGTGAAAAGGTTACAAGTATTATTTGAACCCAGCCACTTCTGGCTATTACAAGATATTCTTTGCTCCTAGCCTTCTCAGGCTAAACTAACAAGGTATTCTTTGAACCCAGCCTCCACAGGCTAATACAAGATGTATTCTTTGGAACGCAGCCTCCTCAGGCTAAAATGCCACACAAGTGGACTTTGAGAGATGTTTTAGAAACAAAGTTTTTCCTCTTCGCAGAGAGGGTTTTACAATGAAGTTCTAATATCAGACTTGAGCGAATTCTTAGATGAAGGATAGAGATAAGCGTATTCGCCAACTGATTCTTGAAGCTGTGAAGTCCTTTTATAGGCATCTTCTTCAAATAGCCGTTAGACTCATTTGAATGCCGTTGAGAGATCTTCTAGAGAGCTTTCCAAAAAGGTTGTCAGTTGTACTTGATTGATTGATAAGAGTCGCAGCGGATATAGCGGACTAGGTTGTGCGCAGTACTACTTCTGACTTGTACAGAGATGTGACAAAAAGGTGAAGACCTTTTTGACTTTGGTGTGTAAGCTCGAATCACTATACTGATCTTGGATGCTTCTCATGAGTACATCTTTAGATTTCAAAACTTGGCGCGAAAGACTCAACTTGACTTCAGCTTTTGGATAGACGATATGATTCTTCAGTCTTAAGTTTGTTTCGTCTCATCCTATCGTCTTAGACTTCACTCTTTGGACAGACGAAGGACTTAAGCTTGAGTAGTCCTCTTCCGTCTGTGCATGTATCGTCTGATGACTTGGCTTTTGGACAGACGCAGAATTCCTTCTTTGAAGGGTCTCGTTCCGTTTGTGTTGGTTTCGTCTTAGCAAGTCTTGGGTAGCTTGGTTTCGTCTGTCTTATAATTAATCAAAATCTTGAGACGTTAATCATCCTTGATCTAACAATGTTTTATCCACAGTAATTGTGAGCAACACCCTGCCGCAGCAATATACTCTGCTTCAGTTGTTGAGAGTGCAATGGAGTTTTGTTTCTTGCTTGAATAAGATATTAGTGATGATCCAAGGAATTGGCATCCACCACTTGTGCTTTTTTTCTCCACTTTGTCTTCAGCATAATCCGCATCACAAAAGCCTCTTAAACTGAAATCACTATTTTTCTTATAAAACAAAGATAGATCAGTTGTTCCAACAAGATATCTAAGAATTCTCTTTACAGCTTGTAAGTGAGATTCTTTAGGGTCAGATTGAAATCTAGCACATAGACAGACACTAAACATAATGTCAGGTCTGCTCGCAATTAAATAAAGGAGTGAGCCAATCATACCTCTGTATACCGTCTGATCAACGGACTTACCTGACTCATCCTTGTTGAGATTTGCTCCAGACGAATGCATTGGGGTCTTCATAGGCTTGGCATTCTCTATCTTGAACTTCTTAATAAGTTCCTTTGTGTATTTCTGTTGATGGATGTAGATTCCTTCTTTCGTCTGCTTGATTTGAAGTCCTAGAAAGAACTTCAATTATCCCATCATGCTTATTTCAAACTCATCCTGCATTAGCTTTGAAAAATCCTTGCACAGAGAATCATTAGTAGCTCCAAAGACTATATCGTCTACATAAATTTGGACTATAATAAAGTCTTTTGAAACACTTTTCTTGAAGAGAGTTGTATCAACCTTTCCTCTTGAGAAATCATTTTTAAGAAGAAAAGAACTGAGTCTATCATACCAAGCTCTGGGAGCTTGTTTAAGACCATACAATGCTTTCTTAAGTTTGAAAACATAATCAAGTTGAGATAAACTTTCAAAACCAGGAGGTTGTTTTACATACACTTCTTCTTCAATGAAACCATTTAGAAAAGCACTTTTTACATCAATTTGATATAGGACGATATTCTTGTGAGCAGCAAAAGCAAGTAATATTCTGATTGCTTCTAATCTAGCTACAGATGCAAAAGTTTCTGTAAAATCAATACCTTCTTGTTGATTATACCCTTGTGCTACTAACCTCGCTTTGTTTCTTACCACTTTTTCAGCTTCATCAAGCTTGTTTCTGAACACCCATCTGGTCCCGATGATGCTTTTGTTCTTTGGTCTTTCAACTAGGGTCCATACATCATTCCTTGTGAACTGATTAAGTTCTTCTTCCATAGCCAAGATCCAATCGTTATCTTGAAGAGCATCTTCAACATTCTTTGGCTCTATGTTTGATACAAGAACATATCTAGACGATTCCTTTAGCTTCGATCTAGTTAGAACACCTTGATTCCTATCTCCAATGATAAGATCTTCAGTGTGGTTAGGCACAAACTTCCATGATCTTGCAGGGACTGGATCTCTTTGTTGATGAGTATCAGACGAAGAGGGTTCGTCTGTGCTTCTATCGTCTGCTCTTGTTTCGTCTGACCCTTGTTTATCATTTTGACCAGAAGGGTTAATCTGCAAATTATCAAACAGGTTTTCTAGGTCTGATATTTCTTTATCAGCCTTTGAGTTATCTTGGAACTTTACTTGAATTGATTGCTCTACAACTTGCGTCTTAGAGTTAAAAACTCTATAGGCCTTAGACGTGTTGGAATATCCAAGAAAGATTCCTTTTACCACCTTTGAATCAAACTTGCCAAGTTGATCTTTGGTGTTTAAGATAAAGCATTCGCATCCAAAAGGATGGAAATAAGAAATGTTGGGTCTTCTTTTTTTCCATAGTTCATATGGAGTCTTATTCAAAATTGATTTTATCAATATTCTGTTTTGAATATAACAGGAAGTATTAACTGCTTCTGCCCAATAATATTTAGGGAGAGAGCTTTCATGCAACATAGTTCTAGTCATTTCTTGTGAAGTACGATTTTTCCTTTCCACAACTCCATTTTGTTGAGGAGTTCTTGGAGACGAAAAATTGTGAAATATACCATTTTCAAAACAAAAGGCTTTGAACTCAGAATTTTCAAATTCTGTTCCATGATCACTCCTTACAGACGCAATACATATTCCTTTTTCTTTTTGAACACGTTTACAGAATATTCCAAAAACCTTGAATGACTCATGTTTATGGGCTAGGAAGTATACCCATGTGAATCTAGTATAGTCATCTACAATGACAAGTCCATATCTCTTCCCTCTAAGACTTTCAGTCTGAGTAGGTCCAAAGAGATCAATGTGTAACAGTTCTAGTGGTCTTGTCGTGTAAACAACATTTTTTGATTTGAAAGAAGCTTTGAGTTATTTTCCATGCTGACAAGATTCACACAGACGATTGGTTTTCCAAGATATTTTTGGTAAACCTTTTACGAGATCCTTTTTAGAAATTTTTGAAATACACTTGAGACTTAAATGTCCAAGCTTTTTGTGCCAAATATCTCGTTCATCATCTGTTGAAATCAAACATGTTACATTCTGATCACTCAGGTCAAAAGAAAAACCTCATAAAGGTTATTCTTTCTTTTCCCAATAAAAAGAATGGATTTATCTTTGTTTCTGACTATACACTCATCAGAGTTAAAAGCTACTTCATATCCATTATCACAAAATTGACTTATGTTAAGTAGATTGAAGTTAAGACCTTTAACATATGATACGTTCTGGATAAGTGTATTGGGTGTCTTACTAACAGTCCCAATGCCAAGAATTTTACCTTTTCCAGAATCAGAGAGAGACCACTTTACTTGGTCTGAGGTCTTGGAACATAGACAAGTCTCCCGTCATGTGTCGTGAGCAACCACTGTCCAGGTACCAGCTTGAAGTCTTGTCTCTTCCCATTATGGATATCTGCAACAGGAACAATAAGTGACTTTGGTACCCAAATCTTTTTGGGTCCTTTCTTGTTAGTTACAAAAGGCTTCTTTTTGTTTTTAGCCTTTTTGTAGTTATTAGGAACCTTGTTGTGATTCCTCTTCTTTTGAGCAGACGAAATAAGTTTGTTTTTCTTTTCGTCTGTCTCCTTAACATAACCAAGTCCACTTTTATCATTAGGTGATCTCCTATACTTAAAAATATTTTCAAGAATGGAGGATCCCTTTGTAAACTTGGTTAAGTCATTGAGTAATGACTTATTTTCTTTCTTCAATCTTTCGATTTCAAGAATGAAAATGTTCTTTTCAGACTCAGACGAAACATCATTTGATACTTTCTTGTCTAGTAACTCAATTTCAGATTTCAAAACCGCATTTTCTTCCAAGGCTTGTCTCAGCTTGGTTTTGCAAGTTTTGTATTGCTGAGCAATAAAGTGAGAGTGAGCTAGAAGTGTATCATATGACATTTCTTCTGATTCTGACTCAGACTCAGAAGAAGAGGATGAAGAAGTTTCATTGTAATTTACCTCTGTTGAGACATGATCTCCAGCCATAAGGCAGATGTTTGTTGTTTCTTCTTCTTCAGAGGATTCCTCTGAGCTTTCACTATCAAGGTCATCCCAAGTCAGTAAGCTCTTCTTTCCTTTATCTTTTCTAGAGCTCCACCTCTTTTTCAGTTAGGGACATTCTGACTTCATATGTCCCAGTTTTCTGCATTCATAGCACACAACCTCTATGCTTTCTTCTTTGGTTGATGACTTCTCAGGGAGCTTCTTCTCCTTTTTCTTGAAGAAACGTTGGCCTCTGCCTTTCTTCATCATCATTCTTTTGAATCGTCTTGCCATGAGGGAGACTTCGTCTTCAGACGAACCATCAGACGATTCTGATTCGGTTGAATCAGCCTTCAAAATCTTTATTTTCTTTTTACTATTCTTCTTGACAAAATCTTCTTTAGGGATGTTATTGACGGATGGAAGAGCTATAGGTTCTTGAACCTTGATCTTCTCCCTTTTACATAAGAGTACCTCATGTACCCTTAGCGCTCCAATTAACTCGTCTAGAGTTAATATCTTCATATCTCTTCCAACAGAGATAGTTGTGGACATGGCTTCCCAAGGAGGTGGGAGACTGTCCAAGATCTTCATGTTGTTCTGGGCCTTTGTGAAGGTGATTCCCAGAGCAGTGAGTCCATTCAATATTGTTTGGAATCTTTCAAACATCATATCGATTGACTCTCCTTTCTTCATAGAGAATATTTCATATTCTCTCTGAAGAGTAGCGGCCTTCCTTATTCTGACATCTTCAGTGCCTTCATATGAGATTTTGAGAGCATCCCATAGTTCTTTAGCAGTTTTGTAGGCACAGAATCTGTTGTACTCAATTCTGGAGAGAGCACACATAAGAGCATATCTTGCTTTGTTGTTCAGCTCCATCATAGAGTGTTCTTCGTTTCCCCATTCTCCTTCAGGCTTTACAATGGGGATATCTCCTGTGGTGATTATGTTCCATAATCTGTATTGGGTTGACTTGATGTACATCTCCATCCTGTCAGCCTAGTATAGATAATCATCTCCAGAGAATGCTGGAGGTTTGTTCATTGAAGCTCCTCCGGATAGAAAAGATGGTCCTTGTGAGTCCATGTTGGATCTTTTCCTCTAGCAGCTGTTAAGCGCTCAACCCTTAGAGACTGAGCTCTGATACCAAACTGTAAAAGATAAACACAAGAAGGGGGGTTGAATTGTGTTAATTAAAAGATTTTATCCCTTTCGTCTGTGGGTTTCAAAATGATTCAGATGAAACAACGTTTATATTGAAAGATTGATTTTAATAAACAAACGTTAGATTATGATTATACCCAGTTAGTCAATCAGACGAAACAAATAAACACAAGTATTTTTATACTGGTTCGTCTATTCAAGACTACATCCAGTTACCCAGCAACAACTGAGTTTTCACTACAAACCGTGAAAATGTTTACAAATATTGTTTGAACCCAGCCACTTCTGGCTATTACAAGATATTCTTTGTTCCCAGCCTTCTTAGGCTAAACAACCAAGGTATTCTTTGAACCCAGCCTCCACAGGCTAATACAAAAGGTATTCTTTGAAACACAGCCTCCTCAGGCTAAAGTACCACACAAGTGGATTTGAAAAGATGTTTGAAAACAAAAGATTTTCCTCTTCGCGGAGAGAGTTTTACAATAAAGTTCTTAGCACAGAATTGAGCGAATTCTCAGAAGATGGGATAAGAGAAGCGTATTCGCCAACTGATTCTTGATGTTGTGAAGTCATTTTATAGGCATCTTCTTCAAATAGCCGTTAGACTCATTTGAATGCCGTTGAGAGTCGTTGAGAAATCTTCTTGAGAGCTTTCCAAAAGTTTGTCAGTTATACTTGATTGATTGATGAAGAGTCGCAGCGGATATAGCAGACTAGATTGTGCGCAATACTTTTTCTGATTTGTACAGAGATGTGACAAAAGGTGAAAACCTTTTTGACTTTGGTGTGTAAGCTCGAATCCCTATATTGATCTTGGATGTTTCTCATGAGTATTTCTTCAGATTTGAAATCTTGGCGCGAATGACTCAACTTGACTTCAGTTTTTGGATAGACGATATGTGTCTTCAGATGTTGTTGTTTCGTCTCATCCTATCGTCTGAAAACTTCACTTTTGGGATAGACGAAGGACTTCAACTGAGTAGTCCTCTTCCGTTTGTGCATGTATCGTCTGATGGCTTGGCTTTTGGACAGACGCAAAACTTCACTTTTGAAGGGTCATGTTTCGTCTGTGCTGGTTTCGTCTTAGCTTGGTTTCGTCTGTCTTGTAATTAATCAAAATCTTGAAACGTTAATCATTCTTGATCTAACAATATTTATCTAAAAAAATATCATTTTTATTTAATTTTTTATTATTTTTCGGGTATTTTTCTAATACTTTAAGATATTACTTGGATATTTATAAATGCTTATTTTGAGAAGCATCTGTCCGAAAAATATCTGAAATGTTTGTCTTGAGACTTTTTGAGCAACCATGTTTAGAAGAATTTAAATGCATTTTTTTTATTCATTCGTTGATTAGATAAAAAGTAATTAAAAAAGGGTAAAAGAATCAGCTAGTTTATGTATACTTCAATTTTTAAATTTTATTCGATCTTTCTTAGATAAAAAGAAAAAAGACAATAAAGACTTTAATACAGATATAATGATAGGTGAATATTAGTTATTAACTTATAATATGGATAGATATTATATATCCAAAACATATCATAAATTTAAATTTTTATCCTCTGTATATCTATGTTGTATTGTATCTTAATTGGGTGAAATATCCGTACTTTATAACTATAAACTATTAGTTTATGCACTGCGATAGTATAAAAATCAATATAAAAATTTATATTATTAATCAATAAAAATCATTCTTGTAACTTAAATAAATTATAAAAATCAACAAATTTATTGTATATTACAATTCTCATTACTCTTCCATTTCAAATTGAATTGAATTCTTAAATTGTTTTGGAGAAAGTGTCTTTCTTTGTCGCATTACCTGCATTGAGCTGCATTTTGATTATATCTCAATAGAAGAAAATAAAAGAAAAGGAGAATGCAATACATTGATGATGATAAAAAGCTAAAAAAAAAGATATAGTAACATGAAACAAGAAGTCATAGAACTAGTATTCAAAACATTGTGAGAAAGTAAAACCTAATGATTTGATGCAAAGAGTGTTCTTGCCTTTTATCTATCAAATGCAGAATCAAGAGAGAATGGGAAGTAATGCAAAGCAAACACAACTACATGTGTTTCTACTAATTAACTACCTAAATATCTGTTGTTTCCCTAACCTTAGTTCAAGATCCAACTCTTCCATTCCATGATGATTCAGTGCATGTGGAACTTCCACATTAGAACATGCCTTATGAAAGAGAGTCTTGAGTCTCGTACAATCGATGTGGGCTCTGTCCCCACTAACGGTTGTCGTTGGGGATGATTTTTGGCCAAACATGGAAGAAGCTAGTCCCACCGACAAACTTGTTTCAACATAATTATCAAAACCAAAACCATTAAAACTGTAATCCCCTACATTCTTTACCCCTTCTAGTTCTGAATTACAAGACCCCATATGTCCCAAGATAGAAGAAGAATAAGGTGATGAAAAATTGTTCTGACCATAATTTTCTTTTGTGAGTCTAGTGGTTGTAATTGTAGTTGAAGGGCTAGAGTAATAAGCACTAAGACCACAATCTAACTGAGTGGTAGAAATCTCATGATTATTACCTAAAAAGGTTTTGAAATAATCATTTTTGCTATGATGAGGGGTGGGATTTTGTTTGAGTGTAGCTCTTTCTCTTCTGTGAATATTCATGTGACCTCCAAGAGCTTGAGCAGAGTTGAACTCTCTTCTACAAAAGGTGCAAGAGTAAAATCTTGGAGGCCACATTCTTCCACTGAGTATTTTTGCTGAGTCTTCATCAAAAGCCCTTTCTTGCCACGAGTAATTCATGTTGTTGTGTGCTAAGTGGTGGTGCTTCAAGGTGTGATGATAACTTCAGGATTTGTTCTCTTTTCTTCTTCACATTTATCAAGTAATGAGATGATTATCACATGCAAAGAAAAATGGATAGATGAAGTTGATGAGACAACTGAATTTAAATGATCATGCGAGCCACGTCCCTGTTTGAAAACAACTTGAGATGTACAAGGGAAGAAATAATAATAATAATAATAATAATAATAATAATAATAATAATAACCGTTACGATAGTAAGAAGAAATAGTGAAATAGTACTGCTGCACTGGATCCCTGATCAAGCTTCCATCAATCCTGTACTATACACTAAAAAAGAAATAGTTAAATAGTACTACTCATTTATGCCAATTATTATCACTTTTTTATTTTGGGGGGTGTCTTTCATTTTGATATATGACTTTTATATGTGTTATTTAATAATAAATAAATAAATAAAATGTGAAAAATAACAAATTATGATATGCAATATGATAATTTTTATAATATTAAGATAATGAAAATATATATAGAAACGGAAATTACATTAACTTTAGGTCGTTTATAATACTTTGTTATTATTCAGAAGACAAATCGGGTCCCTTTTATGATAAACAATGTCACTTGATTATTGTTGAATCGACTCACTCTTTTTCTATGAAAAGATTGTGTTTGTTCCCATTTTTGAAATACACGTTTTTGAGGTATACAGAAGGATTTAACATAAATTTTTAAACTGAGGAAACTTCTCAAACTATTAAATCAACTTATTTTATTGATATATATAGGATAATATTGAATATAAATTTAAGATAAAATTTATTACAAAATTAGTTTTAAAATTATAATATTTTTTAAAAGATGATAATTTTGTTTCAAAATAATAATAGTTTTTATTATAAATTTCATAAATTTTTAATATATTTAATCTTCAAAAAATATTGAGATAATAATAATAAAAATAGAGATAAAAACATGATCAAAAGATAAAAAATATTTTCACATCTAATTGACATTGTATGAGCCTTAAAAAATAAAAAAGTGATACCATTAATTAAAAATATATTTAGAATCACATGTTTTTTTTTTAAAAAAAATAATTCAATAATATGTAAAATTTTGAAATTGGTTCATATTAATAGACCATTTTCTTAACTTCAGTTTTTTTTTATTAAGGAGAAGCTAGTATTATAAATTTACAAATCTAATTGGATAAATTAGATTAAATTAAAATATTATGAATAATATAAAACTCAACATTATCACATGTAATATCAAGAAAACAAGTTGACTTAATACCATGAGTAATTAAATAAACTCATAAAACATGCATCCCCGCATACAACAACTACTGGACACTAAAAACACTATCCCACAAATGAGAAAAAAATTAATTTGTAAAAGGGATTGGGCCAATTTGCCCTACTCCAAGTAATTGAAGTTTTTAAAATATTAATTAAAACAAAATTTACATACAAAATTGGATTTTTGTCTTTAATTGAAGTTTTTAAAGTCTTTAAAGATTACTCTTACCAACTAGAGTTTTTCCCCTTAAAAACGGTTCTTTTAAAATTGTTTCATAGAACAAACAAGAAAATTAACAATCAAATCAGTCCATATAGAGTACACCACTCATTTCAAAGTGTTGAAATAACTATCCTTTCTGATGCAGAACAAATGATACTTCAAAGTTTATACTGTGGCTAGCTAAGGGGTCAACCTTGATTAGATAATCTCAAACCCAAACCCTTTGATACTCCAAATATTTTATAGGATTTTCCTTCCACATATCTGATATCAGGTTAAGCTAGAAATTTATTACTCAAATTAATTGTGGGTTGAATCTCTTTTTATCAAATAAAATAAGAGGAAACTTTAAATTTCAAAATTTCTATTTCCTCCTTTTGTTTCTCTAGGTTCAAGTAAAGGTAAATTCATTTGGGAATATTTTTTAAAGTATAAATAAAAGATTTAGTTAAATAATGTCCTATCAAATGTAAAACAGTTTAATATTATTAGCTACTTACACATTATTATTGATATAACTTTTAATAAATTTTATAAGAGAATGAATTTTTAATATACGATGATTTGTGATTGAAATTTGAATGAGAGTATAAAAAATATTTGTACACTAGCAGTGTATAATTGTTTTATAAAAAAATATTAATATAAGTATTTTGAAAGGGTTTTTTAAAAGTAAATTCAATTTATGTTTTAATTTGTGAGTTAAGTATGTAAAAGAAAGATTAAATTATCTTAATTAATTAAATATGAAGATTTTGAATAGAAAATGATAAAGATTTAGCCAAGGACAGATTAAAAAGGGGTCTAACCCTCTAAAAATCTCCTCCAAGATATCTTATATGTTTGAAAAAAAAATTAAAATTAAAATAGATATAGTGATGATATTTATTTAATTTTTAAAATAACAAATTTTATCTCTAGTTTTACATATAAAATTAATTTTATATTTAAAAAAATCATATATGATTTTTATAAAAAATTACTATCTATTAAATAAGTATTTATAAAATATCAAATATTCAAATAATTATGAACAACAAAATCCTCTTCAAATTAGTTATCGATTTCTTCCAAGTTTTAAGAGGAAGAAAATTGACAACAAGTTAAAATTCGCTTCAATTAAAAACAAAGAGACTTAATTGGCTCAATTAAAAAATAGAGAGGCTTTCTTTAATATTAAAATTGCACGTAGTTCAAACTATATAGTGTAATTAAGAAAATACACTATTTAACGACCTTCTAGAAGATGTTTTAAAGTAATATTATATATATATATATATATATATATATTAAATGATGGATTTATTAAAATTAAAAATGACATCTTTTAATTATAACTACTAACTATGAAAAATTTTAGCAGGATTAAATTTATTATTTATTTTAATTTTTAAATAAAACTATATCTTTCATTATATAAGATAGTAGAAATAATCGATGATATGGTGGTACCTAAAACAGTGATATAATTATGAGATTAGTAACTATAAAAATAATATTAGAAAATATATGGGTTTAAAAATATAAGAAAAGATAATAAATAGAGACAATTAAAGAGAAAAGATAATAAGATAGATATTTTTTTCAAAAATTAAAATAAATAATAAATTTAATCTTAATCACAATTTTTTTATAATTATAATCTAATGATTATAATAAAAAATTTATTTTTAATCACAGTGGTGGGAACAACTACAATGGTGACATGGGCATAATAAATATAACAATCATAATGACTATAATTAATATTATACAATAATAATAATAAAGGCAATAACAATGATAATAACATGTTGATGGTTGTGGACGAAATGTCAATGGAGCGTGAGCGAGACGAGAGAATAGGGAATACTCCCCTCATCCTTGTCTCTATCCTTTGACATTCCCGTTCATGTTCCCATTTTTGGCATGGGAGTTGATTTTTCTTTCCTGTCCCCATCCATGTGAACCTTGCATGTCTCCGTGAATATAACAAAAAAATTATTTATAATATTATATTATATTATATATATATATATATATATATATATATATATATATTAATTTAGTAATTTTGCGAGACAGGGTCCCTATGAAACAAAAGGTATGATCCCAATCTCCATTCCTAAATTGACATCAAGAATCCCTGTGAAGAAAATATCCTTGCCTACAATGCCTTGTTCAGAGCCGTTCTGGTGGGAATTCCAATTTTCAAGTGTAAATTGACATCCCTATGTGAGGGTGAGTGTGATGATTACATTGATGATGATGGATATTATGATCATGACATACGGCGATAAGAAATACTTAATTATAATTATATTTAATCATTATACTATTTCAATATGATCATATCTTTTCTAAAAAAAAATATATTTAACAATTTAAATTAATTAAAAAAAGAATCAAGTAATTCATATAGGATCATAGGCTAAAATTAAAATAAATAGAAGTTTTTGTTTTCATTAGATAGCAAAATAGATTATACACAACAACATGAATGACATGAAACCCATTTATATTTATCTATTGTAAAAAAATTAATTGTTGTAAAATGAGTTAAATTTTGAGTACACCGTTAAGTTAATATACAACAAAGATGGAGTCATTGAGGGAAGAGAAATGAATGACACGACACCCATTTATACTATTTGTTGTAAAAAAATTAACTGTTGTAAAATAGGTTAAATTGTGAGGATACCGTAAAGTAAATATACGACAATGATGGAGTAAATGATGGAAGGGAAATGAATGTAAATGGTAGGATTTAAGTTGCTCATGTTAATCACATTTAGGTTCTAACATGGCAAAATGTTATGAAGAAGATGGCCAATAGAGATACAACCTTCCTTCCTCTATTAATTCATGGAAAGTAATTTTTCCATATATATAAGTATTAATTGACATCGTTATATATATATATATATATATATATAAAGAAAAGAATGGGAAAAAATATGATAAGTATTGATGGAATGTATGATATGTAAAATTATTCATGTATCATTACTTCAATTTTAGTTCCATTGATACTTGTAAGAGATGAGATTTTTGTTTTTATCGGTAAATATTAATTCTTAATTTATTAGTTTTTGGTTGGTGCATATGAGAGATTTGAATTGCAACCTCTCCCTCCCAACCACCAAGGGAAAAAAATTCTATTAGAAACTCAACATTGGAAAATTACCAAAATCTCACGAACACTTTTTTTTTTTTTTTTTTTTAATTTTGTTAAACTATAATCTTTTCTGTAACTTAGTGTTACAGTGACAAGTTATGGCCACTCCCTCTACAAAATCTAGTTTAACATTATGAGTCAAAGGCTCAAGTATCTGATATTAAACTGGAAGTGGTAAGACAGATAGTACATTTGTTGTTAATAAAAAAAAAATTGAATAGTCTTGTATGTCTTTTCTGTCCTTTACTATGATACTGTATCATCATTTGCTACCCAACGTGGGACTTTTCAAAGCAGCAAAATATAGAGTCAGTCACTCTGTGCTTCCCCTGGAGCAAAATCTTGAACTCTCAATGTAGTGCATGTTAGCTTCTGCATCAAACCATAAATGATCTTCATCAATCCAGAAGCTATTCAAACTTGAGTTTTCACTCAAAGTACTTGGGCCTTGTGTCATCGTTTAAAACTGTTTCAACAGCAATTCTGTTACAAATTATGTTAAGGAGTGATCTGTAAATTGCAATTTTGTTCGGAGGGACACAATTGTCAAGCATTCACTGTTACCATTCAGGCTTCCAATCCATAACAGTAGGGTTTGATACAAAGATCTTGCTACTTAGGATAGCAAGACATTTATAGTAAAAGTATGAAAAACTAACTCAAGTTCCTCTTCTATTAATTTAGTATAAATAATGCTAATTGTTATCAAAAGAATGTGCAATAACATCTAACATCCAATGTATAGGTATGTGCTAGTTTCTTTGTCAAGTTATTTATGTCATTGTATTTATCCGTTTAAAAGGAAGAAAAGAAAAGGAGATAAAGATGAACTCCGAAATCACTAGTTGTTGCCCAAAAATTGAAATTGTAGCAGTAAATGATCAAAACTTTGTCCAGACTATCAAGCAATAGCCTAAATTGATCAATCAAAGCATACTCTTGTACGTTCAAATTTGTGTATTTATGACAATTTCAAAACTTGTGTTGCTCAGCTAACATCATACCGAGTAAATTACATCTCGCAGCTAAGTGAATAGAATATTGAGTTCTGTACAATTTAGTAAGAAAGACTCCAAACAAATTTGCAGTTATCCAGCTCTGGCGTGGGTTCATGGAGAGAGGAGATGGCCTCTATAAGAACAAGGGGCATCCTACAAGGGCTCATTTTAATGTGTCACAAACTATGACATATCTTCAACCAAAAACCTTACACTAACATTAAGGGTCCCAATGAGGATGTGAACGTGATCTGTAATATTTTGCATAATCAGTTCAAGAGAACCCACCCAACCTCTGAACAAAACAAAACCAATCAAGGACTGAGATCATGGATTCAAAGGGACACAAACAAAACCAATTCAGATAGCCACAGGGGCTTCAGCTTTGATTAACCAATACCAGGACCATCTTGACCAGCTGTTTCATTTGAAGACACGGAATTGTTTTCATCAGGCCCCAAACCTTCAACTTTTTCAGTGTTTTCATGCTGCAGATGCTCCGAATCTTGTTTGGGAAACACCTCGGCTTGCAATGATGGAGCAATGTTATTTATATGTAGCCATGTCAAATCCCAGAGACTAGTTCCATCTACACTACTGCTCCGCACTAGTACACAGCCTGTTTTCATGACAAGCAAGGTGTTCTTAAGAAGCTCAGGCACAAGCTCCTGAAGCTTCTCGCTTCTCCTTCCCCTAACTTTCACCTTCATATAAATTTCTAACCGACTTAGTAAAGCCAACCATAATTTCCTGAAGCCTGTAGATTGTGACAGGTCTTGGATTATCTGGAGGAAAACTTTACACAAGAGCTTCAAAGCAAGAACAAGTGTTCCTTCTATGTTCCGGTAGTCCTTCTGAGAGTGAGTCCGAGAAATTTCAAGCAGGTCATCAACCACAGGGAAGATCACTTCATCAAAACATTGTAACCACAAGCTATGTGGGAGATTAATCCCAACTGATCCTGTCAAGCAATTTTGCAAAGATAACAATGCATGGTTTCTTACCTCCTCTCTCTGGTCCAGGCATAATTTTTTTAGTCCATGGATGAGCCTCAACCACATATCCCCTATATCCTGCAACATTTTCACCACTTCCTCTTCTCCTGTTGCTCGCTTAGCATCATTAGTCCACTTCACTAAACAACTGACAGACCGTGCCATAAGATCGAGGGCCATTACAGACCGTTCTTCCTGTCCAACACGAGATTCAGCAAACTGCTTTGCAGCATCTATACAGAGAACATAATTAGCTGGAAGCAAGTGGGCTCCATCAGACATAATGAACAACAATGCATCAAACCCAGCCTCAGCTGCATCCAGGTGTCTAGCAGTGATGGAAAGCAGTGATGTAATTGTCCGCCATCCCAAATGAGATCTAATATGAGAAGCATTTGCCTTCATGAGGTGACTAACTTCCTGTGTAATCTGCTCATAGTAAGCATCAGCAACACGTGCATCAAGCTTCAGGACAAGTTGCAGCGATCTTAGAAGTTCATCAGTGATGTTCTCTTTGTAGGGAAGTAAGCGATGGCAAATCCTTAGGAGACCAAAAACAGCCTTCTCTACCAATGCACAAGGCATCACAGTTGACTGAACAATATTGGAAATATGCTCATAAACACCCTGCCAAAGAAGTTCAATTCTATCCCTGTTATTCAGAGTGATTGCTACCAGTAACTCCAGGCAGAAAACTGAGGTATCTTCATCCTCAGAGGAGCTGTTCCCTTTCTTAGGTCGCACTCCTGCACTAGTGAGTGCTTTTGCAAGCTGCAATAGAGATTCAGCCTGCAAAAATTTACTCTCAGTAAATATGCTGTCAATGTGACACTTCTGAATTGTTTGAATGGTGATCTGCTGAGCAGCAAGTTGTTCTTCACTAGGTACTGATCTTGGCTCTTCAGCGCCAAGATATAAGAGTTGACTAAACCTGCTCATCAATCCAGAGGATTTCTTTGGAGTACTAACAGAAGGAAGACGAGATAAAGAATTTGTATTACGCTTCCCCCCATGCTCAGTTTCCATAGAAAGCTCTGGCTCTTCAGCTGCATCACTGGCCATATGAGCCGGAAGAAGACCTAACTTATGAAATTTTAGGATGCAATCAAGAATATTCCTCCACCCTGAACGGATGTAATCACCATACCTATTTGCAATAGTGAAAACTGTCTCAGTTGCCATTCTTGCTTTTGTGTCATCTCCAAAGGCTAGGATTGACTCCTCAACAGATAATGGATCAAAAACAGTAACAAACTTACAAAGTGACACAACCAAATCATCTAGTATATTTTCAAGATGATAGTAAGCTGATATCTTTGCAACAGCCATGAATCCATCCATACATGTTTGGTATACCTCTACATTCTCGGCATTATCAAATACTACAGAAATGGCAGCAATTGTTGGACCAGACAATACAGAAAACATCTCATAATCAAGGTATGCTTTCGAATCAGAAACAATGAATGGAGCAGATTTTTTTGACTTGTGAATGAGATAAATCCACCGGCTTGAGGTCATTTCAGGGAAACCAGAACCTTGCTCAGGAGTTGTCCGGATCTCATTCTTACATATTGAATGGTAAAGTTCTGACAGGAATTCTCGAGGTAGATCATTGCCACCATTTATTCGCCTATTATTTCGGATAAAATCCTCTTCCGTCATCTTCTTTTTGACCTGAGAATTGTGCCGATCCGTATTAAGCATTATAATTGAGTATGATAACAACAGAGCAGCATCCTTATTGGCTAGGATATGTGGAGACTGTTCATAATATCTCTCAGAAAAAGCTTCAAGCACCCTCTGTATCTTCTGTGATTCTCCAGGAAGTCTGAAAGTCTCCAAAAATATACGTAGGGCAGTGTCTAACATCATATCTTTGAAATCAAATGTTCTAGAAAATTCATGAAGAACCTGAACACAGAATTCATCATGATTTCCTAGAAAATCACCAATGAGATTCTTATCCAACCCAGCAGTGTATCTGAAAAAGCAGGCAACGCTTTGGGGATCAAGTTTTTCAGGCAAAAGATGTGTTCCTTGGAGAAACTCAAGACCTTTCTTAGTATCACGATTAAAATGATCAGCTCCAATCATCAGTCTTTTCTTGAAGTACTTTCTCTGGCATACAAAAGGAACCCAATTATTTGGATCACTGAAATTTTCACACTCTTCCAGCCAGAATGGAGTATACTCTTGAAGATTCACAGGAGATTGTGCTGAACTTAGAGATCCATTGCCTATCCTTTCAGCCATTCCTTGCATGACAGCAATAAGACCATCCAAAGCAAGAATATGCATGGAAGACAATGGACTGTTCACAGGAAATGCACTTTTGGACAATAAATTAGCTATGTCTTCAAAGACATTACTGCAAGTTATGTCACAGTCGAAGTTAGCAAACATCTCCACCATGAATGTTTTTTGCCTGCAAAAGTCAACAAGGGCCTCCATGGCAACTTCCTGTTGCTGAAATGAAGCCCCATATTTGCTTTGTGCAAGCCTCAAAATTACACAAGAAAAAAATGCTTCTATCTGTAATTTGAGTTCTGTACGAAGATGGTGATACAAATTTAGAACAATGCTACATACCATTGAAACTACAAGAGGACTCATTGACAAACCAAATTGCATTAGGTTGCGGAACAATTCATCCTGAATTAAGCTCAGTAATCTAGGGTGTCGGTGAAAGGAAGCCCCACCCAACTCTATGGCTGAATTAATCAAAGTTAAGGCAAAAAGAGGCACATCTTCATCAAATGCTATTGTGTTTGATCGAGGATTCATTCCCATATGTTCAACAACATTCAACAAAGAACACAAAAAGTGAAATATTTCCACCATGCAGGGAATACCATATGGTTCATTCATAAGCTGTGATTCATTCAGATCAGTCTCCTTGCCACTGCTAGGAATAGCTGTGTTTTCATCCACTACAGTTGCTGCCACATCACTCACAGCACTAGAAGTAATGCCTGTGGATAAGGGTTGACCATCACTTGCAGAATTGAAGCTCCCATTCTCCAATTGTCTGTTTGCAGAATTATGTTCATTATTTAGCCCACCATTCTGTTGAAAAAGTGACACAAAACTATCAGCAATTAAATTTACAAGTTAATGTGTGTCCTCATTCAAATTTTGCATCAGCAAAATAATTTATTTCAGTATGACAATTGAAATATTTTTGCAGCATAAATTTAAAAAATATCAGTATTTGTGATGATGATATATGATAACAATCTTTCTAACTAGTAACAATGCATAAAAAGCTTCTAACAAACATTCTCTCCTTTCTATCTTTTACCCTTTTGTTAGAGGTGCAACAAGGTCATGCAGGACAAGGGTCAGTGATAATAAGTGTATGTTTAGTATTGATGTTTTGGAGGGTGGGAAGGAAGGGTAAACTTCATATTTTTGAATTAAGAGAGTTACAATGTTTTAACAATAAATAAACATTTAAGACATTAACTTTATGTTAATCTATCAATTTATTTTTGTTTCAAATAATTTATGAGAATAGAGAATATTCATTAACGACGAAAATTTTGCCCTTCCTTTCCCTTCAAAACCTCATTCTCAAACATATCCTAAAACTCCAAGATTGTTCGCATATTTCGAATAACAAATTTGTGTCCTCAAACATATTTGGAATAAGAAATTCATGGACATTGGAAAATTGAAACAAGTAATAGAAGGCAAAGTAAGCAGATGGTAATAAGCTAAGGAAATTTACCATTTTAATGATTACAGATTTTGTCAGTTAAAAAAAAAAAAGTGAATAACAGACAATAGCCAAACAAATACCATGCATAAATTTGAATTGTACCCCCTACCCCTAAGGTCCCAATTTTTCTTTATGATCATTTACAGCCCCAGCAACTAAAAAAATGACCACAGGAAAAAAAAAAATGAAATTGTAATCAAATGACTACGATAACATAAATGCTATACCTCTTGGTTTAAAGTAGTGCTCCCATTTTCCAGTGCAACTTCTGTGTCATTAAGATCTTGAAGGTGAGAGAAAATACACCGAACAAGTTCATGCATTGTGTAACGTGCTATCCGCTGCAACAACTCACTTTTGGTTCCTGCTTGATGAACTATACGGAAACAAGTATTCACTATGGTGCAAATATGTTGGTTACTCAGCATCACAGATGCTTTACTTTTCACACATGCTAGAAGAACTTGTAATATCTTCATTAACACCACTTCTTCTGATCCAGGATCAGTCACCTCAAACCTGCAACTCGTGACAGCATCCACTACCAAGTGCATGGCATCACCAACATTAACAGTGTTTTCATCAATTACATCCAATGTTAAGATCTTGTAAACAGAAGATAGAGCAACACCAGTAATTGGTGCACCAGTTTCATCTGATTGAATTACATTCAGAAAAGGCTGGAGGTACAAGGCAGGGCTTATGACATGCCACTGATTCTGCCATGAAAAAATTTGCTTCCTTAACGCCTTCAGAGACTGAACAAGGGAATGTTCCAATTGATCATCATCAGACATATAATGAACTCCCCATCTAACATTTCTTCTCATGACAGCCAAAACCGCACCAATTTCTGCATTGATCATACAAGCTACAGTAGTTTTGTTAGGATATCCATTATCAAACTGCCCAGATCCTTCTTCCATCGCATTGATACCAGTCTGCGTTTGCAACTTCACATGTCCCATTTTGTCAAGTAGATCTGACTGACATTTACCAATAGAATTTGCCAAGATAAAGCACAGCCCTACCAGAAAAAATGAAAAACACTAGTAGTGTAGACCTTAACATTATTCAGGTATCCACATGCCAAAAGGAAGCACCAGAAGTAGTAACACAAACATTTTAACTTTAACACCATTACATTACAAAAATATAAAACATGGTCTACTACAATCCCCAAAACCCATAAAGACAGCATGTAAACGGTCAACAATACATAAGCATACCACATAAACAACAAACATACATACAAAAACATGTACATATTTTTATATGCATGAATAAATCCAGCTTTATTGTTGATCCCCTTGAAAGAGATCCCATAAATCCGAGATAAACTGTAAAAAAAGTGCCAATATCAAAAACCACTGTACCCACTTTCTCAGTAGCTAAAGTGTTATGCCACCTACCCAATACCCAATTTGAACAAGCTGTTCTTACCATCAACTATCACTAACCAATTCCTCAGCCAAAATTCAATCTTAGACAATCACGAATTCAGTTCAAATCTTAGATCTACAATATAACATGACCCTTTTGATTGAATCAATTCCTTTTCACACTAACAAGTGACAATGATCTAATCCACTGAGACACGACCCATTAGGAACTGAGACCGAAATTCAACGTGAAGAGGTCCCAAACAGTGTATTAAGCCTTCCATTCCAACAATGACACGAAGAAAACTAATATTGACATCAAAATTATTTAAAAAAAAAAAAAAAACGTGGGAATGAAAATGGAAGCATCAAGAGAAACAAGAAGAAGGAAGAGCTTACCGAAAGCAAGATCGGAAGTGTTAGGGCATAAATCGAGCTGATGTGTTGTTACATTGAAATCAAGCCTTCAAATTGAAATCTTCATCCAAAGTTTCTTTCTTTTTCTCTCTCTCACAACTAATTATGACGAGAATCACTAATCTAATTCAATTTTGGCACATCGCATCTGTATTATTATCACTGCAATGGTCAATTTTATTTTATTTTATTTTTCGAATAATATTTTCCCTTAGACAAACATTTTTTTTTTTTCTGCAGATTTCTCCCTTAATTTAAGTGGTAAGAAGATTGTTTATTTATTAATTAAATAAGAGCGTTTAAAATGCAAATGCTATTAACTTTTTAAATAATTGTTTTTAAATTCTATGGTATTGTGATTATCAAATTAATTAATTATTAATAAGTATTTATAATATGTTATATTTTTTTAAAAGAATTAAATTTTTAAAAAATAATTAAAAAAACTCAAATGAATATCTACCGTGAACTAACGAAGAGCACCTTAATAAATACTTTTTCTTTCTCTTAAATTTTTGTTTCTAGTTGAATGTCTTTCTGGTTTTCATCGCATTCTTAAAATAATAATAATAATAAATTAACTAAATATCATCAAGTAGTATTGCTGTCTTCCTAAAAAAAAGTATTATTGTTTTCTTTTGAGATGTAAAACAAATAATTTTAAATTTATTTAAGTTTTAGAGATTTAATTATTGGTAATATTTTTCAACGACATTGTATAGTCTAGTACATTTCTTTTTGAATAGACTCTTAAACCTAAATTTTGATACTGAAGACATTCTTAATTTTTCCAATATTTTTCCATAAAATTAAACTTTGACGGTGGTTATCTGTTTTTCAATTTAATTTTTTTTCATCATCGTCATGTTGTGATTTTGGTTGCGACATATGTGAAGATTAAAGGAAGAGAAATGAAAATGATTGAGATATGATTTTTGTTTATGTTAGCAACAAAAATAGTATATGAAATGAAATGCAGATTTAAAAGAGTCTCACTCTCTAAACTCTATAAACTGAATTTTCTAAAATATCATATTGGAATAGACTACTTAATTTTTTATTATGATATTTTTATCATGTAGTAGTAATGTTATATATTTTTTGTTTATTTTTTTTAATGTTAGTTTGAAATATTTTACTTAAAAAAAAATAGGTATAGGTGTAGTCTACTAGAATACCGATTTGTTTAACTTGCTTAATGTTTTTTTTTTTTTATATAAGTTTGGTTTGGATTCTTACTTTTAATAAAATTTAAGATGGTGCACTTGAATAATAGTTAATCTTGGTACAATCTAGTTGAGAATGTTTCTAGCTAAGTGATACCCTTACACTTTAACCTTCTAGAAAATATATATCTAAAAAAATAATATATTATATATATTATATATTATATAATATATTATGCATATTTATTTTTCATTCGTTTAATCTTAATTTACTTATGATTAAATCAATGACCCTATACCAATGTCTTCATCTAGCCACCTAAGTTTGATATTATCTAATCTTGTTGCTCTTTGATCTCACTAATTCCTGTCTTCTAATAGTAACTTTAACCAATTTGTTTTAGAATCTAATAAATTTAATTTTAAATTGTTAAACATAATTAATATGTATATATAAACTAATCAATCATATATATATATATATATATATATATATATATATATATATTAATTTTAATTATAGATTTCACATTGTAATATGTGTTATGGTAGAAGAAATTGATTTGTCTAATCAAACTCAATTCAGGATGATTAATAGGTGTTGGTTGAAGCTAGAGTCAAATTGCAGTGTGAATGTGTCTTGATTGTTATATTTCTCGTTAAACATAATTAATATGCATATATAAATTGGTAATGTTTTTCAGCAGCCAAAACCAAATTTCTGCGACATTAATTTCATAAACTCTAACATGAACACGTATTAAGTATATTAATGAGTTTTTTTTGTTAATAATTATATTATAGGTGTAAAGTATCTACCAACTTCGTATATGTTTCTTTCTCTGTTAAATCAATTTAAGTAATTTATGTCATTGTTTTCTCTTTTCTTTTGAAATCGAAGTGTCATATAAAGTTTGGCCCAATTCGTACATAAACAAGGTGGTGTCTTGAGTCCATTATATAATGGGCCATTTGTATGAAGTGTTTTTTTCTTTTATATTTATCTACTTAAGTTTTGTCTAAAAACTCATTCTCATATTTATGTTAATGTAGAAGTTGTCAAATAGTTTTATCTATATTCTTGTCTCACTTCAATTTTGTATTTTATAATGGGGTGGGGGGATTTTTTTTAGGATACATGGGGAATTATGTGTTTGATTTAACTTATTTTAAATATAATTATTTATTTTTATTATCATTTTAGAGAATTAAAAAAGACAAGAATTAATTTTCAAAATTAAAAACAAGCAATTTAATGCATATTACACAATTACTATAATTTAAAATATTTTAAAATATATGAGAATAAACATAATATGAAATTAAAACTAAAATTAAATATAATTATATTTATAAAAGCTAGAAATATCGCTTTTATTCGTCTCTTAAAAAAATGTGCTTGATCTTAAACAGTTTTCACAAATAGAAACATAACGTTCAATCCCATTATGTACGAACACTTAATTGATTTGTTTGTAGAACTAATATGGTCTGCTTTTGCGTATCAATTCACTCGATTGTTATTTTGGTGGTATAGACAAATGGTTTAATTTTTTTAAAGTCTTTTTCCAATAATGTTTAATTATGTTGTAGCATATTTTATTATTTAATTTTACATATTTATTCTATCTATAAGTATATTCTATTGATCGAAGTCATATTAGAAAACAATGCTATCAAACAATAGACAATAGTTTCATTTTCAATATTAAACCACTATTTTTTTTTTGTTTTTCTCATCCTAAAAATATACATAATTGTAAATTTAGAACAGAAAAATGATCTGATTCGTTTGACATTCGTCCTTTCTAATAATGCTTATGTTAATAAACTAGCTAAGAAATGTTATCAAATGTTATTTGTTGGGATTTAAACAAAGTCTCACATTTTGTAGAATTTATAATAGTGTTAGACTTTGAATTAAGGGAGGATTTGTTGAGTATTTTGTTAATTCAAAATCTCACATCGGTAAGTAGGTTTTAGAAAGAGAGAGGAATTGAACACTTATATAAGAGAGAATGATTGTTTTATTTATTCGCACACACCTTAGATCATATAATGTTTGTATTTAGATTATAGATAGTGTGTGACCACCAGTGTGTTTTTCCACATATGGTCCCGAGTATAGCGTTTTTGTTAGCCCTCTTGAAGGAGTTGTTTTGTTGTACTATTTGACATAGTGGATATTTTTCTGAACTAGGTCCCGTGGTTTTTGTCCTTCTTATTGGAGATTTCCACGTTAAAATTTTGGTGTTCCTCTTGCTCCTAAATTTTTGTTTTCCCTGCTCCCTGGGATTTTATACTGCTGCTTATTACCGTTATCTTGTTTTCCCCTCAAAGGAAAGATTTTTTATTTTACACGCAGTCTTCCAGGTTTTGTGTGCAGTTTTTCCGTTGCGCCTTTCCCAACATTACCAACAGAACAAGAAAATGAATTTCATAGGACCTTGATCCATATGTTATAATATTTGCATGAATTAGTTTGAATTGACTTTTAACCTTTCCATTTGTTGAGGCACTGCATATCGAAGGAAAATGGAAAGGGAATATCCTACATACACCATATTAAAGAAAACAGAAACGTACAGAGACATTATGCACAGTCATAGATAAAACATGCACACAATTGCACAACCATGCATGCAACCACATTCACATAACTGACATCAAAGCTTCAAGAGGTACTCAGATATCCTTTCTTCTCCACCTTAGAGAGTCGTATTATAATTTAATCCACCTCAACATTGTAGAATACAATTTTCTTTAGAGAATCCCATTATAATTATAATCTACCTCAACACTTGTGGAATATAATCCTCATTAGAGAAGCTCAAAGATGAATTTTTCTTGGACTACCCTTCGCCCCATCTCATTATCATAACTCTAACTTTACCCCCATCAATTCACATTTCTAGCATTTCTAGTTGGGAATTGTTATTGGTCTTAATGATTGTGACACTAACCATGAAGTTGGTTTATATTATCGTGAAAAGCCTCATCAAGTTGTTCCCTTCTACACAAATAGCACTGGTGGGAGCAGAGGCAGAAGACAATGTTCTCTAAAGATAGAGAATGAACAAAGGCTCCTTAAGCATTTTCTGAAGTTGGAATGAAAGCATATATCCTTTTCATGTTCACTATCTTTAATTTATGTCAAAAACTCTAATGTATTTTCAATTACGTTGTAGCATGTTTTATTATTTACTTAATTTTGCTCTTCTCATCCTGAAAACATACATAATTATAAATTTTGTGAATAAATTTACTACTCCATGGTCCATTAGGACAAGAATTCACTATGGAAAATTTACGAACTCTTATTTTGTATAAATTTTATACAAAAAGATTACAAGTTCTTCGTATTAAAAACTCTATTGTCTTTTCAATTATGTTGTAGCTTATTTTATTATTTATTTTACATGTTTATTTTATTCTATTTACAAGTATATTCTATCAGCGGATCAGCTGAAATCATATTAGAAAACAATGTTATCGAACAATAAACAATAGTTTGGTTTTCCATGTTAAACCACTCATTTTTGTTATTCTCATCCTGAAAACATACATAATTATAAACTTTGTGAATAAATTCAAAATTCAATATTATTTTTTTACAAAAAATTTAGAACAGAAAAACGGTCTGATTCTTTTGACCATCCTTTCCAATAATGCTTATGTTAATAAACTAGCTATGAAAAAAAGAAGTAAAAAGATAATGTTACCAGTAGGATGGGAAAAAGAATTTCATTAGACCTTGGTCCATCTATTACCATATTTGCATGAGTTAGTTTGAACTCAAATGTCCTTTGACCTTTAACCTTTCCATTCTTGAGGCATTGCATGAAAGTAGAAACTTACATAGGAAATGATGAAAATGGAAAGGGAATATCCGCACATGCACCGTATTAAAGACTCTTTGTTGTTGTATACAATTGCACATCCCCTCAAATACAACCATAGATAGAAGGAAAAAAGACAAAAAAAGATCAGATTGTCTATTAAAATACTTGCATGACTTAGTTAGAGGACCTTTGATCTTTCCATTTGAGGCACCAAAAGCAGAGAATATCCCACATGCATCATTGAAGAAAGAAGACACTCAAAAACTCATGTCCTTTCAGTTCTCCACTTATATAATCATCTCAACAACACAATTCTCTCAACAAACTTAAAATGAATTTCTCTTGGACTCATTTTTCACCCACCTCTCTATCATAAATATGAATTTATCCAACCAATTCATATTTATAACCTCTGTAGTTAAAAATTATCAATGACGGTGACAGTTGTCTTCATCAGTGGCAGAGGCACGTTAGTGGGAAAGGCCGTGACCCCAAAGTTTTTAATTTATATATATATATATATAATAATTATTTTAAATAAATAATTATGATTTTGGTTTTTATTTTTTAATAAATTATAATTATGGCTTTATAATTTTAGATAAATAATTATTTTAAATGATAATTATATATATATGCAATAATAATAATAATAAATTTTAATTTTTTATGGTTTTCTAATTTTAGATTTAATTTTGAAAATATATATGTTTAAGACTCCTATTTAAATGTTTTCTAAATTTAAAATTTTTAATATCTATCTTTTAAGATCGTCAATTTTTAGTTTTAAAATTTTTAATATTCATCTTTAATTTTAAAATTTTACTGTCTTATTATATATTTATTTAAAAAATTATTCTTAATTATAACCATAACAATATTACTAATAGAATGGGAAAAAGAATTTTCATTACCCATATATTAGTATAAAAATTTATTTATTTTGGTTACTCAATATCATAAGTGTTTTATTTTGACAATACTTTCCATGTATAAATTTTGTACGGAAAAATTACAAGTTCATTATATTAAAGACTTTAATATCTTATTAATTATGCCATAACTTTTCATTATTTACTTTTACATATAGCACTGGCAACGGCACCAACTCCAATAATGTTTATGTTAATGAAAAAAGGAATCTAAAAAAGGAAGACAATGGTCAATTATAATAAGTGTATATTTATTATTTAATTTTACGTATTTATTCTATCTACAAGTATATTCTATCAGCTAAAGTCATATCATAAAACAATGTTATCGGACAATATATAATAATTTGGTTTTCCATATTAAACCACGAATTTTTGATATTCTCATGAAAATATAAATAATTATAAACTTTTGTGAATAAAAGAATAAATTCACTGCTCCATGCTCATATTGGGAAAAAATTCACTAATATTATTTTTATATGAAAAATTTAGAACAGAAAAACACATTCTTTTTTGGTTGTCCTTTCCAACAAAGTTTATGTTAATGAACTAAGTAGGAAACAAAAGATGGAGGACAAGAGTCAATTATAATAAGTGTAAGTTTAGTATTGAAGTTTTGGAGGGTGGAATGGAAAGGTAAACTTCATATTTCTGAATTAAAAGGGGGAACAGTGTTTTAAAATAAATAAATAACTAAGACATTAACTTTATGTTAATCTATAATTTATTTCTTATTTAAAAAAAATAAAATTATCACTTCAAAACCTCATTCTCAAGCATTGATCATTTAGCCGTTCATTCTTAAACATGAATGTTATACCTCACAGGGGAATTAATATTACCAACATAATTAGAAAAAAGGACCTTGATATGGACCTTTGACCTTTTCATTTGACTCACATTGAAGAAGGCAGAAAATGCAGAAAATATCCCACCATATTGAAGAAAAAAAACTCATGTAACCCTTCATTCTTAGCTTTTATAATCCACATGGAGAACACACTCTCAACACCAAACTCATAATTCCTTCAACACCACCAAAAATTCAAAATGAATTTCTCTTGGACTCTCCATTCAACTCACCTCTTTATCATAAATATGAATTCACCTACCCAATTCATGTTTCCAGCCTCTTCGATTGGAAATTGTCACTTTTCTTGATGACTGTGGCAACAATTTTCATGCTGACATTATTTGTCATCAAAAGGCTCATCAAATTTATAATGTCCCCTCCTACACAAATAGCACCGGCAGCGACACCTGCAGTGACGCCAACGACAACAACCATTGCTTGAGTAGTTGAAATGAAGGCCCTGAAGACGAAGCTCTTGTTGGCTAGAACAAAGACTTTTGTGTACTCTTTGGTTTCCGATTCTTAGGTAGTTATTGGTTGATTAATTTATCCTTGTGAAATATGAATACTAATTAGTAGGAAATAAAATAAAAAACTTAATAGAGTCATAAAATCCAAGATTCCTAAAGAGGAGAAATGAAAATGAAAGCACACAATTATTTCCATTTTCAAGTAATTAGAGCAGCATCTTCAAAACTAAAATTCCTTATGCTAATTTTAAGCTAAACAATGTCAATGTCATTCTTAAATTAACAATCATTTTAAAAATCATATCTTTCCTAAAATTGTACCACTGAGGACTTTAATTAATGGATCTGAATACTTCATAGTCATCTCTAACATTTTCTCTCTATCTAAGTGAAACTTATACTATGAATTTCTCTTCAAACCCAAAACACCACAATGGAACTTTATTACAAATATAATTTTGCTCATTGTATTTACATTTCTCACTTCCTTGATGAGTGTTACCACTCACCTTTGTGATGGTGACACTAACTTTAACGACAATCTTTTTGACCGTGAAAAAACTTGTCAAAATTCATAGTAGTAGTCGACACAAGTAACATCATAAGAAGATGCTTAGATAAAAGGTGGAGGTGAAAGTGCGTAAAGATGATCATCTTAAATTTTTAGGAAAAATATAAAATAATATCTCTAATAGACAAATTGAAGTATTTTATGATTAAAAAAATAATTAAATATATTTTTATTTTTTATATTTAATATTTAACATCTTTAAATTAAAAATATAAATACATATCTTATTGTTCAATTAGGTAACATAATTTATTATTTATTTTTATATATTTATAATACTCTTTTCTCTGATTTGTTGATTTATTTTTTATTATTAATTTTTTCTTCTCTTTTAAAATTTAGTGTTTGTTTCACAATTTTTTATTTACCTAAATAAAGTTTAGTGTTCAGGTGTCCTATGATAATTGTAACATAATAAAAATTTATTAAACAATTTTGTTATATTATTAATGAAAAATAATATTATTGGAAAAACCAATGTTGTTAAGATTTTTAAAGGAGACAAGCACAAAGTAATATCCTTCATGTTGGGATTAAAATACTATATAATAATTTTAAATAAAAGTTAATTCTTAGGATTTAATAAATAATATAAGACATAAAAGCTTTTACTAAAAATATTACTAATAATATTATCTTTGATTTTGTTTATACTTTATTAATACTTAAAATATTAATTGTTGTTTTTCTTTTCCGTCAAAAAAGAAGGACAGGACCGAAAGAAAAATAAAATAAAATTGAATCCACCTTCAACATGTACTTATTTTTTAGTCACTCGATTATTATTATTATTGTTATTATTATTATTATTATTTAATATGCAATCATGGTACAAGAGGAGTCCAAGTCTAAGGAAGAAAGAGGAATGATTGTAGGTTTGGCTGCACAGACAGGATACAGAGGCAAGGGACGAGGTGAGACAAAGGATAAGTTAGTAACTTGTTCTCATTGTGGCAAGGCAGGTCATGATGTCAAAGGATGTTTTCAACTCATTGGATATCCAAAATGGTGGGAGAACATACGCAAAATAAAGGACAAGGTACAGCTCATGGAAGAGGTGGCCAAGTTCGTGCGAATGTGGCACAAGTGGGTGAAGACAATAGTGAAACTGAACCAAAACATGCGATGGCGAGGCTAAACAATGAACAGTGACAGACCCTAGTGGAAATGTTGAACTCACGCAACGCAAATAAAACTGAAAAAATGATCGGTAAGAAAGCTTCGAAATTATGGATAATAAACAGTGGAGCATCTAATCATATAACAGGAACCTTAAAGAATTTAAGTGAAGAACACACCATAGAAGGTTGTCCGGTGGGGCTACCAGACGGAGAACACATAGTTGCAAGCAAATAAGGAACAGTGGTCCTTGAGGGAGGACTAATGTTGAAAAATGTTTTATATGTACCAAAATTAAAATACAATTTGATTTCTATGTCACAATTAATCAATGAAGAAAATTATAATTATTATTGACTAAAAAGTTGTGTGTAATGCAGAACCTATCTTCGAGGATGCTGATTGGAGCGGGTGAATGGAAAAACGGGCTTAACGTGTATCATGGCATGCATGGTGTGACAGCTTGTCAGATTGGTGTGGATAAACAACTTGACATTTGGCACAAGCGAATGGGACATTCGTCTTTGAAAGTTATTCAAATGATTCCTAGTCTGAGAAATAGTTGTAAAAGTGAAAGCTTGAATAAAGTTTGTGAGGTGTGTGAAAGATCCAAATAAATAAGAGAAAAATTTCCTTTAAGTGATTGTCGTAATTCAAATATTTTTGATTTAATACATTGTGACTTATGTGGACCTTGTAGAACTCCTTCATCTTGTGATGCATCATATTTTCTTACTTTAGTTGATGATTGCTCGCGAGATGTATGGATATACTTGTTGTGTGAAAAGAAAGAAGTGGCACAAACAATGATGGATTTCTTTTCTCTAGATGAGAGGCAGTATAATTGACAACTTAAAATGGTACGTAGTGATAATGACACTGAATTTATGTGCTTAAACCAATATTTTCTGAAACATGGCATAATTCATCAAACTTCCTGCACTGGGACTCCTCAACAAAATTGGAATAGTAGAAAGGAAGCATCGACACATTTTGAATGTTGCACGTGCATTGCGGTTTCAAGGGAAGCCGCCTCTTAAATCCTGGGGAGAATGCATCTTAGCTGTAGGATATTTGATTAATTTGACACCCTCTTCAGTTCTTAAAGGGAAGACACTGTATGAAATGGTGCATGGTAAACCACCCGTGTAAAAGATAAAACACAAAAAGGGGGGGTTGAATTGTGTTAAAAAAAAATTTATCCCTTTCGTCTGTAGGTTCAAAACTGGTCAGACGAAACAATGATTATCTTGAACTGTTGATTTTAATTGACAGACGTTTAAGTTTATTATCCCCAGTTAGTTGGTCAGACGAAACAGTAAACACAAAGATTTTTATACTGGTTCGTCTATTCAAGACTACGTCCAGTTACCCAGCAACCACTAAGTTTTCACTACCAACCGTGAAAGGGTTACAAGTATTCTTTGATCCCAGCCACTTCTGGCTATACACAGATATTCTTTGCTCCCAGCCTTCTCAGGCTAAACCAACAAAGTATTCTTTGAACTCAGCCTCCACAGGCTATTACAAGAAGTATTCTTTGGAACGCAGCCTCCTCAGGCTAAAATGCCACACAAGTGGACTTTGAAAGAGATGTAGAAAAAAAAAGTTTTTCCTCTACGCAGAGAGGTGTTTTCAATAACAGAGCTTGACAGTGAGCGAATTCTTAAAGATAGCAGATAAGCGTATTCGCCAGCTTGTTCTGGTCGTGGTGAAGTCCTTTTATAGGCATCTTCTTCAAATAGCCGTTAGACTTATTTGAATGCCGTTGAAAGTCGTTGGAGATCTTCTTGAGAACTTTCCAAAAAGGGTTGTCAGTTGTCCTTGATTGATAGATGAGAGTTACAACGGATATCTCAGACTGAATTGCGTGCGCAGTTCCTTTTACTGACTTGTACAGAGATGTGACAAAAAGGTAGAGACATTTTTGACTTGGATGTGAAAGCGCAGATCCCCATACAGATCTTGGATTCTTCTCATGATGACTCCTTTAGATTTTAAATCTTGGCGCGAGACTTCAACTGAACTTCACTTTTGGATAGACGAAATGAGTCTTCAAACTTCTTTGTTTCGTCTCATCCTTTTGTCTTAAGCTTCACTCTTGAATGACGAAGGTCTTCAACTTGAGTAGTCTTCTTTCGTCCATGCGTACAAGATCGTCGATGGCTTGCTCTTGGACGCCAGGCGTAACACTTCAAATTTTGAAGGGTCATGTTCCGTCTGTTGCTTGTTTCGTCTTGTCAAGTCTTGATGGCTTGTTTCGTCTGTTCTGTAATTAGTCAAAACTTAGGGACATTCTTGATCTAACATTCTCCCCCTTTTTGATGATTACAGACCATACCACGAAAATCTGCATAAGACATAGTTAGACAGAAACAATAGTTTAATGAGCCAGATTTACATCAAGACGATGTTTTCTGAATAATACCTCTTTATGATTTATTGTTACATCAATGTGATGTAATCAGAGTCGAATATTACAATGGTATTACAAAGCAGAAAACAATAAAGAATTACAATGTATATCTGAGCAAAAAAAATCTTACAATAATACAACAGTATAACTTCCTAGGACGATACTCCTTGTTCTTGTTTCTCCCCCTCAGACGAAGCTTTTCTTCCTTGCTCCCCCTCAGACTTTGCTTTGTACCATTCTTCTTTCCCTTGGGTTAGGCTCTCCCCCTTGGATTATGCTTGCTCTTCTCTCCACCTTGGGTTGTGATCATCAAAACTCTGATCAAGAAGAAGGTTTTGGCTTTTTGTTCAGCAGGGTCATGACAACATTTGTAAGCTGCTGCACTTGAGACGATAGAGAAACGTGATTTTCTTCAAGTTCTCTGTTCTTTGCTTTCAAGTGCTCAAAATCTTCTTCCAAAGCCTCATATTTGCGCTTCAGAGTCTTATACTCCTCAGCTTCTTCAATATCAGCTGCCTTGGGCATCTCCTCAGCTGCCTTGGGTATCTCCTCATCAGCCTCAGCAACCTTCACCACGTCATCAATTGGCACTTGCGTTGTTTGAGGCTCCTCCATAAAAGGTATAGTGTCATCAATGATGACCACTCTGGGTGATTTCTTCAGACGCATTGTGAAAAGAGGAAGATCGAGGTAGGCTGTGAAGTTCTGGTTCCATTGATAGGTATACCACTTGGTTGGAATGGATACTTCAAGAAGTGGTTGTTCCTGAGAATATACAAATGCAGCGCCAGGGAACACTTTGCCACATAAAGAGGAGTCCTTCTCATCAAAGATGGTTCCAGAGCAATGTTTGGCAGTGGTTTCAGACGAATACTTCTTTTCCTTCCCCTTAGCCAAATATTTTATCAAGCATGGCCTCTTTCGGTCTAAGACGATATAATATTTGGTTTCGTCTGTCACCAGTGAGGAAAACTGAGATCCCACCATGAGAGGATAGTGTCTCAGATCCTTCATAGCATGTCGCTCAATATGAGAGTGAGAGACGCTTTCGTCTTTGGTCTCTTGTCTGTAGGCATTAGCCATTGCTTTGAAAGTTAGACTTGAGTCTTCAGGGAGAGCATGAGCAAAATCTTCGGGGTCTTCATACTCATTTAGGAGGATGGAGTAGCGAGGGCTGATCCCAGAGCAGTGGGGCCTCGTCCATGGGAGCACAATTCCTAGAGTGTGGCCTAAACCAACATACTCTGTTTGATTGAGTGGAATTGTGAACTTCAAAGGATCATGGCTAGTTAGAGCGTCAAGATGCCAATGTGTGCAATCTTTTGGCTCATAACGGTTGGATTCATTGTCTCCAAATCTACAGTGATGGAGAACTGGAGCGTTTATTTCGAGCTGAACCTTCCATCTTGGATTCTTTCTTTGTGGGATGTGAGGTTCATAGCCAAGTCTTTGGTCCTTCAATCTCGATGATGCAAAGATGATCCTTGTATTCTTTTATTTTCTCTAGTCCTTGATATTTAGTGATGCCGGTTGTCCCCGAGGCGTACGCTTCAACCAATTGCGTTGCTCCTCCGTGAATAGACAAAATCTTCATTAAAATCTACCGGCCAGGGACTTATTGTAGAAGTGGGGTTTTCGGATCTCTTAATGAAAAACCCTTCTTTCCTCTGTACAAGTATGGGTTTTTCAGTTCAATATAAGGACTACCCCTTATGTATGGGTCTTCATCGTCTCAAGGCTACAACAGACTCAGACGATTCAGCTTTATTGGAGACTTCATCGCTTTTCTCTCCAATTATCCAATCGGTTTGATTGGTCTTTCTCACAAGAGTTTTCAACATATCTTCTTGTGACTAATTCATTTAAAAATGAATAGTCCATCTTGTGCTTTGAGGTAGATCCTTTGGATTAATCACTTCAACGTGTGATCTCCTCCTGGATGCATCCACTCTAGTTGTTTCGAGAGATTTCTTCATCTACGAAGAACTTGCATCTTCAACTAGTATGATATCTTCGACGGAATCTCCATCGTCTGTGTGATGCTTCCTCGACGCGAAGAGTAACGTCTCGTGCAAGGTGAGCAAGATTCAAAGACACAACAAGAGGCTCGATGGAATTGCCGTTGTTCGTCTGAGTGTTGTTGTTGATGGAAGGGTCTCCATTGTAGAGTCTCTTCACTTAGCATGGTTTCTAACTCCTCCGCTAGTTGAGTATCATCTCTCCAATCTGCGCTTTCTTCACTATCCATGCCCTCCTACGACGAACTAATGCCGTGAATGCTTTCTTGAAAGAGTCTTTCTCTTTCAGCTTGAAGCAATATTGAGACTCGCTTAGCCTCTTTGAGTTGACGCTCTTCATCTGTCTCACCAACTACGAGAGATGCAAGCTTTTGCTTCATTTTCTCCTTGCCTTTAGCAGCCTTTTGAAGAGCAAATCTTCTTGCTTCAGCTTTCTCTTCAGTTGCTTTCCTATGCTTTTCTTCGTCTGTGAGTATCTTCACAGACGGAACTTTCTCAGACGATATAGTATCCCTTTCATCTTTACTTGGGGATACCGTTTGTGTCTTTGTTTTAGCACCAATGTGCTTGATTCTGATAGTCCTTTTCTTTTTCTTGAGGGGTTCCTCAAGAACATCCTCAAAAGGCATCTCAGATACGGTTACAGATGGAAGAGAAAGAGGCGGAAGTGTTTGGTTTTGGGTTTTGGTTTGTGTTTGGGGTTGTGTTTCGGACGGTGTTTGGGCTTGTGTTTGAGGTTTAGCGCGCTTGATACGGGCTCTGTGTGGTTCTTTGGTGATGGGTGATGGGTGATAGTGGGGTGTCCTCATTTGGTGAACGAAGGAGAAAGCTTGGAGTGAGGTGCATCTTAGCAAAGGTGCAAGCCTTCACTTCTTTTCCCTCAGGGTGCCATGTGACTCCAGTGGCATCGAAACCCTGGTTGATGATGATGGTGGAGAAGAGAGTGGCGTAAGGGATGCTACTCTTCCTACGAATGTTCCGATTCTTCAATGCACTCACCCAGTGGTCGAGAATAATGTGAGGAAGACTCATTCTTCCCTTCCTTAGGCAATAATAAATGCAGAATTTGTCTCTGAAACTGACATTATCACAAGACCCTGTCCTTGGTGTGAAGATATTGAACAACAAGTTGTGGATGATTCTTGCTGAGGTACATAGATTTCCTGCTCTGAAATCTTTGGGGTTTTCAGATTTAGGAATCTTCCCGTAGATACATTTGTTGACATGCTCCTCATTCTCGTTCTTCATCCAGTTTAGGGAGTAGAAGCGCCTTTGACCTTGCGGTTTCCAAATTTCAAGAATGGTGTCCGCAGTGATGATATATTCTTTGTTGTCAATGGTACCGACAATCCCATCATCAAACTCTCTGGCATCGCTCCAAAACTCGGCGTATGCCTCCATCAGCCATGGGCCTTTGGTCTCAGCAAAGCCCATCCACCTAGTGTGGTCAAACATCTTCACCACTCTGTTTGAAACTATCTCCAGAGTTTCCCTTGATATCCACTTGCTTGGCAAGAACAAATCTTGAGCGAAAAAGATTGCTTCAGCGGTTTTGGTTCCCTTGGTGTTCTTGGCGGCCATTGTTGTTGTTTGAAAAACTAGAGAGAGAAAGGGTTTTGTAAGTTCTTGATTTATAGCAATAGCGAAATATTGTAAAGAGTAAAAAAGAGAACTTTCAAAGGTATTTATAGGTAACGAGTTAAAAACGATTGCAATTCATCAGACGAAAGAGATTTTGAAAACTGCCCCTTTTTATGACGTGTCCATTGAAAACTGTCCTTGATTTGACATATCCAAATCATTGCCTTTTCGATGATTGATTTGACCTCTGCAATTCACGCGTTAAATGCTTATCATTGTCCTAGAATAGTGCAATAAATGATAGACACATTTATTGCTCTCTTCAATTTGTCCCTGCACACTTGAGATAAACTTATTAAAAAGTAACAGTTCGTGCATTTGAATTTTACCACAAGAACTATTCAACTTGATCGGATGCGCAATGTTTCGTCTTAACACTAAGTAATGTACGATTTTAACAAAAAATGTACGATCGAACAAATTCAATCAATAACTCAGACTTAAACAATTTTCAATCATTCAAAGAAATAATTCCAAGATTTTCTTTAATGAAATTGAATCGTGTTTCATCTAAAGCTTTTGTAAATATATCTGCCCATTGAAAATCGGTTTGAACAAAGCGTATATCGAAAATACCTTTATGACATAATCTCTTATGAAATGAAAACGAATTTCAGTATGTTTAGCTTTTGAATGTTGAATAGGATTTTTGCTGAGATTGATTGCACTTGTGTTATCACAAAATACTGGTATATGATTCTCAAACCTGGAATAATCCTCAAGTTGATGTTTGATCCATAGTAGTTGTGAACAACACCTACACCTTGCCAAAACAATGTATTCTGCTTTGATTTTGAAAGTGCAATGGAGTTTTGTTTCTTGCTTGACCAAGATATTAGTGATGATCCAAGAAATTGGCATCCACCACTTGTGCTTTTTCTCTCCACTTTATCTCCAAATAATCAAGATCACAAAAGCTTTAAACCGAAATCACTATTTTTCTTATAAAACAAAGAGAGATTAGTTGTTCCAACAAGATATCTAAGAATTCTTTTTACAGCTTGTAAATGAGATTCTTTGGGATCATATTGAAAACGTGCACATAGACAGACACTAAACATAATGTCAGATCTGCTTGCAGTTAAATAAAGGAGCGAGCCAATCATACCTCTGTATATCGTCTGATTAACAGACTTACCTGTCTCATCCTTGTTAAGATTTGCTCCAGACGAATGCATTGGGGTCTTCATAGGCTTGGAGTTCTCCATCTTGAACTTCTTGATAAGTTCCTTAGTGTATTTCTGTTGATGGATGTAGATTCCTTCTTTCGTCTACTTGATTTGAAGTCCTAGGAAGAACTTCAATTCTCCCATCATACTCATCTCAAACTCGTCCTACATTAGCTTTGAAAAATCCTTGCAAAGAGAGTTGTTAGTAGCTCCAAAGACTATATCGTCTACATAAATCTGGACTATAATAAAGTCCTTTGAAACGCTTTTCTTGAAGAGAGTTGTATCAACCTTTCCTCTTGAAAAACCATTTTTAAGAAGGAAAGTACTGAGTCTGTCATACCAAGCTCGAGGAGCTTGTTTAAGACCATACAGTGCTTTCTTGAGTTTGAAAACATGATCTGGCTGACACAAACTTTCAAAGCCAGGTGGTTGTTGATAAGTCAATATTTTGATTACTTTCTCTGCATCATTTGTATCCTAAAATAGCATTATTAGTGGTCAATTAGTATGATTTAATGTATTTATGAGTTTAGACTCATTTTGGCTTTAAATGATAAATTTGGTCTAATTCGTTATTTTTATCCAGATTTGACAAGGTTTACAAAACTGAGCATAACTTTCACTACAGACCTCTGATTGAGCTGAATTTTATGTCAAATTAAAGAGGACTCAAAGATCTACAACTTCTATGAAGACATAAAATTCCCAGTCGGAGTGCATCTAGTGTGAAAATGTCTTTGAATGCAGCACACGAACTGTTCTGGAAATTCCAGCATTTAACGATTTGACATGTCTCAGTAAAATAGGCATAACTCCCTCCACAGATGTCCAATTAAAGAGCGATTAAATTCCTCTTAAACAAGAGAGATATAGCTACAAAAGTCATGAAGACATGAAGATCCAATTCGGATTGAATCGGGGGTGAATTTAGCCTTGAAAGTAGACCATGTTCCAGTGACAGAATTCTATGCGAGTTGGACCAATTTTTAGTTGCATTTAATTGATCCACTTTGTAATGTTTTGCTTAGGAATTGAGCCCTGGACCTCTCACCCAATTTGACATGTGCAAGGGGACTGTCAAGTGAAGAAAAAATGGATAAAAATGGATTCCCAATCACATGCACATTGGATTTAGTAGGGGACATACCAGATTTGGGAGAAATTTTGGACAGATTTTGATGATTTTTCTCCCCACTTTCTTTGACTTTTTCTCCCCACTTCTCTTGATGTATTGGCTATATATTCAGATGTTGGGGGAGCTCTCTGGACACACTACATTCTGCACTTCACACATTACACACATTACAGCATTTCCATTTCCTTTTGGCTCCATTTTCTTTTCTTCTTCCCTTCTCTGCTAGGGTTTCGTTTTAGCCATTTCCATTTCAGTTTTTCTAGCTATTGTTGTGTTTGAATTCGTCCATTAATGCACTTCCATTCTTCTATACTTTCAATTTGAATTTCATTCTTGATTCGTAGTGAAATTTCTGCATTTTCCAGTTTTTGCTTCATTTCTCTCTTCTTGTTCTCGCTAGGTTTGCCATTGGCCCTTTCTCATTTTCTTTCAATTCTTGCACTTTATAGAAGATTATAAAATTCTAACTTAGGAGGCTCTGCCACCTTCACTTGAATTTTATAAAGTTCTATACTTTGATTTCTAGCAATTTAAATTTCAGCACTTTTAATTCACAACAATTGTTCTTCATTAAGTTTAGTATCTTAATTTTGTTGTTGTTCTTTTCTGTTTTGTTTTTTTGATTTATATTATGCAATCCCAATTTATGTTAAGTTTAAATTCAATTATGCATAACTAATTTTCTTAACCAATTCAATCTCAACCGGATTCCTAAATTCCTTAGGTTCTTGGTTTCTAATTGAATAAGTACTCATCTTGGATTTTATAATTTCAATTTCATTATGTCGATTGATGTTTTGAATTGAGATCGTTAATTTCTGGCGTTGTTGATAAACAATGAATGCAATGAACTGATTTTAGGATTCGAAACCAAGTTGTGTGCTCTCATGCGATCGCGTGAGTTTAAAGGCCACTGAGAGTTCGATGAAAATACTCTAAGATTTTAGAGTGATAGTTCAGTATTGGAATGCAGAGATCTCGGTTCCAATACACTGCATAGATGTGTGCTTTTATTTTGTTGAACCAATGAGGGAAATTAGGATCCGACAGAGATTGGATTGGTGACTTTTATTTGTTGTTATTGATTTTGTCTAGTCACTTTAATTGCTTTAAATTTCCGTAAGCCTGAAATCCCCCCCACTTTGCGTTTTGTCTTTGATAGAAATCAATTGATGGTCCTTGAGAGACGACCTAGGAGTCACTTCCTAGTATACTGCATTTAATTGTTTTAATTTGCACGAGTACGACCTCGTGTCAAATTTGGCGCCGTTGCCGGGGACCATCGGTTTTTGTCAAAGAATCTGTGTTGTGTTGTGTTGTATTATGTTGTGTTGTGTTTTTGTGTTGTTCTGTTTTAGTGTCTTGTGTTGTTTTGTGTCTGTTAATTTTCTGTGTTTTGAGTTGTGTGAGTATATCAATCTGTCTTTTGTGTGTTTTCTTGTAGTATTAGCGTGTGTGTTAATAATGTTAGTGTGGTGCGGAGAGCTGTGAGATATTGTGTTTTCCTGTTAATACTGACTATTGATGCATGAACACTAGAAGAAGAAACACCAATTTGCATACACTAAATCCTGAACCTGAAAGAATTTTTCGTAATAGTAGGAGTGCACGAAATAGGCATAGGCATTCTGAGCATACTCCTCCAATTGAGTCAGATACATTCTCTGTGTATACTACTGATTCTGATAGTAATCATAGCTCTTCACATTTAGCTCATACATATTCTAGACAACCTAGTCATAATCCTGAAGTGCATCAACATATTGAGCATATTGACAATATTGCAAATATGGATACTAAAACTCTTAAACAATTGTCTGCTCCTGATGTGAATTATCAACCCTTGTGCATTGAATACCCTGAACTTGATGCTGATTTTGAACTAAAATCTGGATTAATACACTTGTTGCCTAACTTTCATGGCCTTACAGGTGAGGACCCCATAAGCATCTTAAGGAGTTCCATGTGGTATGCAGCACCATGAAACCGCAAGGCATTGATGAAGATCACATCAAATTGAGGGCGTTTCCATTCTCATTAGACGGAAATGCCAAGGACTGGTTGTATTACTTGCAACCAAGAATTAAAAGTTGGAATGACATGAAACGGATGTTCTTGGAGAAATATTTTCCAGCCTCTAGAGCTGCATCCATCAGAAAAGATATTTGTGGCATTAGACAAGCAAACGGAGAAAACCTGCATGAATACTGGGAGAGGTTCAAGAGACTGGTATCTAGCTGCCCTCAACATCAAATCTCCGATCAACTTCTCATTGTATATTTCTATGAGGGCCTGCATACCCCATGGACCGCAAAGATGGTAGACGCCGCAAGCGGTGGTGCATTAGTTGATAAGACTCAGATGCGGCCGAGATCTCATTTCTAACATGGTCGCAAATGCTCAAAGCTTTGGCACCGAACTAATAGTGTGTATCATGTGCAGTCCACATCATCCAAGAGACTGTTTCCACACCTGCAGATCGAACTCCCCATTTCCGCACAGCAGATCCCAACCAACAGATTGGATGAGCTTACTTCATCGGTCGACAATTGGCGATTACGCATGACCAATGTAGCAGAACCACAACATCTCAAAGATACAAATGGTGGTATATGTTCGACCCGTCTCATTCTAATCGATATTTGTCCAACCTTGCGGGAAGGGAATCAACCGGACCACACATCAGTAGCCGCCGCCGGAGTATTTCCCGGAAGACCACGAACAATCCGTACTCCAATACATACAACCCTGGGTCGGAAGGATCACCTAATCCGAGATGGGAAACCAAAATCAAAACCAACAATCTCATGCCCCAAGTAACCACCAACAACAACAACAACATTGGCAAATTTCCTCAACAAACCTCAAGATAATTGGCAACCCTCTAATAATCAATACGGACCTTCCTTTTAGCAAGAAAGGGAGCCACCGCAACCACAACTTGTATCCAAAGTGGTCCTTCTTTGGAGGAGTTGATGAAGCAGATGGCCACTAATAACTTGCGGTTTCAGAGGACCGAAACTTCCATTCGAACCCGGACACGATCGGCCAACTAGCCAATGCTATTAACCAGAACCAGCCTTTCTTCATCCTCTCCGCCTTGCCTTCTCGATCGTGCCAAATCCGAACTCACAAGGGAAGAATGTGAGTGCAATCACTTTGAGATCCGCAAGGAAGTTGACCCACCGAAAGGCTAGCCATTGAAGCACCCACCACCGCAGATGGGAGTACCTCACCTACAAATGCATCTCGAGCTCATTCCTTCCCCTACAGCTTCCTTTCCCTCGAGACTTTCTCATTCAAAGAAATTGGCCGAATTAGCTTTGGAGAAGGAGATTCTTGACACCTTCCGCAAGGTCGAGGTCAACATTCCGCTTTTAGACGTCATCCGCCAAATTCCAAAATATGCCAAGTTTCTAAAGAATTGTGCACCAACAAGAGGAGACTAGTAGGCCATGAGAGAATTAGTCTCAAGAAAAATGTCTCTCAGCACTCATTCAACCCATGCCACCAAAGTGCAAGGATCCGGGGACGTTTTCTATTCCTTGTATTATTGGGAATTGTAAATTTGATGATTGCATGTTAGATTTAGGAGCTTCTATCAATGTCATGCCTACATCTCGTTTTTAATTCTCTAGGTTTAGGACCCTTGAAAGCTACCGGTGTTGTGATACGGTTAGCTAATAGGAGTAATGCACACCCCCGCTGGTTTAGTTTAGAGGATGTTTTAGTTAGGGTGAATGAATTGATCTTTCCTGCTGATTTCTATATTCTTGAGATGGAAAGTGAACTAGGTTGCAGTAGTTCACCTATTATTCTTGGTAGACCTTTCCTGAAAACAACTAGGACTAAAATTGATGTGCATTCTAGTACCATGTTCATGGAGTTTGGTGATAGCATTGTGAAATTTAATATCTTTGATGCCATGAGACAACCTAGAGAGGAGCATTCTGTTTTGAAGATAGATGTTATTGATGACATGATAAATGAGTTTCTAGAATGCATGCATAATACATGTAAGGTTGATGATTCATCTTCTGGAATTGATTTCAAATTATCTCGATGCATCTTGTTGTGAGTTGTGATCCGTGATACTCATTCTTGGTGCTATGTTTGTACTGATTATCCCGATGTGCCCATGCATGAGTATGCCATTGATAATCGCATCCGCATTGAGTTCTTCTCGTACCGATAACCCTGTATCTGAAAGTCTGGTTGATGGGAGTAGTGAAGTCAGTCTTGTTGGTGATTCTGAAAGACTATCTGAACCTGTTTCTCACATACCTAATCATTTTGTAGGTACCACGGCCTCACTTGAGTTGCTCAACTCCGCCACTGCTAGACCCTCTATTGAGTAACCACCCGAGCTAGAGCTCAAAACACTCCCTGAGCATCTCATATACGCATACTTAGAAAACAATAATAAACTACCAGTAATCATAGCCCAAAACCTCTCATCTGATCAGGAAGCCAAGTTGCTCGATGTTCTGCGAAATCATAAGAAAGCTATTGGATGGACACTTGCAGATATCCCTGGTATTAGTCCCACCACTTGCATGCATCGGATATTATTAGAAGATGGGGCCAAACCGGTTAGGCAACCTCAGAGGAGACTTAACCCACTCATTCTGGATGTTGTGAAGAAAGAGGTCACAAAACTTCTTCAAGCTGGTATTATACATCCGATCTCTGACAGCCAGTGGGTAAGTCCAGTTCAAGTTGTTCCAAAGAAATCTGGAGTAACCGTGGTGGAAAATGAGAAGAATGAGCTGATACCCACCAGAATCCAAAACAGTTGGAGAGTCTGCATTGATTACAGAAGACTCAACCAGGCTACCCGCAAAGATCACTATCCTTTACCTTTTATTGATCAAATGCTTGAGCGGTTAGCTGGTAAATCTCACTACTGTTTTCTAGATGGTTTTACAGGTTATTTCCAGATTCACATAGCACCTGAGGATCAAGAGAAGACCACCTTCACATGCCCCTTCGGGACATATGTGTAACACCCTCAAAATTAATTTTCATAAATAATTTCGTAGTTAAAACATTTACTAAAAATTCTATAAAAATGTACATATTAACTATTTACTGTTATAATTTGATTAGACAGAAAATGTAATTCAAAAATAATTTATCATTGGGTAGCAATATTATTACGTAATTTGAGAAAATTATGATTACATTTCTAAATAAAAATGTAATAAAAAAATAAATTTGTGGTTTGACATTTTTATTACTATTTGATGTTTCAAATATTATTTTATATTTCGAATTACTGAAAATTTATTGTTTTAATTATATTATTATTAAGAAATCTTATTTTATATTTGATTTGAGAAATATTTTAAGAAATAAAAAAAATAATAAAAAAAAATAATAATAAAAAAAATAATAAATAAATAAAAATAATATAAAATAAAAAAAAATAAAAAATAAGCTTAGAATGACTCATGCAGATTCGAACTTGCAACATGCAAGTTATTAAGCCACCACTTTAACCAACTAAGCTACTACATTTATTTGATACTTTTATAAAATATAAGATATATATTAAGTACTAGTTTATTGTTTAAAAAATTTTAAAAGTTTATTGTTTAAAAAATTTTAAAATTAAAATGTCACATGCAGACTCGAACCTCGCAACCTTCAAGTTAGAAGTAGAATACTTTTACCAACTGAGCTAATAGGTTTATTTGATAAATTTTAAAAATATAAGGTATATAATAAGTACGAGCGAAATATGTGAACCAGAAAAATAGAAAAAATAATTTTTAGATTCTTTATAATTTAGTATTAATTATGGAATAATCATATATGATATTTGAATAATGGAATTAAAAAAAAAAAAATTAAAAAAATAATAATAATAATAATAAAATAATAAAATAATAATAAAAATATATATATATATAAATAAAAGTTAGAAAATTCTGAACAAGTGCAATATGTCATGAATGATGAAAAGATGCACTAAGTTAGTGGTGTTAGCACCAATTTGATTAATGGAGCACTAAAAAGAAAAAGAATTATAATTAATTGTTTATGGAAAAACCACTAAGTATATTAAATTTTACCACTAATAATATTTTAAATTTTATTTCATCTATAAATAGAAACCATTTGAGAACACTTCAGCCATGAATTCATTTGCACCAAAACACCAAAATCTTAGTTTTTCCAATTTTCCCAAAACCATAAGCTTATTTTGCTAAAATTCCAAATTTTTCTAAATTCACCAAAAACCTATTTCATTTAACTTTGAGAGTAGAATCAACCTTCTTTCAACCTTCAAAAGCTTTCTCAAAGTCTTCCAAAAGAGTAGCCAAAAGAAATCAAGGTGAGGGAAGTTTCTAAATTATTATGAATTTTCAATTTAATTAAGTTTTCAAGTTTCTAAAAAATTATAGAATAATCCTAAAAAAAAAATATATTCTATATTTTAATTTTTATAATCTTATTCTCTTGGAATTATAATTATTATTGAAGTTTTAAAGTAATAAGGATTGTAAGGAAAGTTGCAATTTATTTAAGTTTTCAATTACTAAAATAATGCATATTTAAAAAAAAAATAAAAAACAAAAATGATGCAAGCAAGAATTGAACCCATAACCTTCAGATTCAACCATGTCCTAACCAACCGAGCTATTCCAACTTTTGTTTATAATACCGCATATTTATATTTTTATACTGAAATATTTCTGTTTCCATTTATTTATATTGCATATAATATTTGGAGATCCTAAAATTATGAGATCTAACTAGGAGGCTCCACCTTTACCGATTTCATAATTTTAGTTATTTATATAATATTACAATGATTAATTTTTCTATATTTTGAACTTGGATGACTTTTGATTGAACTTGAATAACTTTGGATGTGTACTTGGATGATGACTTAGATTGTTTATGTTTACCTTTTCTTTGAACTTGGATGATGATTGAGACCGTGATTAATTAACTATGCTATGTACGTGGAAGATGATGAAAACTATGACGATTATATTATAAATTATTAATCTACAACGTAAAATATAATGATGGAGTGTACTTGTAATATCAATAAGTTGGTATTGTTTTAAATGAGATTTTTAGAAAGGGAGATAAGATTTCATTCATTCATGCATGCCTCAAAAGAGGTGGCCTCGGTTAGAGGTGCGGATAATAACTTAATCCGTGCGTCTAGGTGGGATGCCGACTTGGGGATTTTTATAGTGAGAATTCATTTAATTCATGATGATCACATGATTGTTTATGAGATTCTCGTGCACCACCGTGAAATCCCAACTGGTCGTAAGTTTTACGATGATGATATCGTATTATCCGAGATGGTACCACATTGCATATTTTTGGAGTTGAGGTTGGAGCATGCATCATATAGAAATTTCATTTAAGTCATAATTCATTCTTTATTTATTTGATTATGATATGTATCATATTGATTTTTTTATATGATATGTATTATATTGATTTTTTTACATAATAAGTATTTTTTTAGATATTGGAACTTACCCTTGCGTGTTTGTGTCTCATGGTTTGACACCTGTGATGATCCTGAATTTTATTCGGAGGAGCAGATTGACAGGTAGATTCAGTAATCATGTGTGGAAGATGTCAAAGAATGTTATCTAGCATGAGGATTTAATAATAATATGTATATTATAATTGTCACAATATTACGTACCTATGTGACATTTTGTAAATAACTTTTGATGTATGATTATGATGTGATTTATGTGATGTATTTTATTTTTATGATGACGTTTTGTTTTAGCAAGGAAATTATTTTAAGATTTTATTTAAAGAAATCTAAATGAAGAGAAACATTTTCAAATAATAATAATAAATAGATAAAAAGGAAAATATTTTAGCAATGAAAAACAAATGGCGTTACGGTTGGTATCGAGTAGTATGTTTTCTTGGACTTGTGAATTTTGAGCTAACCATGTTTTTGTTGTGATTAAATGATTGGTAGAAGTTATAAGGTGGAGTATATGATTGTTTGTTTATGTGCTCTATATTCTTGTGTGATTGTTAGTTGATGTGCTTTGTGATTTTATTTTCTGTAATAATAATAGATGGCTGGAGGAAATGATAAGGCAATTGCTGAGGCACTCGAAAAACTTGCCCAAGCAATTGGAAGTCAAAATAGGAACAACAACGAACATAATGAATATCGTGGTCCTGAGCGTTTTCGCAGGAATAATCCGCCTACTTTTTGGAGGTGGATATGACCCCAAGGTGCTCAACGATGGGTAAGGGAAATTGAGAAAATCTTTCGGGTAATGGGATGTTCGAGGATAAAAAGGTAATTTTCGCAACTCATATGTTGGTGGATGAGGCGAATATTGGTGGGAAAATGCTTACCAAGATGAAGCGAAGGAAGGAGAAACAATAAAATGGGGAGAATTTAAGGAATTGTTTTTAGAAAAATATTTTCCCGAAGATATAAGGAATAAAAAAAGAAATGGAGTTTTTGGAATTAAAACAAGGGAACTTAACAAAGAGGTTTAGTATGCGGTTAGGTTTGAGGATCTAGTCGATATTCTACACACTACCATGGAAAAGATGGTGAAAGGTCAAAATGTGTTAAATTTTTAAATGGCCCGCGTCCCGAAATAAAACAAAGCTATAAATTATCAAGGTATTCACCAATTTCCAAGTGCTTGTAAATATGTGTAGAATATATGATGAGGATTCTCGTGCTAGAGCTGTATATTATAAAAATAAAAATATTGGTGGACCCATTAAAAATAAAAGATTTGGGTTCGAAAATAAAGGGAAACCATACCAAGCTTCTCAAGGATTTAAGGAACGTTCTCATTGGGAATTTTTCTAAAGCTCCTATGAGAAATCGTGAATCTAATCCCGTTAATGTCAAGTGTTTTAAGTGTGGAGAATTTGGACACTATGCTTCATCGTGCAACTGGTGCTACAAATGTAACACAAAGGGACATCTAGCAAAAGATTGTCCAGGAAAAGGAAGCATGTCCGAAAATCCGTCCGAAAAACCGAAGGCTCAAGGAAGAATTTTTTCTCTTAATGGAACTGAGACTTCAGAACCTTTGATTCGAGGTAAATGCTTCATAAATGAAACTCCTTTAACCGTGTTATTTGACTCTCGTGCTACTCATTCTTTTGTGTCATATTCTTGTGTACAAAAATTGAAACTCCCCGTGTCTTCATTAAACTTTAAATTAGAAGTAAATACTCCAACTGGGACTTCGCTTTAACCTCGATATCTCGTCTAAACCGTAAAATAAAAATTGGTGATAAAACTTTCTCGTGTCAATTTGATTTGTTTACCCCTTCAACAAATTGAAGTTGTTTTAGGTATGGATTGGTTGTCCACTAATCATGTTTTGTTGAATTGCTTTGACAAAACAATTATTTTTCGAGACTCGGAGGTGAGTAGGGATATTGAAATTGTTTCCATAAATAAAGTCTTAAAATCTTTAAAGGAAAACAATACCCAAGTATACATGATCACCGCTAATGAAACTAAATCTGAAAATGAGGTGAGTAGTGTGCCAATAGTAAAAGATTTTACAGAGATATTTCAAGAAGTGGATCAATTACCTCCTGAAAGAGAAATAGAGTTTTCCATTGATTTAGTTCCAGAACAGACCAATTTCCATAGCACCATATAGAATGTCTCCTGTAGAATTAGCAGAAGTCAAGAAACAAATTGAAGAATTGTTAAGTAAACAGTTTGTAAGGCCTAGTGTATCACCCTGGGGAGCTCCAGTTTTGTTAGTTAAGAAAAAGGATGGAACCATGAGAATGTGCATAGATTATAGACAATTGAATAGAGTAACCATTAAGAATAAATATCCACTACCTAGGATTGATGATCTTATGGATCAATTAAAAGGAGCCTGTATTTTTAGTAAGATTGATTTAAGATCGATATCATCGATTAGGGTAAAATCCGAGGATATTCCAAAAACTGCTTTCAGTACCTCGTTATGGGCACTATGAGTATTTAGTTATGCCTTTTGGAGTGACTAATGCTCCAGCAGTATTTATGGATTACATGAACCGAATTTTTCACCCTTATCTTGACCATTTTGTAATTGTATTCATTGATGACATATTAGTGTATAGTAAAACTAGGGAGGATCATGCCAAACACTTAAATATAGTATTACAGATTTTAAAGGACAGAAAACTTTTTGCTAAATTATCTAAGTGTGAATTTTGGATGGAGAAAATGAAATTTTTAGGTCATGTGATATGTCAGGGAGGAATATCTGTAGATCCATGTAAGGTACAATCTGTTTTGGAATGGGAGAGACCTAAAAGTGTAACAGAGATTAGGAGTTTTCTAGGATTAGCAGGATATTATAGGAGATTTATTAAAGATTTTTCTAAAATAGCTTTACCTTTGACTACCTTGACTAAAAAGAATCAGGCATTTATTTGGACAACTCAATGTGAGGATAGTTTTCAAACTCTAAAAGAAAGATTGACCACGCTCAAAGATTAACTCTACCTGATCCCAAAGAACCTTTTGTAGTGTATTGTGATGCATCTAAAATGGGTTTAGGAGGAGTATTGATGCAAGATGGTAAAGTGGTAGCATATGCTTCTAGACAACTTAAGATTCATGAGAAAAATTATCCAACCCATGATCTAGAATTAGCGGCTGTAGTATTCACACTTAAGATGTGGAGACATTATTTGTATGGAACTAGATTTGAAGTATTTAGCGATCACAAAAGCCTTAAATATTTATTTAGTCAAAAAGAATTAAACATGAGACAAAGAAGATGGATGGAATTTTTAAAGGATTATGATTTTGAACTTAATTACCATCCCTAAAGGCTAATGTGGTAGCAGATGCTTTAAGTAGGAAGTCTTTGATTATGTCTTCACCGATGATTAGAGAAATGGATTTATTAGAACAATTTCGAGATCTTAGTTTAGTGTGTGAAACTACTAATACGAGTATTAGATTAGAGCTTTACAAATTTCTAACACATTTTTGGAAGAAATTAGACAAAGCAAGAATTTGATCCTTTCTGAAAACTCAAATGGAAATTTTGAATCAAGGAAAAAGTAGTGAGTTTAAGATTGGAATGGATGGTATTTTGAGGTTTCAAGATAGAATTTGTATTCCTAATATAATAGAAGTTAGAAAAACAATTTTGGAGGAAGCACATAAAAGCAAATTAAGTATTCATCCTGGTGCCACTAAGATGTACAAAGATTTGAAAACCATGTTTTGGTGGCCTCGAATGAAGAAAGAAATTTGTGAATATGTGTATTCTTGTTTAATTTGTCAAAAGGCTAAAATTGAACATCGAAACCCTCAAAGTTTATTGCAACCTTTAGAAATACCACAATGGAAATGGGATAGCATATCTATGGATTTTGTGGTAGCTTTGCCAAGAAGCCCTAGGGGATTTGATTCAATTTGGGTTATAGTAGATCGTTTAACTAAGTCTGCACATTTTATTCCTATTAATATTAGGTATTCTTTAGAGAAATTAACTAATTTGTACATAGGTGAGATTGTAAGATTACATGGTGTACCATCTAGTATTGTATCGATAGAGACCCTAGATTTACTTCAAGATTTTGGGAGAGTTTACATAAAGCTTTAGGCACCAAATTAAAATTAAGTTCAGCTTATCATCCCCAAACCGATGGACAAACCAAAGAACAATCCAATCTTTAGAGGATTTATTGAGAGCTTGTGTTTTAGAACATAAGGGTTGTTGGGTAGACTTTTTGCCTTTGATAGAATTTACCTACAATAATAGTTTTCATTCTTCCATTGGTATGGCACCTTTTGAAGCTTTATATGGAAGAAAATGTAGAACTCCTTTGTGTTGGACTGAATCAGGAGAAAGTTTAATTTTAGGACCTGATATTGTACAACAAACATTAGAAAAGATTAAGTTAATTCAGGGAAAAATGAGAACGGCACAAAGTAGACAGAAAAGTTATCATGACAAAAGAAGAAAAGATTTGGAATTTGATGTTGGTGATCACGTATTCTTAAGGGTAAATCCATGGACTGGTATTGGAAGAGTTTTAAAATCCCGAAAACTTTCACCGCGTTTCATTGGTCCCTTCCAAATAATAAAAAGAGTAGGCCCTGTGGCTTACCAAATTGCTTTACCCCCAATTCTTTCTAATCTTCATAATGTCTTTCATGTTTCACAAATTCGTAAATACATTCCTGATTCATCACATGTAATTGAGTTAGATGACATACAAATAAAGGATAATCTAACCTATGAAGCATTACCAATAAGAATTGAGGATAGAAGAATCAAAACCTTAAGGGGAAAAGATATTCCTTTAGTAAAGGTTATCTGGAGAACGGATGATGCAACATGGGAATTGGAAAGTGAGATGCAGAAAAGCTATCCTACATTATTTCAATGAGGTAAATTTCGAGGACGAAATTTCTTTTTAGGGGGGGAGAGTTGTAACACCCTCAAAATTAATTTTCATAAATAATTTCGTAGTTAAAACATTTACTAAAAATTCTATAAAAATGTACATATTAACTATTTACTGTTATAATTTGATTAGATAGAAAATGTAATTCAAAAATAATTTATCATTGGGTAGCAATATTATTACGTAATTTGAGAAAATTATGATTACATTTCTAAATAAAAATGTAATAAAAAAATAAATTTGTGGTTTGACATTTTTATTACTATTTGATGTTTCAAATATTATTTTATATTTCGAATTACTGAAAATTTATTGTTTTAATTATATTATTATTAAGAAATCTTATTTTATATTTGATTTGAGAAATATTTTAAGAAATAAAAAAAAATAATAAAAAAAAAATAATAATAAAAAAAATAATAAATAAATAAAAATAATATAAAATAAAAAAAAAAAAATAAGCTTAGAATGACTCATAGATTCAACTTGCAACATGCAAGTTATTAAGCCACCACTTTAACCAACTAAGCTACTACATTTATTTGATACTTTTATAAAATATAAGATATATATTAAGTACTAGTTTATTGTTTAAAAAATTTTAAAAGTTTATTGTTTAAAAAATTTTAAAATTAAAATGTCACATGCAGGACTCGAACCTGCAACCTTCAAGTTAGAAGTAGAATACTTTTACCAACTGAGCTAATAGGTTTATTTGATAAATTTTAAAAATATAAGGTATATAATAAGTACGAAAATATGTGAACCAGAAAAAATAGAGAAAAATAATTTTTAGATTCTTTATAATTTAGTATTAATTATGGAATAATCATATATGATATTTGAATAATGGAATTAAAAAAAAAAAAAAAAAAAATTAAAAAAATAATAATAATAATAATAAAATAATAAAATAATAATAAAAATATATATATATATAAATAAAAGTTAGAAAATTCTGAACAAGTGCAATATGTCATGAATGATGAAAAGATGCACTAAGTTAGTGGTGTTAGCACCAATTTGATTAATGGAGCACTAAAAAGAAAAAGAATTATAATTAATTGTTTATGGAAAAACCACTAAGTATATTAAATTTTACCACTAATAATATTTTAAATTTTATTTCATCTATAAATAGAAACCATTTGAGAACACTTCAGCCATGAATTCATTTGCACCAAAACACCAAAATCTTAGTTTTTCCAATTTTCCCAAAACCATAAGCTTATTTTGCTAAAATTCCAAATTTTTCTAAATTCACCAAAAACCTATTTCATTTAACTTTGAGAGTAGAATCAACCTTCTTTCAACCTTCAAAAGCTTTCTCAAAGTCTTCCAAAAGAGTAGCCAAAAGAAATCAAGGTGAGGGAAGTTTCTAAATTATTATGAATTTTCAATTTAATTAAGTTTTCAAGTTTCTAAAAAATTATAGAATAATCCTAAAAAAAAAATATATTCTATATTTTAATTTTTATAATCTTATTCTCTTGGAATTATAATTATTATTGAAGTTTTAAAGTAATAAGGATTGTAAGGAAAGTTGCAATTTATTTAAGTTTTCAATTACTAAAATAATGCATATTTAAAAAAAAAAAATAAAAAACAAAAATGATGCAAGCAAGAATTGAACCCATAACCTTCAGATTCTGAACCATGTCCTAACCAACTGAGCTATTCCAACTTTTGTTTATAATACCGCATATTTATATTTTTATACTTTGAAATATTTCTGTTTCCATTTATTTATATTGCATATAATATTTGGAGATCCTAAAATTATGAGATCTAACTAGGAGGCTCTGCCACCTTTACTGATTTCATAATTTTAGTTATTTATATAATATTACAATGATTAATTTTTCTATATTTTGAACTTGGATGACTTTTGATTGAACTTGAATAACTTTGGATGTGTACTTGGATGATGACTTAGATTGTTTATGTTTACCTTTTCTTTGAACTTGGATGATGATTGAGACTGTGATTAATTAACTATGCTATGTACGTGGAAGACCGATGAAAACTATGACGATTATATTATAAATTATTAATCTACAACGTAAAATATAATGATGGAGTGTACTTGTAATATCAATAAGTTGGTATTGTTTTAAATGAGATTTTTAGAAAGGGAGATAAGATTTCATTCATTCATGCATGCCTCAAAAGAGGTGGCCTCGGTTAGAGGTGCATAATAACTTAATCCGTGCGTCTAGGTGGGATGCCGGACTTGGGGGATTTTTATAGTGAGAATTCATTTAATTCATGATGATCACATGATTGTTTATGAGATTCTCAGTGCACCACCGTGAAATCCCAACTGGTCGGTAAGTTTTACGATGATGATATCGTATTATCTCGAGATGGTACCACATTGCATATTTTTGGAGTTGAGGTTGGAGCATGCATCATATAGAAATTTCATTTAAGTCATAATTCATTCTTTTTATTTATTTGATTATGATATGTATCATATTGATATTTTTATATGATATGTATTATATTGATATTTTTACATAATAAGTATTTTTTTAGATATTGGAACTTACCCTTGCGTGTTTGTGTTTGGTTGGTTTGACACTGATGATCCCGAATTTTATTCGGAGGAGGAGCAATTGATCGATGGATTCAAGTAATCATGTGTGGAAGATGTCAAAGAATGTTATCTAGCATGAGGATTTAATAATAATATGTATATTATAATTGTCACAATATTACGTACCTATGTGACATTTTGTAAATAACTTTTGATGTATGATTATGATGTGATTTATGTGATGTATTTTATTTTTATGATGACGTTTTGTTTTAGCAAGGAAATTATTTTAAGATTTTATTTAAAGAAATCTAAATGAAGAGAAACATTTTCAAATAATAATAATAAATAGATAAAAAGGAAAATATTTTAGCAATGAAAAACAGCGGGGCGTTACAATATGCATACAGAAGGATGCCATTTGGACTCTGCAACGCACCTGGCACCTTTCAGAGGTGCATGGTAAGCATCTTTTCTGACTTTTTAGAGGAATGCATGGAAGTTTTTATGGATGATTTCTCTGTTTATGGCTCTTGTTTTAATGATTGCCTGAGTAGTTTAGCAAAGGTCTTAAACAGATATATTGAAAGCAACCTTGTTTTAAATTATGAAAAATGTCATTTTATGGTTGAGTCTGGCATTGTACTTGGGCATGTTATATCTAAGAAAGGAATTGAGGTAGACCCTGCTAAGATAGAGGTTATTTCTGCTTTGCCTTACCCCACCTCTGTACGGGAAGTTCGCTCTTTTCTTGGTCATGCAGGTTTCTATCGACGATTCATTCAAGATTTCAGTCGCATTGCCCAACCACTCACCAACCTACTCCAGCATGATGTGGAGTTTGATTTCAGTGACTCTTGCAAGGCAGCTTTTGATCAATTGAAGAAGTGCTTGACTACTGCTCCAATCATCCAACCACCGGATTAGACCCTTCCCTTTGAATTGATGTGTGACGCATCCAATTATGCGATTAGTGCGATCCTAGCTCGAGGCGAGACAGAGCATCCCATGTTATTTCCTATGCCTCTAAGACCTTGGACTCAAGACAAATCCAACTATACCACTACGAGAAAAGGAGCTTTTTAGCTATTGTATTTACATTGGATAAATTTCGGTCTTATTTGTTAAATGCAAAGATTGTTGTTTTCACCGATCATGCGGCTTTGAAGTTCCTTCCTTAGAAAAAGGCGATGCTAAACCCGGACTCATCGGATGGATGCTTCTGCTTCAAGAGTTTGATATTGAAATCAAGGATAGAAGTGGAGCTCAGAACTTGGTGGCTGATCACCTCAGTCGCATCCATCTACCTGCCACACTCTCCCCCATTGCGGATGACTTTCCAGATGAGCAGCTTTTACAGCTGCAAGGTAAATTCTCATCCCCTTGGTATGCTAACATTGTAAATTATCTGGTTGCTGGTTTAATTCCTGAAGATTTCACTAGGGCTCATGCATTGAAACTTAAAAGTGATTCTAAGCATTATGTATGGGATGACCCCTATCTCAGGAAATTTTGTAGTGACAGTTATTAGGAGATGTGTGCAAAGCATGAGTTTGCATCTTTTCTTGCATTTTGTCATGATTTTGCTTGTGGTGATCATTTTGGACCTAGAAGAACTGCTAGGAAAGTATTAGACTCTGGATTATTTTGGCCTTCTTTATTTCATGATGCTTATGATTATTGCAAATCCTGTGATAAGTGTCAGAAAATAGGAAATATTTCTCGTAGGTATGAGATGCCTCAGCAACCCATTTTATTCTGTGATTTTTTTTATGTTTGGGGCATTGATTTTATGGGACCGTTTTCTGTTTCATTTGGGTTTACTTATATCCTGCTTGTTGTTGATTATGTTTTTAAATGGGTTGAGGCGAAAGCCACTAGGACTGACGATTCTGCTGTTGTAGTAGATTTTGTTCGCTCCCATATATTTTGCAGGTTTGGTATTCCCAGGTCCATCATCAGTGACCAGGGCACACATTTTTGTAACCGAAGCATGAACCTTTTATTGAGAAAATATGGAGTGCTCCATAAGGTTGCCACCGCTACCATCCCCGGACTAATGGGCAAGCCGAGATTTCTAACAGGAAATCAAGCTAATTCTACAAAAGACTCATCGGTTCAACAAGAAGGATTGGAGCAAGCGGTTAGATGACGCTTTATGGGCTTACCGGACTGCTTATAAGACTCCGATTGGGATGACCCCGTTTAAACTGGTGTATGGTAAAGCATGCCACCTTCCTATGGAACTTGAGCACCATGCTTACTGGGCAGTCAAGCGATGTAACATGGACCTGGACCAATCTGGAGCAGAAAGGAAACCGCAACTCAAGAGCTAGAGAGTGAGATTGGAGGCTTATGAAAATTCACGCATTTATAAAGAGAAGACCAAAGCCTTCCATGATCGGCAGATTCTTCACAGGGAGTTTTCTGTTGGATAGAAAGTTCTTCTTTTTAATTCCCGCCTTAAACTTATGCCTGGTAAACTTAAATCTAGGTGGGATGGTCCCTTTGAGATTGCTAATGTTTTTCCCTATGGTGCGATTGAATTGAAAGATGATCGAACAAGGAATACATTCATGGTGAACTGGAACGGCTTTAAAGCACTATCATGAGAGCTCCATGGAGCAACCGCGAGAGCAGAGATAGTTACTCTTGTAGACGCACCGCCGCTTTAAGCGGCCGAGGAGTTTTCTTTTCTCCCTTCACTCTTTTCCATTTTATTTATCCATTTCTTATCTATCCACCTTCTCGTAATTAGGAAGAAATAAAAGTAATTAGGATTTCCATGCTTTATTTACTTGGATATTTTGTGATTCTGTCTAACTATTAGTATATCTCGCATTATATGAATCTGAACCGAAATCGAGTTAGTTAATTTTTAGATTATTTTGTGGTGTTGATATATTCCTCTGATAGATTGTGGATTATTCTGTATGGATTGGTTTTGTATTATCTCTGATAAGTACTTGGCGATTTGAACCTGTGAGTTATTTGAGCCTGTTTTGAATGGATTCATCTTTATGTCATTCTCTTTCTTTCAGTGTGATTTATGTCATTGGTGAATGTTGTTTTTTAGAACTTGCTTTCGTTCTTTTCGAAGCTGCAATTTATCACATAATGCATGATTATGATTGAGGCATTCATTTCTATTTTCCCCACTTGGCCAGATAGCCTACCTTGCATTTGTATCCCTTGCTAGCCCCTTTGAGCCTGAAACATTTTCTTTCATTACCTGTATTACAAGCCTTAAAAGTAAAACAATGTTATCCCTGATTTTACAGATATTAATTGAATTGTTTATCTTTTGGTATAGTAAGCAGATAAGTGTGGGGGTCTCTGCTCGGGACGTGCAGAAAATTAAGTGTGGGGGGGTAGAATACTTGATTAATGATTTATGCGATTTGGGTCCAGAGTTGTGGAGATGATACAATTTGGTGAAATTTTAATCATCACACTTGTATAAATGTATTTAAAAAAAAAAGAAAAAAAGAAAAATCTGAATAAGTGTGAAAATAAGTTGAATACTTTAGCAGTGGTTGAATTGGAGAATTTACAGGTTTATTGTGTAGTTCTTATATCTTTTACAATCTGTTGATGCTCTGTTCAATATCTGTGAAATAGTAGTCACTGAACCATACTTATCAAAACCTCATCCTTAGCCCCACTACAACCTTTGCAAGTCCTCTTGAATCATGCATGACTGTGATTGTTAGTGGTAAAGAATTAGAATAATTGCAAGCCTATGATAAAATAATTTTCATTTTAATGATCTGAGACTAAACACTAGCCTGATACACTTGGGAGTTTGAGAGATACACACATTTCTGGTGAGACCAATGCTTATGATTGACATGCATGATTAATTCAATATCTGATTAATCCTATCTGAAATAAGAATTGTTCAACACTGTGACATGTAATCTCAAGATTAATTATGCTCTGATTGTTGTGTTCATACCTGTTTTGAAAAATATTAAATAGCTTAGACCAGATGATCTTTTATCCAAGTTCATGTTTTCTTAGGACTTAGTTTTGCCCAGGAGTGCAAAAGAATAAGTGTGGGGGAATTTGATAAGTCAATATTTTGATTACTTTCTCTGAATCATTTGTATCCTAAAATAGCATTATTAGTGGTCAATTAGTATGATTTAATGTATTTATGAATTTAGACTCATTTTGGCTTTAAATGATAAATTTGGTCTAACTCATTATTTTTATCCAAATTTGACAAGTTTTACAAAACTGAGCATAACTTTCACTACAGACCTCTGATTGAGCTGAATTTTATGTCAAATTAAAGAGGACTCAAAGATCTACAACTTCTATGAAGACATAAAATTCCCAGTCGGAGTGCATCTAGTGTGAAAATGTCTTTGAATGCAGCACACGAACTGTTCTGGAAATTCCAGCATTTAATGATTTGACATGTCTCAGTAAAATAGGCATAACTCCCTCCACAGATGTCCAATTGATGAGCGATTAAATTCCTCTTAAACAAGAGAGATAGAGCTACAAAAGTCATGAAGACATGAAGATCCAATTCGGATTGAATCGGGGGTGAATTTAGCCTTGAAAGTAGACCATGTTCCAGTGACAGAATTCTATGCGAGTTGGACCAATTTTTAGTTGCATTTAATTGATCCACTTTGTAATGTTTTGCTTAGGAATTGAGCCCTGGACCTCTCACCCAATTTGACATGTGCAAGGGGACTGTCAAGTGAAGAAAAAATGGATAAAAATGGATTCCCAATCACATGCACATTGGATTTAGTAGGGGACATACCAGATTTGGGAGAAATTTTGGATAGATTTTGATGATTTTTCTCCCCACTTTCTTTGACTTTTTCTCCCCACTTCTCTTGATGTATTGGCTATATATTCAGATGTTGGGGGAGCTCTCTGGACACACTACATTCTGCACTTCACACATTACACACATTACAAAGATTTCCATTTCCTTTTGGCTCCATTTTCTTTTCTTCTTCCCTTCTCTGCTAGGGTTTCGTTTTAGCCATTTCCATTTCAGTTTTTCTAGCTATTGTTGTGTTTGAATTCGTCCATTAATGCACTTCCATTCTTCTATACTTTCAATTTGAATTTCATTCTTGATTCGTAGTGAAATTTCTGCATTTTCCAGTTTTTGCTTCATTTCTCTCTTCTTGTTCTGCTAGGGTTTGCCATTGGCCCCTTTCTCATTTTCTTTCAATTCTTGCACTTTATAGAAGATTATAAAATTCTAACTTAGGAGGCTCTGCCACCTTCACTTGAATTTTATAAAGTTCTATACTTTGATTTCTAGCAATTTAAATTCCAGCACTTTTAATTCACAACAATTGTTCTTCATTAAGTTTAGTATCTTAATTTTGTTGTTGTTCTTTTCTGTTTTGTTTTTTTGATTTATATTATGCAATCCCAATTTATGTTAAGTTTAAATTCAATTATGCATAACTAATTTTCTTAACCAATTCAATCTCAACCGGATTCCTAAATTCCTTAGGTTCTTGGTTTCTAATTGAATAAGTACTCATCTTGGATTTTATAATTTCAATTTCATTATGTCGATTGATGTTTTGAATTGAGATCGTTAATTTCTGGCGTTGTTGATAAACAATGAATGCAATGAACTGATTTTAGGATTCGAAACCAAGTTGTGTGCTCTCATGCGATCACGTGAGTTTAAAGGCCACTGAGAGTTCGATGAAAATACTCTAAGATTTTAGAGTGATAGTTCAGTATTGGAATGCAGAGATCTCGGTTCCAATACACTGCATAGATGTGTGCTTTTATTTTGTTGAACCAATGAGGGAAATTAGGATCCGACAGAGATTGGATTTGTGACTTTTATTTGTTGTTATTGATTTTGTCTAGTCACTTTAATTGCTTTAAATTTCCGTAAGCCTGAAATCCCCTCCCCCCACTTCGCGTTTTGTCTTTGATAGAAATCAATTGATGGTCCTTGAGAGACGACCTAGGAGTCACTTCCTAGTATACTGCATTTAATTGTTTTAATTTGCACGAGTACGACCTCGTGTCAGTTGTTTTACATATACTTCCTTTTCAATAAAACCGTTTAAAAAGACACTTTTTACATCCATTTGATATAGAACGATATTCTTGTGAGCAGCAAAAGCAAGTAATATTCTGATAGCTTCTAATCTAGCTACAGGTGCAAAGGCTTCAGTAAAATCAATACCTTCTTATTGATTGTACCATTGTGCTACTAACCTTGCTTTGTTTCTTACTACTTTTCCAGCTTCATCAAGCTTGTTTCTGAACACCCATCTGGTTCCGATGATGCTTTTATTCTTTGGTCTTTCAACAAGAGTCCATACATCATTTCTTGTGAACTGATTGAGTTCTTCTTCCATAGCCAAAATCCAATCATTATCTTGAAGAGCATCTTCAATGTTATTTGGCTCCAAAGTTGATACAAGAGCATAGCTTGAAATATACTTTACTTTAGATCTTGTTTGAACACCTTGAGATCTATCTCCAATGATGAGATCTTCTGTATGGTTTGATGCAAACTTTCATGTTTTTGCAGGGGCTTGATCTCCCTGTTGATGAGTATCAGACGAAGAGGGTTCGTCTGTGCATCTATCGTCTGTCCTTGTATCGTCTGACCCTTGTATCATCTGTCTTGAATTTTGACCAGAAGGGTTAATCTGCAAATCATCAAACAAATTTTTCAGGTCTGATATTTCTTTATCAGCCTTTGAGTTATCTTGGAACTTTACATTGATTGATTCTTCTACAACTTACGTCTTAGATGTGTTGGAATATCCAAGAAAGATTCCTTTAACCACCTTTGAATCAAACTTTCCAAGTTGATCTTTGGTGTTAAGGATAAAGCATTCACATCCAAAAGGATGGAAGTAAGAAATGTTGGGTCTTCTTCCTTTCCATAATTCATATGGAGTCTTATTCAAGATTGGTCTTATCAATATTCTGTTTTGAATATAACAGGAAGTGTTGATCGCTTTCGCCCAATAATATTTCGGGAGAGAGCTTTCATGCAACAAAGTTCTAGCCATTTCTTGTAAAGTACGATTTTTCCTTTCCACAACTCCATTTTGTTGAGGAGTTCTTGGAGACAAAAAATTGTGAAATATACCATTTTCAAAACAAAAGGCTTTGAACTCAGAGTTCTCAAACTCTGTTCCATGATCGCTTCTTACAGACGCAATACAAAATCCTTTTTCTTTTTGAACACGTTTACAGAATATTTCAAAGACCTTGAATGACTCATGTTTATGGGCTAGGAAGTATACCCATGTGAATCTAGTATAGTCATCTACAATGACAAATCCATATCTCTTCCCTCCAAGACTTTCAGTCTGAGTGGGTCCAAAGAGATCAATATGTAACAGTTCTAATGGTCTTGTCGTTGAAACAACATTTTTAGATTTGAAAGAAGCTTTGAGTTGTTTCCCATGCTTGACAAGATTCACACGACGATTGGTTTTCCAAGATATTTTTGGTAAACCTTTTACGAGATCTTTCTTAGAAATTTTTGAAATATACTTGAGACTTAAATGTCCAAGCTTTTTATGCTAAATATCTCGTTTATCGTCTGCTGAAATCAAACATGTTACATTCTGATCACTTAGGTCAAAAAGGCAAACCTCATAAAGGTTGTTCTTTCTTTTCCCAATAAAAAGAATGGATTTATCTTTGTTCTTTACTATACACTCATCAGAGTTAAAAGCTACTTCATATCCACTATCACAAAATTGACTTATGCTAAGTAGATTGAAGTTAAGACCTTTAACGTATGATACGTTCTGGATAAGGGTATTGGGTGTCTTACCAACAGTCCCAATGCCAAGAATTTTACCTTTACCAGAACCGTATGAGACAGACCCTTTACTTGGTCTGAGGTCTTGGAACATAGACAGGTCTCCCGTCATGTGTCGTGAGCATCCACTGTTCAGGTACCAGCTTGAAGTCTTGTCTCTTTCCATTGAGGATATCTACAACAGGAACGATAAGTGACTTTGGTACCCAAATCTTTTTGGGTCCTTTCTTGTTAGTTACAAAAGGCTTCTTTTTGTTTTAATCATTTTTGTAGATGTTAGGAACCTTGTTGTAATTCCTCTTCTTTTTATCAGACGAAACAGGTTTATTTTTCCTTTCGTCTGTCTGCTTAACATAACCAAGTCCACTTTTATCATTTGGTGATCTCCCATATTTTAAAATGTTTTCAAGAATGGAGGATTCCTTTGTAAATTTGGTTAAATCATTGAGTAAGGACTCATTTTCTTTTTTTAAAATTTCGATTTCAAGAATGAAAATGTCCTTTTCAGACTCAGACGAAACATCACTTGATATTTTCTTGTCTAGAAACTCAATTTCAGATTTCAAAACTGCATTCTCTTCCAAAGCTTGTCTTAGCTTGGTTTTGCAAGTTTTGTATTGCTGAGCAATAAAATGAGAGTTAGCTAGAAGAGTATCATATGATATTTCTTCTGATTCTGACTCAGACTCAGAAGAGGAGGATGAAGAAGTTTCATTGTAATTTACCTCTGTTGAGACATGATCTCCAGCCATGAGGCATATGTTTGTTGTTTCTTCTTCTTCTTCAGAGGATTCTTCTCGAGCTTTCACCGTCAAGGTCTTCCCATGTCGAGTAAAGCTCTTCTTTCCTTTATCTCTTCTAGAGCTCCACCTCTTTTTCAATCTGAGACATTCGATTTCATGTGTCCCGCTTTTCGCACTCATAACACACAATCTCTGTGTTATCTTCTTTGGTTGATGACTTTTCAGGGAGCTTCTTTTCCTTTTTCTTGAAGAAGCGTTGGCCTCTTCCCTTCTTCATCATCATTCTTTTGAATCGTCTGGCCATGAGAGAGACTTCGTCTTCAGACGAGCCATCAGACGATTCTGATTCAGTTGAATCAGCCTTTAAGATCTTTGCTTTCTTTTTTTACTGTCCTTCTTGGACATTCTTCTTTAGGAATGTTTTTAACGGATGGAAGCGCTATAGGTTCTTGGACCTTGATCTTATCTCTTTTACACAAGAGTACCTCATGTACTCATAAGGCTCCTATTAACTCATCAAGAGTTAATGTCTTCATGTCACGCCCAACTGAAATAGCAGTGGACATAGCTTCCCATGGAGGAGGAAGACTGTCCAATATCTTCATGTTGTTCTGGGCCTTTGTGAAGGTGATGCCAAGAGCAGTGAGTCCATTCAATATTGTTTGGAATCTTCCAAACATCATATCAATGGATTCTTCTTTCTTCATAGAGAACATTTCATATTCTCTTTGAAGAGTAGCAGCTTTCCTCATTCTGACATCTTCTGTGCCTTCATATGAGATCTTTAGAGCATCCCATAGTTCTTTGCGCTTTTGTAGGCACAAAATCATTGTACTCGATTCCGGAAAGAGCACACATGAGAGCATATCTTGCTTTGTTGTTCACTCCATCATTGAGTATTCTTCATTTCCCCATTCTCCTTCAAAGGGTTTGACAATAGGGATATCTCCTTTGGTAATGATATTCCACACTTGTCTTGTGTGGATTTGATGTACATCTCCATGCGATCCGCCCAAAGGGATAATCATCTCCGAGAACGCCGGAGGTTTGTTCATGGAGGCTCCTCCGGATAAGAATGATGGTCCTTGTGAGTCTATGCTGGATCTTTTCCTCTAGCAGCTGTTAAGCGCTCAACCCTTAGAGGCTGAGCTCTGATACCAAACTGTAAAAGATAAAACACAAGAAGGGGGGGTTGAATTGTGTTAAAAAAAATTTATCCCTTTCGTCTGTAGGTTCAAAACTGGTCAGACGAAACAATGATTATCTTAAACTGTTGATTTTAATTGACAGACATTTAAGTTTATTATCCCCAGTTAGTTGGTCAGACGAAACAGTAAACACAAAGATTTTTATACTGGTTCATCTATTCAAGACTACGTCCAGTTACCCAGCAACCACTGAGTTTTCACTACCAACCATGAAAGGGTTACAAGTATTCTTTGATCCCAGCCACTTCTGGCTATACACGGATATTCTTTGCTCCCGGCCTCGAAGCTAAACCAACAAGGTATTCTTTGAACCCAGCCTCCACAGGCTATTACAAGAGGTATTCTTTGGAACGCAGCCTCCTCAGGCTAAAATGCCACACAAGTGGACTTTGAAAGAGATGTAGAAAAACAAAGTTTTTCCTCTACGCAGAGAGGTGTTTTCAATAACAGAGCTTGACAGTGAGCGAATTCTTAAAGATAGCAGATAAGCGTATTCGCCAGCTTGTTCTGGTCGTGGTGAAGTCCTTTTATAGGCATCTTCTTCAAATAGCCGTTAAACTCATTTGAATGTCGTTGAAAGTCGTTGGAGATCTTCTTGAGAACTTTCCAAAAAGGGTTGTCAGTTGTCCCTGATTGATAGATGAGAGGTGCGCAGTTCCTTTTACTGACTTGTACAGAGATGTGACAAAAAGGTAGAGACCTTTTTGACTTGGATGTGAAAGCGCAGATCCCCATACAGATCTTGGATTCTTCTCATGATGACTCCTTTAGATTTTAAATCTTGGCGCGAGACTTCAACTGAACTTCACTTTTGGATAGACGAAATGAGTCTTCAAACTTCTTTGTTTCGTCTCATCCTTTTGTCTTAAGCTTCACTCTTGGACAGACGAAGGTCTTCAACTTGAGTAGTCTTCTTTCGTCTGTGCCAGTATCGTCTGATGGCTTGGCTCTTGGACAGACGTAACACTTCAAATTTTGAAGGGTCATGTTCCGTCTGTTGCCTGTTTCGTCTTGTCAAGTCTTGATGGCTTGTTTCGTCTGTTCTGTAATTAGTCAAAACTTAGGGACATTCTTGATCTAACAACCCGCTTATGGCCACTTGCGGGTGTTTGGTTCCCTGTGCTATGCACAACATCGAACAACTGATAAATTTGATAGCCGAAGTCAACCGTGTGTTTTAGTTGGGTATCGATATGGACAAAAAGGATGGAAACATTTTAATTTAGAAAGGGAAATTATCTTTGTATCTTGTGATGTGAAGTTTGTGGAGGATGAATTCCCTTTTGCTTCTCGTCCTACTACTGGTGATGCATCCACTCTTCTTACATTTGATGAGGAAGACCCCACTTGGAATCATGACCCAAGATGCTACACTAGAAGAACCCACTTCAAGTGATGATTTAATTGAGCTCATTGCTCCTGCAAACACCACTAACAAAGATAGGGGGCCATACCACAACCGCCAATGAAGCCCCACTGACACCAGCCACCGAAACCCTATCAGTTGACTCTGTCATTCCACTAGGTAAAGGATAGCAAATCAAACACCCATCTGTGAAACTCCGTGACTACGTGACAAACGCCACGATACGTCTCAACCCGTCAGAACGTTCCCCCTCTTCTTCAGCATTCTCAGGTACGGTCTACCCTTTGGAACATTATGTAACATGTGATAAGTTTCCTTCCAGCATCGTGCTTTTCTCGCAGACTTCAAGTAGAATGTGAACCAGCCCATTTTTCGGACGTTGTACAAGATGCTCGATGGAGGGAGGTCATGGCTCTTGAGATACAAGCACTTGAAAATAATAGTACTTGGGATTTCGTCTCTCTACTTCCATGACAGAAAGTTCCTGGATGCAAATAGATATATAAGATCAAATATCACTCTCACGGTAGCCTTGAACGATTCAAAGCACGCCTTGTCATTCTTGGAAACCATCAAGTGGAAGGATTGGATTATAATGAGACTTTCACTCCTATGGCCAAAATGGTCACTATCTGCACTATTTTAGCAGTAGTTGCGGCCAAAGATTGAGAGGTTCACCAAATGGATGTTCACAATGCGTTTTTGCATGGTGACCTTAAAGAAGATGTGTACATGAAACTTCCCCCCAACTTCAAAGTGTTCGACCACAGAATGGTATGCAAGCTTCGCAAATCACTGTATGGCTTACGACAAGCTCCACGTTGTTGGTTTGCTAAACTTTCAACTACTTTTTTTCAATATGGGTTTCATTAATCTCAATTTGATTATTCCTTGTTCACCCCTTCAACAGAACCTTACGCTTGTAGTATTGGTTTATATAGATGATCTAGTCATTGCAAGCAATAATCAAATGGTTGTCCAAGCATTCAAAGATTATCTTCATCGATATTTTCACATGAAGGACTTAGGAGGTTGCTCGGTCTCCTACCAACATCTATCTATATCAACGCAAATATGCCCTTGACATAATTGCAGAAACTGGCTTACTTGGGGCTAAACCGGCTTCCACGCCGTTAGCAGAGAACCATCGCTTGGCACTGGCAGAGGGGCCACTGGTTGTAGATCCTAGCTCATACCGTCGTCTTATTAGACGTCTCATTTACTTGTGTTTCACTCGACCTGAGCTTTCCTATAATGTTCACATTTTATCTCAATTCATGCATCAACCGCGGCAGAGCACTAGCAGGGCCGCCTTACGCGTAGTGCGCTACTTAAAGGGGCACCCAGGCCAAGGAATCCTCTTGAAACGAGACAATGACCTTCGCCTGTATGTTTGGTGTGATTCTGATTGGGCTAGCTGCCCCTTCACTCGCAGGTCTCTCGCTGGGTATTCTTGGACAATCCCTCGTGTCTTGGAAAACTAAGAAACAACACACAGTCTCTAGATCCTCTGCAGAAGCAGAATATTTCTCCATGGTTCACGTCGCTTATGAGTTGAAGTTGTTACACGATCTTCTCACTTGTCTCAGTGTTTCTCACCCTGAACCAATGTGTCTCTATTGTGATAGTCAAGTTGCCCTTTATATTGTCAAAAACATCGTCTTCTATTGAACGGACAAAACACATTGAGATGGACTGTCACTTTGTTCGAAATGAAATACTTCAGAATCGTATACATCCTTGTCATGTTCTTACACACACTTAACTTGTTGACATCTTTACAAAGTCTCTTGGCACCACACAGTTTGACTTATTGTTGTGCAAGTTGAACATCCACAATTTGCATGCTTCAACTTGAGGGGGTGATACGTTGGAATATTCCTATCAATCTAATTATATTTATATCAGTATATCTGAAAGATATTTATTAGCTTTATTTATGGTAATTAGGTATCTGAATCTGTCAATATCTTTAACAGACAGATTATATTAGACAATTGGTTAGTATAATATCAAGATGATTAATGCACCCTTCTTATATATATTTGAATTATGACATAGAATAGAAATCAACACATATTAATTCTTTTATCATATTATTATTATTTTAATTCTTGATATATATAGATATATAAAATGTGTTATATATAATTTTTAACTTTTATAATTTATTATTATTTGAGTCAATATTATTAAAAATAAAAATCGTTTATTATTTTTAATATACAAAAATTTATAAAATTATAGGCTAAATTATTATTTTATTAGTTTATAATCATCTTCCAAAGTTCATTAAATTAATAATGTGTTTAGATAAATATTAATAAATTAATTTAAAGAAACTAATTTTATAAAATGAATTTTAATATATATATATATATGATTTGTAGAACCAATATGATTCGGTATTAATTCACTCAGTTGATGTTTTATCTCATCGTATTAAGAGTGAGTCTATTTTTCTTTCTAAAAATATTAATAAATTTAAAATATTATCAGTTCATATTTAAGATTTTAGTATATAAAGTGTAAAAACAGATAAAATTATAAATTAGCTGAATTTTGGGAAATGCAAAATTTATTCCATTTATAATTATTCATTAATTTCTTTAAATAAATTATAGGAGTTTATTTATAGGATGTGTCACGGGTATAAATAGCATAGCCTATGAACAAAGAGAAAGGTTACCCAGATTATGTTTTTTTAAAGTAATTGCTTATCGAGTATAAATCTAAAAAAAATGTATGATTAATTTTATATTAAATTCCAAAATTTATGTTTCATTCCGTCTAAATAAATTTCACAGTATGGAAAAAATTCCAAATTATTTATAATTTCACAAAACCAATAAAATGTTAAACATAAATTTAATTATTTATAATATAAAATGAAAAAATAAAAAAAGTATAGTTTATATATTTAAAATTATATAATATCTTTGTGAAATCTGAAAATTAATTAGTAGCAAACAAAACATAATAAAATAGAAGGTCAAAAGTTTTAAAGGAGAAAAAATTAAAAAAGAAATCATGAACTATTTCCATTTACAAGGCGTTAGAACTTCCATCTTCAACCTCTTAAAAGAGAGTATGGACCGAACCTCCTTACACAAAACAACAATAATGTCACTCTGTTTTGTAAAATCATATCATTTCCTGCACATACTTTTATATGACAAAGGACTTTTGAAATTGGATTTGGATCCTTTGGAATTATCTCTAATATTTTCTTTTTATAGCCTTTCAAAACATAACATTGTACGATGAGTTTCTCTTTAAACTATTTGAAAGATACCAAATGATAAAGTCACAAGTTAACATGATCAAATTAATATCAGCTTAAAATCATAGGTATGTATATCCTAATCCCATAGTTCTCTTACTTAATTTTAGGGATGAGTTTACAATTTTAGCTCTCTCTATTTTATCAATGTATATTTAAACAATATCACATCTATTTCCATGATTTCACTTCAATTTTATCCCTTCAATTCATTTCTCACACCACTAAAAGATTTAGTAGGTAAGTAGTGGGAAGACTGTGTACTAACTTTACTAAACGTAAACTTTAATCTCCTTATATTCTTAATTTTTTATACTTAATATCTTTAAATTAAAAAATATAAATATATTTACTTATTATTCAATTCTGTCCCATGGTTTATTATTTATTTTTAGATATTTGTTCTATCTATACACAAATAATGGGTAGGATTAATTTTAAAAAAATATACATACAAATTTTGGGAAAAATAAGATATCTACGTAAATTAAAAACTTACTTGCCATCAAAGTGGAATCATGTTATAAGGATCTCGGGATCCATTCGTAACTCATTAATAAGATGCAGTGATTTGATCATTCGTTAGGAAATTTGGATTACATTGTTGTCCTAACTTTGTAAAAAGAACTAAAAACTGATGTAAGATAATCGTATGCATACTACATAAATAAATAGATTTAAATTGAGACATTATAAGTTATAAAATTGATAAAAATAAATTAAAAGTTAGTTATATATTAAAAAGCTTACATGTTAGTTATTTATTAGAAAACTTACATAGCACGGAATGATTTTGAATCATAATGTGATAATTTAATGATATTTGTCTTTTTATTATTATTCTTTTGTTAGTTAATTTATGTGTTATCAATTTATTTGTTGATTTTTCTTTGTTATGATTGTTTTTTCTTTTCTCATAAAAATTTATAATTCTTTCACATTTTTTTTAATTCACCTAAACAAAGTACAGGGTTTTTCCATGTAATTTAATTGATAATTAAAACATAATAAAATCTTATTAAACAATTTTTTTATTTTATTAATGAAAAATGATATTATTGTGAAAATTACATAGGGAAGTAATGATTAATCACCACATTTACCACCTGTCCTCCAAATAGGAGAGAATAACCGAACTCTTTTCCTAGATCTTGGTAGTATTTAACACCAAAACAATCCGGTTTGTCTGTGGTTATTTCCGCTTCATAATAAAATGGTCCTTGATCATGTCTTGTTTCATTTTGAAAAGAGATATACCTAAAATAATATGCATAACAAAATTATCATCATTGGGGAAGTGTCCAGATCCCATTTCAGGAATAAGAGTACCAGGAGGAGTAACGGTTGTCCCTCCCCAACCCACTCTATCAGCGGACTTCAAATTGGAAAACAATGCTGCCGGATAATATCCAATAGTTCGATTTTCTATACTTAACCACCAATTTTTACTCTTTTCGTCCTGAAAATATATATAATTCATACATATCACGTTATTGTAAAATTTATCATAATATTTACTTAATGTATTGTTAGAAAATTGAAATAAAATTAATATTGTGGGATCAAGCTATATATAGTTCTATGTAACCTGAGAAATAGAAATAGCAAACTCAATCATCGTCCCACCATAAACAGATGTTTGGTTCACACGTGCTCCAAGGTAAATTCCTTCAGCTGTCTGAACAAAACCTGAACACTGTAGATTAAAGCATCCTGTTTTCTTGAAGCTATCTGGCTGTATCAATCGTAAACAATATATTAATTATATTTTAAATAAATAAAACATTCTTTTTTAAGTTAACTTAAAATAAAAAATAAAATTCACACACAAATTATATATATAAATATAAAAAAAAAATTTCCTTACCGTCCAAAATGAAAAAATATAAGTTCCATGATCACCATGCAATTGCGGAGCCACCTAAAAATAATGGTTAAGATTAATTTTTAAAAAATATTAATAAAAAATCTGGTACCTGCGAGAATAAAAAACTTACATGCCATCCAAGTGCGATAAAATTATAAGCATCGGGCGATCCATTGCTAACCCATAAATAAGATTGACTCATTTGATCATCCCTCGAGAGTTTTGGATTATAAATACTGTACACACCGAGCTTTAATGAAGTCGGCATCATCCATAGGCCGAGTTTGTCCGAGCTCTAAGGGTAGTCTTATCTAACGGTAAGATGTGACGACTTGACGTGACATTTTTCCTTCCTGTAATCATGACTACTCGCAAAGCTTCCCTGAGACCTACACGTGTGCCTCGAGTCAAACGTATCGAGTATCCCGAGATTTCAGGATTTCCCCTCAACTACCAACCGTCAGAGCAAGGGTATAAATATCCTTGCGAGGTCAACGAAGAAGGCTAAGTCATCTTTCATCCTAACCTTTCCATTTGGTCTTCTCTCTAAAACATCTTCTAACTTAAGCATCGGAGTGCCTTTTGCAAGTACCCCCCTTGTTGTGAATGTGTCCAACCTGATCGGACTCGGCCGAGGAGGAGGGCGTTCTCACGCCCGCGGTTGAAGGAGCTCGGCAGTGCCCAGAATCCGGCGGAACATTTTGGCGCCCACCGTGGGGCCCCGGTAAAACACTTTCCCGGGACCACAAGGTACATGGTAAAGACGCGGAGTCAAGCTCATTCATTTTCAGAAGGAACAGGGATGGATCCAGCGTTGATAGAAGCCTTGAAGAACCAAATGCAAAGTTCCATGGCAGCGCTGAGGCAGCAAATGGAGCATGATATGAACCAATGGAGACAAAGGCAAGAGGAAGAGATGAAGAAGCTCCGGGAGCAGCACCAGGAAGAAATGGCGGCTTTTAAAAAGCAAAAGACAGCCCGTGAGGGCAACACCGGTGAAGGAGAACGAGCAGAATCAGTCCACAGTAAGCCAGCGTCAGAAGGACATAAGAAAAAACACGACCTCATTCTCACAATTTAGTATGATTCACGTTCCGAGGACAGCAAATGAAAGAGCCGACGTATTATCAAAGTTAGCCAGCACAAAGAAGACCGGGCAGTACAGAACCCTAATCCAAGAAACGATGGCAAGGCCATCCCTCGAGGAAGTCATGTGTTTGACCCAATCTTCTCAAGCGCAAATCCCCTCCCCTTGGTATGATCAGGTCAGAGTGTACTTAGAGAAGGGGGACCTACCTGAGGACGAGGTTCAAGCAAGAAAGATATGTCGCCAAGCTGCCACCTTCACCTTGGTCAATGGGGAATTATTTAAGAGAGGATTCTCAACACCGCTACTCAAATGTCTCGACCCCCAACAAGCCGAGTATGTCCTGAGAGAGCTACATCAAGGGATATGTGGAATGCACACAGGGGGCCGAACTCTCGCCCACCGAGCCTTACGAGCAGGGTATTTTTGGCTGACTTTGAAAAAGGATGCGGAGGAGACAACGCGAAAGTGCAAACAATGTCAGAGGTATGGTCCGATTCCCCGTGTCCCTCAAGAGCAACTCCACACCATGACATCCCTTTGGCCCTTCATGACTTGGGGAATCGACATCCTCGGACCTTTTCCTCAAGGCAGGGCACAGGTCAAGTTTCTGGTAGTAGCGGTGGATTATTTCACCAAATGGATTGAGGCAGAGCCTGTGCCCAGAATAACGGCTCAACACATTGAAAGATTTTGCTGGAAGAATATAGTTTGTCGCTATGGAGCCCCTTACTCGGTTGTTACCGACAACGGCCGCCAATTCACCGAGGCCAGGTTCGAGACCTTCTTAAGAAATTTGAGTATCCTACACAAAGTGACTTCGGTGGAGCACCCTCAAACCAACGGACAGGCCGAGGCCGCCAACCGAGTTGTCTTGCGAGAATTAAGAAAGAGGTTGGGCGCGGCGAAGGGTTGGTGGGCTGAAGAGCTTTCAAGCATCCTTTGGGGATATCACTGCACTCCCCAGACATCCACCAAGGAAACCCCCTACCGTTTGACTTACGGCATGGACGCAATGATACCGGTTGAGATAGGGGAACCCTCTTTCAGGAGAGAGTTGGCCCCAGATGTTAACCAAGAGCGCGACTTGAGAGCGGAGCTCGGCCTCGTGGGAGAGATTAGGGACGCAGCAAAAATCCAGAATGAAGCAGCTCAGTTATGAGCCACTCGACGTTATAACAGTAGGATAAGACCAAGACAGTTTCTCCAGGGAGATCTAGTTTGGCGCCAGGTTGGGGTGGCCCGGAGGAACAAAGAGGAAGGCAAGCTCGCCCCCAAATGGGAAGGACCATTCCGCGTGACCGAGGCATTGAAAAATGGAGCGTACCGATTAGAAAACTTGGAAGGGAGACCTATCCCCAGGACGTGGAATGTCACTCATCTGAAGGCCTACTACAGCTAGTCTAGGTAAGATCCTTGGATGAATTTTCTTTTGATAATGCCTCGGAAATGTTTTATCCTCGGATTTTGAATGAATCGAATGTGTAACGGCTGAAAGCCACGAGATATTTTGTGAATTATTAAGAATTATTTAAAGTGCCTTTCATTTTCTGAGAACATGAAATATGCCTTACAATTATTCAAGTACATAAGCCAAAGATTATCCCAGCATCACACAAATAAAAGCTCTAAAATGAGCTCGGAAAGTACTCAAGTACATAAGCCGAAGATTATCCCGGCATCACACAAATAAAAGCTCTAAAATGAGCTCGGAAAGTACTCAAGTACATAAGCCGAAGATTATCCCGGCATCACACAAATAAAAGCTCTAAAATGAGCTCGGAAAGTACTCAAGTACATAAGCCGAAGATTATCCCGGCATCACACAAATAAAAGCTCTAAAATGAGCTCGGAAAGTACTTGAGTACATAAGCCGAAGATTATCCCGGCATCACACAAATAAAAGCTCTAAAATGAGCTCGGAAAGTAGTCGAGTACATAAGCCGACGATTATCCCGGCACCATACAAATAAAAGTTCTAAAACAAGCTCGGAAAAATACTCAAATACGCAAGCCGAAGGCTATCCAGGAGTTATAAGAAAAGGAGCTTTAAAATGAGTTCGGAGTAATGTTCAAGTACATAAGCCGAAGGTTATCCCGGCATCATACAAGTGAAGCTCTAGAACGAGCTCGGGAGAACATTTAAATACATAAGCTGAAGGCTACCTAGGAATTATAAGGAAAAAGCTCTAAAATGAGTTCGGAATAATATTCAAATACGCAGACCGAATATTATCCCGGCATCACACAACTAAACTATAAAGCGTGCTGTAAAAAGTAATGCAAAAATGTAGACCCGTCAGCTGAAACAACATAACTCAGCTCGAGTCTTCCCTTTCTCACCCCAGGGGCGGACAGAGATACACAAAGGAACCAAGATATCTCCATCTCACCCAAGGATGAACAGAGATACACAAAGATATTGAGATCTCTTCTTCCTAACCCAAGGGCGAATGGAGATGCGCCAGGAAACTGAGACCCTCGGAAGAGGCACCCTCTGGAAATACCTCGGCTGGTCGTAGCACACCACAAGATTTGCAGAATCAGAACTTCTAGCTACGGGACCAGAACTTCTCATTCCAAACATCATCCAACAACCAAGATTATGAACTAGTGAATGCGAAACAAAATGCGCGGAGAGGGAAACTTCCCCATCTTTAAGAAAAGAAATCATAGTAACAAAGGAAAAGATTGCGCTGAAGTTAGAAGAACAACGAGACGGTATTTATAGGCGAAGGAAAGCAAGTAAATAAATGCTAACAGTCAAACATCAAGTCCCAAAGCATGGACAGTCTAAAGTCATATCAAAGCTACGATTTACGCGGAGAAAGTCAGAAAACGAGGAAAAACACAAGTACCAAAACCAAGTTAGTATTATAAAGCAAATTTAGAAATCCGATGTCAATAAAATTACAAGGCGCATTAAAAGAGCACCAAAAAGAAAATTCATCATTCGTCAACTAGTTCCCCATCCACCACCATCTTCTTCTCGTCAAGCCGGGAAATGTCAAGGTCGGGATGTAAAAGTTTGATCTGCTCCAAAGCACGAGCAAAGCCTTCCGAGAATGCTTCTAATCCGATTTGAGTCCGCTTCTCAACCTCGGCTTCAGCCTCTTCAGCTCGGTCGGCTAGCGCTTCATTGCAGTCCTCGGCCTCGGTCAGAGAGGTTGGAGCTTTGCCGACTCCTCTTTAAGCGCAGCAATCTCGACCTCTCGCTCCTGAACAGTCTTGCCAAGACCTTCACATTGGGCCTCGGAGGCCTCCAGCAGTTTCTTCAAAGCGTCTTCTCGAGCCAGGCTGGAGGCTATGATGGCTTGACCCTCATCATATTCCCGACTCAGCTCTTGGACAAACTCCTCGGTAGCCTCCCTCTGCTCTTTGGCCATCCTTAGCAAAGCCCGAGACTGCTCGACCTCCAACCCCAGAGTGTGGAGAGTCTGATCAGACTCCACCTTGTTTCTCAACAGCTCTTGCTGAAAGGCATGAAGGCTGTGGTAGGAGTTTTGGGCCTCTTGAAGGGCCTCCTTAAGCCTATGGTTGGCGGTCTGCAGCTCGGATAATTGGCGACGCGCCTCGACCCCGCCTATCACCTCGTCTCTGAAAAACCAAAGAAATGTTTGAGTTACCAATAACAAATGCACTTAACGTACAGAGGAAAAAGAAATGACCGATCTATACCTCAAGTGGTGGAAGATGGCCACACTCTACAACATCATCAAATAGGCACCTTCTACCGCCTCGGTGGTCCCGACGTACCGAATAAGCTCTGGTGTCGTCCGAGTGGGGAAGGCTCCCTCAATGGTCACATCTCCCATGCGAACCTCAGTGCCCCAAAGAGAAGGAGGTTCGGGTTGACGACAGGAAAGGTGTTCCAACCTTGGAGCATTTGAAGGACAACCACGGAAAATTAACCCCCTGGGAGCTAAGCGACCGAAGCTTGCCGAGCTCTCCGAGGGGATGTTTTCAGGAACAGGGTCAGAATCCCCTGCAGTAGAGGTGAAGGTGGGTTGAGCTTGTAGCACCTCGACAGTCGTCGATGGAACCACGGGGGGTACCTCGGCAGTTGTAGGCATAACCACGGTAAGGGGAGAGGCCTTGGTGACCCCGACGGGAAGCTCAGGACCCCTCTCAGGGCAGCCCTCCTCAACCGCCAGAGGAGTCACAGAGGGGCCAGGTCGATTCTTATCCAACTCGCCAACAGTGGTCGAGTCGAAGAGAATTATGGTGCTGGGGCGAGAAGTCCTCTTCTGCCGCTTAATGGGAGGTTTGTTCTGAGAAGGTGGGGCTTGAATCAGTTTCCCGCGAGCTGATCTCCCTTGGTCGGCCATCAGGTCTGAAAATAAAACACCAAGTGTTACAAAAATATCTAAGTTACACAAGAATGAAGTCATATGCACAATCAAATACCTAGGAAGTCAGCTTTGGGGTCCTCTACATCTAACAACCTCAAGACACGTCGGACGTCTAAAGGACGATCCAGTGCCATGAGCTTGTCAATGCTCTCTTTCTCTTCGGGGAGGAGGTCGCTATCTCGCCAGGAGGTAAATTTTATGGGACGCTTGCTCCAATAAAGAGGAAATAGGGGGACCTGATGCTCGTCGAAAAGAAGGCGCCTACCCTCAGTATGGGGGATGGGTTTCAACTTGAAGAATTTATTTTTGAAGTTTTTGAAAGATTGGTGGTAGAGAGTGAAGACAGATCCGTACTGAGCCCCGTTAAGAGAGTACCAGCCGACTTTCCGACCCATCTTCAGCTGGTGGAAGTATAGGAATACTTTAGCCGAACAGGTAATGCCGAGAAACGGGCTTAAGATTTCAAAAGCCCTCAAAAAGCCCCAGCTATTTGGATGAAGTTGGGAAGGGGCCACGTTCAGAAGCCTCAGAACTTGGCAGGCAAAATCACTAAGAGGGAAGGTGACACCGAAGTCACGAAACATGTGCTCATAGACATAGATGAAGTCGTCCCCATTAATCGGGGGCTTCATAAAAACCCTCTCAAAGGGAAAGCAAAGCTCTACGCGAACAAATTGCTCTAGACCCGGCGTAATGGGCGGGATTATCCTAACCAAGTCGCCCACCTGATTAGATGTCAGGTCGGAAGAATAGAAGTATATCTTTTTGGGCCTTGGGGCCCTCCCCTTCTTCGGGGGCGCAACTACAGTGGCGGCAGCCGCGATTGCGGTGGCCGCTCGGGAAATACCAGCGTCCAACCTGTGGGCAGGCACGGCAGGGGGACTGGGAGTTCCCTCTGAAGAAAGAGACCCCCCTATGGGGGACACTTCTTTTGAAACCAGGGGTTTCACTTTGGAGGAATCGGAAGAAGAAGGAAGAGACATGGCGGCATACCTAGAAAAGGAGGTTGTTTTCAATAGATAGACGACTCGAACCACCACGGATGGAGCCTTGGACAAGGTGAGCGGCGGCCGGAGAACAAAAGCAAGAACAACAATGACGAAAGAAGAAGAAAACTACGGCAGAGAGCAAAGCAGAGAGTTTCGGAAAGAAGAAAGGAGGGTGACGAAGGGCTGCAAAGGGGTATTTAAAGACAAGGGCAGGGAATGCCAACCGTTGCAGGCTTGTAACGGTTCCCGCCAATAAATGAGGCAAAATTTAAAAAGAAACACCTCGTTTGCTACACCTTTGGAGACGAGCTTCCCATAAACCCCAGCTTGTTGGAGAAGTTTGCAATAAAAAATCCTCTTCCGAGACTGACAACGTGTCTCATCCTCGGATTTTGGGGGCTTATGTACATACCGAGCTTTAATGAAGTCGACACCATCCATAGGCCGAGCTTGTCCGAGCTCTAAGGGTAGTCTTATCCAACTGTAAGATGTGACGACTTGACGTGACATTTTCCCTTCCTGCAATCATGACTATCGGAACTCGCAAAGCTTCCCTGAGACCTACACGTGTGCCTCGAGCCAAACGTATCGAGTATCCCGAGATTTCGGGATTTCCCCTCAACTACCAACCGTCAGAGCAAAGGTATAAATATCCTTGCGAGGTCAACGAAGAAGGCTAAGTCATCTTTCATCCTAACCTTTCCATTTGGTCTTCTCTCTAAAACATTTTCTAACTTAAGCATCAGAGTGCCTTTTGCAGGTACCCCCCCTTACTGTGAATGTGTCCAACCTGATCGGACTCGGCCGAGGAGGAAGGCGTTCTCACACCCGCGGTTGAAGGAGTTCGACAGTGCCCAAAATCCGGCGGAACAATAATAATAATAAGAAATCTTTTCTAAATTTTGTTTTATTCAAAACAAGAAAAGTATTTAACATCATATTTGTCACGAGGTCCTTTAAATAAGAGAGAATATCCAAACTCTTCTCCTTAATCCCTGTAGTATTTAACACCAAAATGATTTGGTTTGTCTTTAGTAGTATTCACTTGATAATCAAAAGGTCCTTCATCATGTTTTGTTTCGTTCTGAAAAGAGGCATACTTAAAATAACATGCACAAACAAATTTGTCTTAGGGCAAATATCCTAATCTCATGTGAGGAATAGGAGTACCAAGAGGAGTAATTGTTGTCCTGCCCATCCAACTTTATCAGCGGAGGTCATGTTAGAAAACAAAGCTGCTGGATAATATCCAATAGTTTAATTTTTGTATTTAACCACCAATTCTTGCTTTTCCTGTCTTTAAAAATATATATAATTATAAACTTTGTGAACAATATATTGTACATGCCACGATTATGATGAAATTTATCATAATATTTCTTTAAGAATGTATGGTTGGAAAATTAAAAATAAAATTAATATTGTTGGATCAAGTTATGTATAGTTTAATATGACGTGAAAAATAGAGATGGCAGACTCAACCGTCTTTCCACCATTAACAGATGTTTCGTTCACACGTGAACCAAGGTACATTCATTCACTTGTGTGAACAAAACCTGAACAATGTAAATTGTAGCATCCTGTCTTCTTGAAATCATGTATCAATTTTAAACAATATATTAATTATATTTTAAATAAATAAAATATTCTCTTTTTAAGTTAACCTAAGATAAAAAAATAAAATTCTGACACAATTTATATATATATATATATATATATATAAAAAAGAAAGAAATCATTCCTTACCGTCTAAAATGAAAAAATACAAGTTGCATAATCACCATACAAATTGTGGAGCCACCTAAAAATAATGGTTAAGATTAATTTCAAAAAATATTATTAAAACTTTTTGGAAAAATCTGATATCTATAAGCCATCCAAGTGCAATCAGATTATAAGCACCAGATAATCCATTCCTAACCCATAAATAAGATGCACTAATTTGATCCATTCTTAAGAGTTTCATATTATAAATACTATTTGTTCCATTAACTTTGTAATAAGGACTAAAAGCTAACATGAGATAAACTTCTGCCTCCTACACAAAACAATAGATATAAAAAATTATTCAAATTGAACATTATAACTCGTGAAATTGATAAAAATAAATTAAAAGTTCGTTGTATATTAGCATACTTCGTAAGTACTAGCATGATTTTGAGATATGATATGATAATTTAATTATAATTTATTTTAAAAAAAAATTCGCCGAAGGAGAATTCTTCCTACTGGACATTTATGCTCCCAACCCAAATATTGGTCTAGTCCATGAATTCTTCACACTTAGCTTTGAAAACTAGGCTTTCTCTATAAATACATCAAGCAAATTAAAGAAGAGCAAAATTAATTTCAGTTTGTTGAAATGAATATACACACACACACACACATATATATATATATATGGTATACCTGCAACTTGTGATTCTTTAACAGAAGATTGTCAAATCTCGTTGTTTGTAAATGTCAATGCAATCAACAATATGTCTATCCCTTGTCTACAACATATAAAAATCATCATATATAAACAAAGTTAATTAGATCAATTAGTGAGATGAAATTAAAAAATTCAGAAAATTGGAAACATATAATGAAATTATAAGAATAATATGATATACAATTATACTCTTGACCAAAGGCTTGTTAATGAATTTTAGTTGTCTCTCCGTCTCCGGGTCTTCTTTCACTATATCATGAACATCATTAGATTCATGACCAGCACTACTAGCCACTAAACAAATGATAAAGAACAGAGTATTGATCATTTTTTTTTTTTTTTTGCATACTATTGTCAAACAAAATGATATGACGATTATTCATCTTGTCATATTCCCCACTTTTATACCATTATTACATAACAACTAAAATAATATTAAAATTAAATTAGGTAAAGCATTTACATTTTGGATATGAATTAATAAATGAGACAGAATCAAGAAAGTAATATAAAAGATACAAATTTGCGGACTATAAAATGGGAAAAAAATAAATGGACTATAAACCAAAAAAATAATTTAAATTGATGTAAAAATAGAAAAATACATAATGAATCAATTTTCCCAATATTTTATAACTAGAATGAAAAATATATAAATGGTTAAATGAGTTTAGATATTTTTCTATTTTAATTTTTCAAGTTTAAAAGGTTTTATTTTAATGTGAACGTGAAATTAATTAGTTTTTTTTTTTACATTTAAATACTTAAAAGGATTAAAATATACATGTTAAAAACGTAAGAAATAATTTAATTTCTTTTTAAATTTTAAAAATCAAAACAGAAAAATACCTAAACTCATTTAGCCTTTAATATATTTTCCTTACTGTTCATCTAACTATAAAACAAAAGGGAAAATCAATTCATTATATTTTTTCTCTTTTTATATCAATTTAAACATTTTTTTTCATTCATAGCTCGTGTATTTCTTTTTTCATTTTATAGTCCACAAATTGTATCACAAATCAAATTAATTTTAATTAATAATTTAAATTATTAATTAGAAAGAAATACAGATAACAAAGATACACCTACTACTGTTTGTATAATAGCAATGTGTTTGGAGGATGTAAATAGAACTTCAGCCCTCCTAATTATGAATAAGTATTGGACTCGGTTGGGTCCAACTGTAAGGCCCATTTAAAAAGAAATTTTAGTAAAAATATTTAAGCCAGATTTGAATAGGGAACCTTAATGTATGACACTAACTTGATAATAAACTAAACACTAAGTTATGTTAAAATTTTATCTTTCAATATATGTTTCTAAAACATCTCAAGATATGCATGTGTTGGTGTGTGGAACCTGCGTTGTACTAAGTTTTTTTAAAAAATAATCACGGTAGAAAAGGAATAATTGTTGTACTAAGTTTAAAAAATAATTAATTTAAACTTTTGTTGTTTCTAAAGTTACTATGACTTTTAATGATTTTTTAATATTTTATTTGTTATTTATTGGATTTTTTATCTTTATCATACGAGGAAATTTTGTTAATAATTAAATAAAACATAAAAATAAAATAAAATTATATATTATAAAATAAAATTTAACCCAATTAATGAATAATATGCAGGGATCTCAAATGTACAGCTATGCTTATGAAAGTTAAATGGTTTGACTCCTTTGACAGTTTACAATAATCTTATGTAGCTAGGAAATCAAATATTCTAGAAAATTCATGAAGAACCTGAACACAGAATTCATCATGATTTCCTAGAAAATCACCAATGAGACTCTTATCCAACCCAGCAGTGTATCTGAAAAAGCAGGCAACGCTTTGGGGATCAAGTTTTTCAGGCAAAAGATGTGTTCCTTGGAGAAACTCAAGACCGACCTTAGTATCACGATTAAAATATCAGCTTCAATCATTAGTCTTTTCTTGAAGTACTTTCTCCGGCATACAAAAGGGGAATAGTCTTGTATGTCTTTTGTGTACTTTACTATGATACTGTATCATCATCTGCTACCCAACGTGGGACTTTTCAAAGCAGTAACCATATCGAGTCTGTCACTCTGTGCTTCCCCTGAAGCAAAATCTTGAACTCTCAATGCAGTGCATGCTAGCTCCTGCTTCCAACCTATTTGTTATCAAAAGAATGTGCAATAACATCTAACATCCAATGTATAGGTATGTACTAATTTCTTTGTCAAGTTATTTATGTCATTGTATATATCCATTTAAAAGGAAGAAAAGAAAAGGAGAAAAAGATGAACACCGAAACCACTAGTTGTTGCCCAAAAATTGAAATTGTAGCAGTAAATGATCAAAACTCTATCCAGACTCTTAAGCAATAGCCTAAATTGATCAATCAAGGCATACTCTTGTACGTTCAAATTTGTGTATTTACGATAATTTCAAAACTTGTGTTGCTCAGGTCACATCATACCGAGTAAATTACATCTCGCAGCTAAGTGAATAGAATACTGAGTTCTGTACAATTTAGTAAGAAAGACTCCAAACAAATTTGCAGTTATCCTGCTCTGGCGTGGGTTCATGGAGAGAGGAGATGGTCTCTATAAGACCAAGGGGCATCCTACAAGGGCTCATTTTAATGTGTCTCAAACTATAACATATCTTCAACCAAAAATCTTACACTAACATTAAGGGTCCCAATGAGGATGTGAATGTGATCTGTAATGTTTTGCATAATCAGTTCAAGATAACCCACCCAACCTCTGAACAAAAGAAAACCAATCAAGGACTGAGATCATGGATTCAAAGGGACACAAACAAAACCAATTCAGATAGCCACAGGGGCTTCAGCTATGATTAACCAATACCAGGAACATCTAGATTGTGACAGGTCTTGGATTAACTGGAGGAAAACTTTACACAAGAGCTTCAAAGCAAGAACAAGTGTTCCTTCTATGTTCCGGTAGTCCTTCTGAGAGTGAGTCCGAGAAATTCAAGCAGGTCATCAACCACAGGGAAGATCACTTCATCAAAACATTGTAACCACAAGCTATGTGGGAGATTAATCCCAACTGATCCTGTCAAGCAATTTTGCAAAGATAACAATGCATGGTTTCTTACCTCCTCTCTCTGGTCCAGGCATAATTTTTTTAGTCCACGTATGAGCCTCAACCACATATCCCCAATATCCTGCAACATTTTCACCACTTCCTCTTCTTCTGTTGCTCGCTTAGCATCATTAGTCCACTTCACTAAACAACTGACAGACCTTGCCATAAGATCGAGGGCCATTACAGACAGTTCTTCCTGTCTAACACGAGATTCAGCAAACTGCTTCGCAGCATCTATACAGAGAACATAATTAGCTGGAAGCAAGTGGGCTCCATCGGACATAATGAACAACAATGCATCAAACCCAGCCTCAGCTGCATCCAGGTGTCTAGCAGTGATGGAAAGCAGTGATGTAATTGTCCGCCGTCCTAAATGAGATCTAATATGAGAAGCATATGCCTTCATGGGGTGACTAACTTCCTGTGTAATCTGCTCATGGTAAGCATCAGCAACACGTGCATCAAGCTTCAGGACAAGTTGCAGCAAAAGTTCATCAGTGATGTTCTCTTTGTAGGGAAGTAAGCGATGGCAAATCCGTAGCAGACCAAAAACAGCCTTCTCTACCAATGCACAAGGCATCACAGTTGACTGAACAATATTGGAAATATGCTCAAAAACACCCTGCCAAAGAAGTTCAATTCTATCCCTGTTATTCAGAGTGATTGCTACCAGTAACTCCAGGCAGAAAACTGAAGTATCTTCATCCTCAGAGGAGCTGTTCCCTTTCTTAGGTCGCACTCCTGCACTAGTGAGTGCTTTTGCAAGCTGCAATAGAGATTCAGCTTGCAAAAATTTACTCTCAGTAAATATGCTGTCAATGTGACACTTCTGAATTGTTTGAATGGTGATCTGCTGAGCAGCAAGTTTTTCTTCACTAGGTACTGCTCTTGGCTCTTCAGCGTCAAGATATAAGAGTTGACTGAACCTGCTCATCAATCCAGAGGATTTCTTTGGAGTACTAACAGAAGGAAGACGAGATAAAGATAAAGAATTTGTATTCCGCTTCTCCCCATGCTCAGTTACTGTAGAAAGCTCTGACTCTTCAGCTGCATCACTGGCCATATGAGCCGGAAGAAGACCTAACTTGTGAAATTTTAGGATGCAATCAAGAATATTCCTCCACCCTGTATGGATGTAATCACCATACCTATTTGCAATTGTGAAAACTGTCTCAGTTGCCATTCTTGCTTTTGTGTCATCTCCAAAGGCTAGGATTGACTCCTCAACAGATAATGGATCAAAAACAGTAACAAACTTATAAAGTGACACAACCAAATCATCTAGTATATTTTCAAGATGATAGTAAACTGATATCTTTGCAACAGCTATGAATCCATCCATACAAGTTTGGTATACCTCTACATTCTCAGCATTATCAAATACTACAGAGATGGCAGCAATTGTTGGACCAGACAATATAGAAAACATCTCATAATCAAGGTATGCTTTTGAATCAGAAACAATGAACAGACCAGATTTTTTTGACTTGTGTATGAGATAAATCCACCGGCTTGAGGTCATTTCAGGGAAACCAGAACCTTTCAGCCATTCCTTGCATGACAGCAATAAGACCATCCAATGCAAGAATATGCATGGAAGACAATGGACTGTTCACAGGAAATGCACTTTTGGACAACAAATTAGCTATGCGTCTTCAAAGACATTACTGCAAGTTATGTCAAAGTCAAAGTTAGCAAACATCTCCACCATAAATGTTTTTTGCCTGCAAAAGTCAACAAGGGCCTCCGTGGCAACTTCATGTTGCTGAAATGAAGCCTCAAAACTAAACAAGAAAAAAATGCTTCTATATGTAATTTGAGTTCTGTACGAAGATGGTGATACAAATTTAGAACAATGCTACATGCCATTGAAACTACAAGAGGACTCATTGACAAACCAAATTGCATAAGGTTGCAGAACAATTCATCCTGAATTAAGCTCAGTAATGTAGGTTGTCGGTGAAAGGAAGTCCCACCCAACTCTATGGCTGAATTAATCAAAGTTAAGGCAAAAAGAGGCACATCTTCATCAAATGCTATTGTGTGTTTGATAGAGGATTCATTCCCATATGTTCAACAACATTCAACAAAGAACACATAAAGTGAAATATTTCCACCATGCAGGGAATACCATATGGTTCATTCATAAGCTGTGATTCATTCAGATCAGTCTCCTTGCCACTGCTAGGAATAGCTGTGTTTTCATCCACTACAGTTGCTGCTACATTACTCAGAGCACTCGAAGTAATGCCTGTGGACAAGGGTTGACCATCACATGCAGAATTCAAGCTCCCATTCTCCAATTGTCTGTTGCAGAATTATGTTCATTATTTAGCCTACCAGTCTGTTGAAACAGTGATACAAAACTATCAGCAATTAAATTTACAAGTTTATGTGTGTCCTCATTCACATTTTGTGTATTGAAGTTTTGGAAGGTAGGGTAAACTTCATACTTTTGAATTAAGAGAGTTAAGTGTTTTAAGATAAATAAACAATTCATTCACTTTATGATAATCTATCCATTTACATTACCAGAACAGAAAATATATTTAACAACGAAATGCTATACCTTCATTTAGCCCTTCATTCTCTATGGTTTTCTTAAAGACTTATGATAATTTAACCCTCATTCTCAAACATAAATGCTATAGCTTGTAGGGGAATTGATGTTGTAGGGGAATTGATGTTACCTTGATCATGCACCTTTCACCATTCCATTTGAAGCACATTTCACATGAGGCAGAAAGCAGAGAATACAGAGAGTCCCCCACCACATTGAAGAAAGAAAAACTCACACTCACCTGGCCCTTCATTCTCCTTATATAATCCACATCAAGAACACACTCTCAACACCAACTCCGAGAATGCACTCTCAACACTAAATTTTATAATCCACTCTAGAGTTCAATCCACTTTAGAACTCAAAATGAACTTCTCTTGGACTCCCCCTTCACCCCCACCTCTTTATCACCAATATGTTTTCACCCAACCCGTTTCCAGCCTCTCCGGTTGGAAACTGCCACTGGTCCTGATGACTGTGGCTACCGTCTTTGCGCTCATGCTCTTTGCCATCAAATGGCTCATTAAAGTCATGATGGCCCCTCCCACACAAATAGCTCCGGCAGCTGCACCAGCACCAGCCGTGGCACTAGTGGCAGCACCAGCGGTGGCACTAGCGGTGCCGCCAGTGGTGGCGCTAGCTGCAGCACCAGCCGCTTTAGAAGTTGGAGTGAAGGCTATGTATCTCTCTGGTTTGCGTAGTTAGTTGTTGTTGTGTTATCTCTCTGGTTTGAATAGTTAGTTGTTGTTGTGTTATCTATCTGGTTTGAGTATTTAGTTGTTGTTGTGTTTGTAGTTTTCTCTTGTAACCGTTAATGTGTTGTATTTGTTGTTATAATGTGTAAATAATTCCATCTTCTTTCTCCTACATACTATTGTGTAAATAATTTCATCCTCATTCTCCTTCACACATGCATAATATATGTTCATCTTTAATTTATTTAAAGAAAATATATAAAAAAAAATTAATATAACTCCATACCTATGAGCACCAAACAAGTATATTAAAAAAAAATTTGAAAAGCATTAAACAGAATTTGTTAATAACACCAGAAAGTAAGTACTTTAGATCATATAAAGTTGATCATATTAAATCCAACTATTTGAAAGATACCAAAATATAAAGTCTAAAGTTAATTAATGTCAACTTAAAATCATAAACAATATAGCAATGAGTTTACAAGTTTAATAAGTTTTTAATAACTTAAAATCAATAAAATTGTTTAATAAGTTTTTACTATCTTATAATTATTATGCAAATACATGTGAACACTATACTTTGTGACTCAGAAGCCATACCACCAAGATGGAATAGTTAATAATAATAATAATATCCAAATAATCATTGCATGGGCTGCAGGAACCTTAATTTTATCCAAGCTATGGACTAAATGAATTATAACCTTTTAAAATGGAAAGGCTAAAATGAATTATAATCTTTTAAAATGGAAAGGCTAGAGGTTTCAGTCATAACTGCACAAGCAGCATAAGCAAGTACTAGTAACTCAAGAATTGCGTTCCCACATACAAGATACTACTATAATCTCATGTCCAATTTGTTCCACATAATCTATCTTGTATCTTGAAACAAGTTTTAATTCAATTAAAAAGAAAGAAAAAGGAATAGCAGTACCATGGGAGATCATTTTATATGAAGCATACCTTCTCATACCTGGTTGATTCTAATTTTATAATTGATTTGATGGATGTAACTTCACCACCTAAAACTTCTGCAAATATGGATATTAAACAAGAAATGTGATATTTTGTAAGATAATAAAATAAATTTAATTTATTTGTAATATATTAAACTAGGAACTCATAATTAATTACTTAAAATATAAAAAGTATACTATTTGAGTGTCTTTATGAGAATAGAGTATCTATATTTATTTATGTGATGAGTCAAGACTTGAATTGAATGTTGACATTTAGTTTTAATTTAATTTCAATTCAGGAATTTTTAACAGAGGACTAGAATGTGACATTTATATTTTATTTAATTTTAATTTAGTGATTTGCAATATTTTATTTTGTTGAAAAAATTCTTTTAAAAAAGACATACAGCCAAAAACATTAAAAAAACTAAATGTTTAGTTACTTAAGAATTTACAGTTAGAAAATTGAAATAATATTAATATTGTGAGATTAAGTTATAAATAATTTTATATGACGTAAAAAATAGAAATAATATCCTCAAACATGGTACCACCACAGATGTTTTATTAACAAAGGTGAACCAAGGATTATATATACATCGTATGCATGTAACTTGTGATTCTTTTAACAAAGGATTATTGCTGGTTGTTGGAAAATATTACTGCAATAAAAAATATCTCCATATCCATATTTTATCTGTAAAATATAAAATTCACCGTACATGAACAAAGTTATTAAACGAGACATAATTAGAATTGTGAGGATTTTAATATTTGTACAATCCAACATTTTTCTTAATGCTTCTTCTTCTTCTCCTCTCCTTTTTTCATTGATATCATTTAATTAGCTTAATCAACTTTTTTTTTTTAAATATTAAATGACATTTTATCCCTCACTTGCATGGGGAGTATAAAATGACGTATGATGAAGGGACTACACGTCCACATGAGATGATTGAGTACAAGAGGGGTGGATGGTGTGTTGAAGGGACTGCACAGACATGTGAGGGGATTAGGTGTAAGCTTCTGCAGTGAAACCAATCTCTTTTACCTTGGATGAATTCAACACTGACATGTAACAGAGGCCATAGTTAATAGTGTTTATGTGTTCATCATAAACTTGTTGTACAAAAGATTTTTATGGATATGCAAGTAATCAAGTAGATTGTAATAATTAATTGGATGCAAATTAAATATTTTACCGTGGCCCATCTAGTTCCTACGTGGAAAGATAGAAATATACTATAAAAAAATAATTGTTATATTAAATTTAAATAAATTAATTAATTAATTTAGATTTTCGTTGTTTTGAAATTTACTACGAATTTTTAACGGTATTTTTTAGTATAAATTTTTAATATTTTGTTTGTTGTTTCTTGGATTTTTAATAATTAAACCATAGTAATTTAAAATTAAGAAATAAATGATGATATATATATATATATATATATATATATAATTTTTTATTTGATAATTTTTTATTAATAAAAAATTTAAATTTTATATTAGGTCATCTATCAAACTTATATTATCTTTCTTACAATTATTTCTTTTCAAATCAAATGTTAAGTTCATTGTTTTGTACTTTAATTTTTAACATATCAAACATACTTTCAGTAATTTGTATGATTTTAGTCTCGTTAATTTAGAATATTTTGTTTGATTTTATAATAGTGATAAAATGTTACCTAAGATACTTTAAAAAAATAATATAGTTTTAAATTAGAGGAATTTAAATAAGAAAAATAATTTAGAGAAATTAAAATCACACTTTTAGAATTTTAAAGAAACTAAAATCAATTATTTAAAAAGTACAGTAAGATTCTTTTGGGGTGAATAAAAAGTAGGACTCATCAAATGCTTCAAAATTTAGTTATCTTAGATTCTACTTTGAGTTGGGAGTACACTATAATTGATAAGTATGAAATTGGCCAGTCGCAATAGAAACATTTGTCGTTTAGTAATATTTAGACTTTAAAAGTGATTTGACTTTACTGTTCAAATAATATATTCTAAACTCAGTTTTGAAGTACTTATTTACGTAGCATTCAAAGGAGAGCTTTCTCCTCTTATTTTTTAGTGACCATAACAAGTTTTTAACATTTAAAAATAATAAATTAGTCGTTTATTTTTGTATAATTCTTAATTTATAACTTATTATTATTATTTTAATTCTTGATATATATATATATAAGGTGTTATATATAATTCTTAACTTTAATAATTTATTATTATTTGAGTCAATATTATTAAAAATAAAAATTCTTAATTATTTTTAATATAAAATTTGATATAACAAATATTTTTAAAATTATAGAGTAAATTATTATTTTTTAATTTATAATCATTTTATTCGTGTGTTTGATCTACTTTATTTGATTGGAGTTGTAAATTCTGATATATATATATATATATATATATATATATATATATAAGGCGTTATTATTAAAAATAAAAATTTATTAATTATTTTTAATATAAAAAGTTAATATAATGTTTTTAAAAAAATTATAGACAAAATTATTATTTTATTAATTTATAATCATTTTATTCTTTATGTTTAATCTACTTTAATTGATTGGATCTACAACTTAAAGTAAATTAAACAAATAACGTGTTTAGATAAATATTAATAAATTAATTTAAAGAAATCAATTTTATAAAATGAATTTTAAAATGATATGTGTATACGGGTGTAAAAAATGATTTTTTTTTATAAATCATTAGTATAAATTTAATTTTATAATTGAAAATTTTTATATATATATATATATATATATATATATTTTAATGATCATAATATACAAGTATTATAATTATTTGTATATTTAAGATTTGATATATAAACATGTTTAAAATATCACTCCCCTATGAATTTTGTTAACGTCCACTGGCATTTAATTCATACATTAGTTATGAGTTTAGGGGAATATTTTTCAATTTAATTTGGATAATATTAAATTTAAAGTTATTCTAGTTTAAGTTTAAGTCTGAATTGAATGATTTCAAGTATAGATTTGTTGATTGAAAAGTAATAAAATCAAAACGCAACAGAAAAATGGACCCAAAGACCCAGTACCAGAAGGGGAGGCATTGTCATCTAAATGATAAATAAGGCATAGGCACGTAACCTTAACGAAAATAATAGATAATTATTTAAAGGAAAAAAAAAGTATAGAAAATTAATAAAGTTTATTTTTTATATATTATTTTTGGTATATTTTTTATTATATAAAAATATTATAAATTAATTATAATATCAAGAAAGTAAAAAATTCTTTTTTTTGAATAATTTTTAATACAATCATTATAAAAAAAAATTGGGATTAAATAAATTTATAGCCTTATATAGCTATTTTACATTTGGATTTCTTGTTGTCCTTAACTACTTTTGCGATCTTTCAATCTATTATTTCTTTTTCATTCCTAAATTTCCTAAATAAAAAGAAATTAGTGGAAAAATAAAATAAGATATGGGAAAAATAAGGTAGAGAGATATAAATAATGAAAAATACATATATTTGTTTTTCTAGTGAAACAAATACATCCCCTTAGAGAATGAATGTCACATGCAAAAAGAACTTTGGAAGAGAATTTTTCCCACTGATCACGTTCAAGTTTTTCATTTTATTGCTGAAATTAATTTATGGAATAGCTTCTCCATACATATATAACCTAAACCAAAGGGTCGTTCGGCAAAAACAATTTTGGGTTTTTATTTGATTTTATATGGAAGAGATTTTAATGGAGCTAGGTGTTTTATTAAAATCGATTCATTTGATCGAATTATTTTAACAAAACAACTAAGTTTTAATTTTTCTTCAAAATAATTTAAGTTTTTAAAATTAATTTGAAAATTTTAATATTAGTTCAATTTGAACCGTTTTTAATTTTTAGATCCACAAACAACAAGTAATTAAACCCCTTAAAATAAATAACATGCATTTTAATTTATCCTAATAACCAAAAAGAAAATTTCTTTTATATATATATATATATATATATATATATATATATATCGTTTAATAAATTTATGAAATTTTTACTGTCCTTATCTTTCAACTTCCATTCAACAAATATTTTTCCTTGTATTTATCACTTGTTTTCGTTTTGAATATAAATAATCCAAAGTTGAAATCATTAAATACATTAGCAAGAAGAGAGGGAGGTGGGTCGGCCCACAAGTGTCAGTGATTTTTGTGTGTAACGTGTCATGCGGAACGAAATTTGTTTGAATGTGATCTGATAAATTTTACAAATCTATTTTATAATTTATTATTATATAAATATACTTTATAATATCAATATATAATCTAATTTTTTTAATGATAATATCACGTAATTTAAATATTTAGATCTTTTAAATTTATTTTCATACAAAATTATTAAATATGTAACAATTATTCTTGCACAATAAACTTTTTTTATAATATCAATTTTAATGATTCAACTGTTGAATTTAATATTATATATTAAAAAAATTAATTTAATGAATTATCAAATAATTTTAAAATTGTATTAAGTTTTGTATATATAATTTCATCAACGAGAATAACAAATTGAGTGATATAATTAAATAAAAAAGAACTCTTGAAAGATTAAGAATAATACAAAAAAAAATTTAAAATTTTTTTTTACTTTAAGCTGAAAATTAAAATTTTCACTCTAAAATGGATATAAGGAAAGATAATGATATATTTATTTTGAACAATAAGTATATTCTTATTTTTATTTGATATATTTTTGTTTTAAAATATTTGTATAACATACATTAAAGATTATTAATAATAAAATAAATGAAATGAATTATGAATGAGATTAAAAAAATTTAGGAGAAGACAAAAATAAATTTAAGATTATTAATAAGAATTCTTGTCATGTAAGAAAGGAGTGTAGTTTAACACTCCTAAAAAGATATTTAAATAAATATGAAAATAATTATAAGAGAGTGAAATAACTTTTTAATTTATAGGATACAATTAGTTTTTGGTTTTAAAAGATTTTGATTTTTTAATGTTTTAATAATTTTTAGTCTTATTATTTTTTTTATTAAATTGGAATAATTAAATATTCAGTGATGATACAACGAAGTGTTACCCTATATTGTTGTATTATATATTTTAAATGGTCGTGGTAGTCATCATAAATTATAACAACAATAATAATCACTATTGATACAGGAAGTAATTGCATAATAACAACAATAACGTGATTAAGCCTTCCATTCCAACAATGACATGAAGAAAACTAATATTGACATCAAAATTATTTTTTTAAAAAAAAAAAAATGGGAAAAAAATGGAAGCATCAAAGATAAATGAAGAAGAAGGAAGAGCTTACCGAAAGCGAGATCGGAAGTGTTATCTAATAGCTGGGCCAATTTTGACAATTTGTTTTAGAATTTAATAAATTTAATTTTAATTTTTTAAACATAATTAATATGTATATATAAATTAATTAATCAAGAAAAATGTATATATATATATATATATATATATATTAATTTTAATTATAGATTTCACATATGTGTTACGGTGGAAGAAACTGATTTGTCTGATGAAACTCAATTCAGGATGATTAATATGTGTTGGTTGAAGCTAGAGTCAAATTGCAGTGTGAATGTGTCTTGGTTGTTATATTTCTCGTTAAACATAATTAATATGCATATATAAATTGGTAATGTTTTTCAGCAGCCAAAATCAAATTTCTGCGACATTAATTTCATAAACTCTAACATGAACACGTATTAAGTATATTAATGAGTTTTTTTGTTAATAATTATATTATAGGTGTAAAGTATCCACCAACTTTGTATATGTCATTGTTTTTTTTTTTTTCTATTAAATCAATTTAAGTAATTTATGTCATTGTTTTTTCTTTTCTCCTGAAATCTAAGTGTCATGTAGAGTTTGACCCAATTTGTTTGTAGAGGAAGTGGTGTCTTGAGTCCACATTATAATTGGGCCATTTGTGTAAGTTTTTTTTCTTTTACATTTATCTACTTAATTTTTGTCTAAAACTCATTCTCATATTTATGTTTATGTAGAAGTTGTCAAATAGTTTGATCTATACTCTTGTCTCACTTCAATTTTGTATTTTATAATGAAGTGGGGGGATTTTTTTTAAGATACATGGAGTATTATGTGTTTGATTTAACTTATTTTAAATAGATAATTATTTATTTATTTTTTATTATCATTTTAGAGATTTAAAAAAGATAAGAATTAATTTTCAAAATTAAGAACAGGCAATTTAATGCAGTAAATCAGCCATTTAAAATTTTAAAAATTCATTTGGTTGATTTAAGAAATATTATCCATACAATAATTTTGTACAATTATTAATACTATAGCACATTTTTTTTACATATTTGTCTTAGGTATCATTTATTATGTTTCATAATAATAGAGTGAGATACACGATACAAAATAATATTTTAAATTTATATGAATTACCGTACGTGTAGCACATTTATACTGATTATCCCTTTTCCGTCACCAAATCATAGATATATAAAACAATTATATGATATTACGAATGAAGAATGTTAATTGTATATTTTGATATTTTATTATCAAATAAATTATATATAAATCATGTCTTATATTATTTGAAAAAAATAAATATATGTTATTTTTTGTAAAGATAAAAAATATATATTAAAAAATATATTTTTAAAAAAAGTAAATTAAACTTTTCTTAAGGCATGTTGATCATATCTTCCTAATAATCTACAAGGAATAATAATTCTTGTCAACTTAACAACTCTAAAAAACAGGATAATCCTTGAATGCATCTTCACTAAAGTTTTGAATATATCTCATCAACAAGTGATAATTATTAGAATTATGTTTGTACTGCTCTCAGATTTATATTATAACTCATTTCACAACCTATGACTACAAGCAAGAATTAATTCAAGATTTTCATTAACAGAAATTTACAAGAACCATGTTTCTTATAATTACAAATATTCTTTAATCTTTGTCTTTTTAAACAATCAACTCAAGTGTTTTTTATACAACCAAATGTTTACATTCTTTTTGTGTACTCTGCTTGTGTAATGTTTATATCATATATAAAGGTGACAGATTTTACCTTTATTTTTTAGATTTTATGATCTAAAAAATAATATTTTTAAATCTTTATATTCCATTTTTAATTCTCTTTTTTGACATGATCGTTAAGACATACGTACCTAAAAGTTTTTTTACTCATTTCCATGGTGTTACAAATATTTTAAGCACAAAGACCTAAATGAAATTAAAATATAAAATGAAAAAACTAAAAAAAAAAAATTTAAACTATAAAAATTAATAGATAAATATTAAAACCATAAAAACTAAATAGATAATTAAAATAAAACATATTATTTTAAAATTTTAATTAACATCTCAAACTTAGACATATATTGTATTTTTTATAGACTATAAGTATTTATGATATTGCTTGATTCAATGAGACTATTGTAACCGACAATTTTTTTAAGTATTCATTGAAATGGAAATCATTTAGTAAAATAAAATAATGCTATATTAATTAATTAACACGTTGATTAAAAATTAAATGCATATTATACAATTACAATAATTTAAAATATTTTAAAATATATGATAATTAACATAATATGAAATTAAAACTAATATAAAATATAATTATATTTATAAAAATAAAAAATATCGCTTTTGTTCATCTCTTAAAAAAAACATGTGTTTAATCTTAAACTGTTTTCACTAAATTGACAAATAAAAACATTAAAGTGAGTCACATTCCATTCCAAATGAACACTGTAATTGATTTGTTTGTAGAACCAATATGATCATTTTTCAATGCATCAATTGACTGAATTATTGTTTTGGTGGCTTACATGAACCTGGATTCAGATTATCATCACGTCATAATCGGAGATTAATCATTTATTTGAGTGTTTGATCGGTTCATAATTGAGAAATCCCTGATATTATTTTGATTCTTAATTTTATGGGATATTATTTAGTATAAGTTTTTAACATTTAAAAATAATAAGTTATGGTTTATTTTTGTTATAATTCTTAATTTATAACTCACTATCATTTTAATTCTCTCTCTATATTATATACAATTCTTAACTTTCATAATTTATTATTATTTGAGTCAATATTATTAATTTTTTTAATATAAAAATTAATATATATTTTTTTAAAAAATTATAAGTTAAATTATTATTTTATTAGTTTATAATCATCTTATACTGTGTGTTCGACCTGCTTTAATTGATTGGATCTGCGACTCAAAGTACATTAAATTAATAAAGTGTTTAGATAAATATTAATAAATTAATTTAAAGAAACTAATTTTATAAAATGGACTTTGAAATGATATGTGTGTGTAAATGAAACTTTTTTTTATAAACCGTTAATATAAATTTAATTATAATTGAAACTTTTTTATATATATATATTAAATCGAATTAAAATCATACTAAAATTGATCTTAGAATAAATTTAGCCTAATTTCTAAAATTCCAATAATCAAATCAACCTCAAGTCCAATCAAAATAAATAATTATAACCAACAATATGGTTAAATTATCAATCTGTCTCTTATTTAATTTATTATATATCATTAAAAATAAATTATCTTTGAATTGTTATTATATTATTCAATTAATTTCCATAGTAGTTTACGATATAACGATGAAAGAGATTAATTAGATAGATAGATAAAAATTTAAAAATTACATATTGGTAAATTAAAAAAATTATATATATTTAAAATATTCCATCATTTTAACTCTTTCCTATTAGTTTTTGTTTCAGTATTTTATTTTATAAAATTTTGAACTATATTTTTTTATTATAATTTTTTATCTTTTTTCAATTTTTCTATGTCTTCTTTAATATTTATCTTTTTTATTATTATTAACATTCTTTTCAGTAAAAATAAATATTATTTTTTAATTTAGTTTTATTTATTTAAATTATATAGAATAAATAATAATTATTTATTTTCTTTTAATATTATAACAAACTAATTAAAATTAAAGAATAATTTATTTGAAATTAATGATTTGTCATCCACTTGTAGGTGATCGTACAGTCACAGAATATCAACAACACAGTTCACTCAGAGATTGCCTTTGTAAAGTTACTATTATGACATGCATGTAGAATCTTGTCCATAAAAAACAAAATGTCCCATAAATCACAGGACACGAGGGAACATCAATTATGGTTACCTATATGAGGAACAGTTGATTCTTGTTCTAATTTTCTATGATTAAGTTTATGATTGAAATTATTTTTGAGTTTAAAATTAACTAATTGAATTAACTTTAGCATCATTGAACGTGGTGGAAAAAATTTCCTTCCAAAGTTTTTTTGCAGGTGACATTCATTCTCTAAGGGCATGTATTTGTTTTACTAGAAAAACAAATATATGTATTTTTCATTATTTATATCTCTCTACCTTATTTTTCCCACATCTTATTTTATTTTTCCACTAATTTCTTTTCATTTAGAAAATTTAGGAATGAAAAAGAAATAATGGATTGAAAGATCGCAAAAATAGTTAAGGAGAACTAGAAACCAAAATGTAAATAGATACAAGGCAATAAGTTTATTTAATCCCAAATATTTTTATTTTTATAATGATTATATTAAAAATTATTCAAAAAAAAAGAATTTTTCAATTTCTTGATATTATAATTAACTTATAATTTTTTTATTTAATAAAAAAATATACCAATAATATATAAAAAATAAAATTTATTAATTTTCTATATTTTTCCTTTAAATAATTATCTATTATTTGCGTTAAGGTTAGGTAGGTGCCTTTGTCTTAACAATGCCTCGCGCAACTCGTGGCTTCTGGTGCTGGGTCCATTTTTCTGTTGCTTTTTTAATTTTTTATTTTATTATTTTTCAATCAACAAAACTATACGTGGGATTATCCAATTCAGATTTAAATTTAAACTAGAATTAACTTTAAATTTAATATTATCCAAATTAAATTGAAAAATATTCCCCTAAACTCATAATTAATGTATGAATTAAATGCGTTAGCAAGATTGTTAGGGGGTGATATTTTAAACATGTTTATATATCAAATCTTAAATATACAACTAAATATAATACATGTATTTATGGTCTGTAAAAGAAAAAGAGGAGAAAGTTCTCGTTTTAATACTACACAAATAAGTACTTTAAAATTGAGTTTAGAATATATTATTTGAATAATAAAGTCAAATCACTTTTATATAGAAAATGATTGATGTTTCTGATGCTCCAATATGCAATCATCATTCATATAATATAATATAATACAATATTCTTTTTTTTTAATTTTTACGTAGTTATTTATTAAATTTTTTTCTAATTTTATATTGTTCTCCTGACAACGTAAGATAACTACGAATTTGGAAACATTTGATGGGTCCTAGTTTTTATTCACCGAAAAAAATCTTTTTATACTTTTTAAATAATTGAGTTACTACTCGTTGTTAAAGTTTTTGGAAAATAATGATTCTAATTTCTTTAAAATTCTAAAAGTGTGATTTTAATTTCTCTAAATTATTTTTACTATTTAAATTCCTCTAATTTAAAAGTATATCATTTTTTTAAAAGTATTTTAGGTAACATTTTATCACTATTATAAAATCAAACTATTTTAAATTAATGAGACTAAGATTTGAAGATACTGAAACTACTATGTTTGATCTCTTAAAAGTTAACATACAAGACAACGAACTTAACGTTTTGATTTGAAAAAAAATTATATTATACGGCAGACAATATAAGTTTAATAGATGACATAATATAAAATTATAATTTTTTATTAATGAAAAAATGATCGAACAAAAAATTATACATATATAAAATATTTAAAAGAATACATACCATCAGTTATATGAAAGTTCATCCTAAATGGGGAAAACAATTCCATCCTTAATTAATCAAAGGATTAAGAAAATGGCCCATCACTGTCCAATTGGAGGTTGTTTTTAAGCGGATTCACCGGATTTTGTCGGGCTTGAGGACAGGGACAGGACTATAAAATAAATATCAGAGGGCAAAAATTTATTACATAGTACACAACCACTCATGAATTGGAAAAAAGAATAAGGGTAAAAAACATGAGTTATGTTCAACTTTATGTTCTTTATCTTTCCGACACATCTTAATGTGTGCATAAGAGTAGTTCAGATGAATTAAATGAGAAATTTCCAATTTAAATTTAGCAAATATCTTGATGTGATTTTTACTTAAGAAGCTAGTATTCCTCATGGACCCTAATGTAATATTTTTGCATCTAAACTGTCTGATTTGCTATTTTTAATATTGATTTTTGTTAATCAACTAAGTTTTGATTGTAGGGTATAGTAAAAACATTAAGATCAAGATATATAACTCGTGAAAAAAATTCGCTTAAAATTACGTTGTCAAGCTATAATAGTGTGGGACTAAAACAGAAGAAATATAAAATATAAATGAAAATTGCTCAATTTTTTTCTTCTACAAAAAAATGGACGTTTATTTCGTATAGATAAAAAGTTAAACAGTAAAAAATCCACCATTGGCTGAGAAAAAAAAATAGTTACACGTAGATAGATGCAGAGACAATTAGGAATTTATTTTAATGGTTCCTTATGATTTTAAACGTGTCTATCAGACCTCCCACGTTAGGGTGTGCAAAAAAAAAAAAAACTCAAATTGAAACAATCTAAAGATATCATCACGATAATTTTTTTTGGAAAATTAAAAGAAAAAAAGAAATCAAAACATAAAATATCATAATTCAATTATTACTTTTAAAATCCAAAAATTAAACCAATAAAATATGTAATTATTTTTTTTATAATAAAATTGTGACTTGTGAATAGTTTTAAATTAGGACAGTCATTACTCGCTAATTTAATGATTAAATAAAAAAAATGAAATATGATCGTTCATGTTTTATTTATCATTAAAATTAAGAATAAGTGATGGCATATATATATATATAATATCTTATATATGTATAATTTTTTATTGATAATTTTTTTATTAATAAAAAATTAAAATTCTATATTAGGTCATCTATCAAACTTATATTGTCTTATAATTTTCTTTTAATCAAATGTTAAGTGTTTTTTTGTACGTTAATTTTTAACATATCAAACTTAGTTTCGGTAATTTGTATGATTTTAGTCTTATTAATTTAAAATATTTTGTTTGATTTTATAATAGTGATAAAATGTTACCTAAAATAATTTTAAAAAACAATATACTTTTAAATTAGAGGAATTTAAATAGGAAAAATAATTTAGAGAAATTAAAATCACACTTTTAAAATTTTAAAGAAACTAATAAAATCATTTTTTTTTCAAAAAATTTTAACAACGAATTATAATTAAATTATTTAAAAAGTATATAAAGATTATTTTCAGGTCAAATAAAAAGTAGAACTCATCAAATGCAAGATAAGAAAAAAAAATTAATAGACAACGATAATCTTAAATAATCATATAACTAATTATAAAATATAAAATACATGAAAAAAGAAAAAAATAATGATATATGAAATTGGGAAGTCGCAACAGAAACATCTGTCGTTTTCTATGTTTCTACGATTTGACTTTACTCAAATAATATATTCTAAACTCAATTTTAAATTACTTATTTACGTGGTATTCAAAGGAGAACTTTCTCCACTTTTCCTTTTACTGACCATAAATACATGTATTATAATTAGTTGTATATTTAAGATTTAATATATAAACATGTTTAAAATATCACTCCCCTATAAATTTTGTTTAGGGAAATATTTTTCAATTTAATCTGGATGATATATTAACTTCAAATTTAATTCTAGTTTAAGTTTAAGTCTGAATTAGATAATCTAACGCATAGATTTGTTGATTGAAAAATAAAAAAATAAAAAAGCAACAGAAAAATGGACCCAAGGACCCCAGTACTAGAAGGCACGAGTTGCGCGAGGCATTGTTATCCAAATGATAGATAAGGCAGAGGCACGTAACACACCTTAACGAAAACAATAGATAATTATTTAAAGGCAAAAATAGTATAGACAATTAATAAAGTTTAATTTTTATATATTATTATTGGTGTAATTTTTTTATTATAGGAAAAAATTATAAATTAGTTATAATATCAAAAAACTCTATTTTTTTTAATAATTTTTAATATAGTTATTATAAAAATAAAAAATTTTGGGATTAAATAAGTTTATAGACTTATAGTTATTTTACATTTTTGATTTCTAGTTCACCAAAACTTTTTTTGCGATCTTTCAACCCATTATTTATTTCTCATCCCTAAATTTCCTAAATAAAAATAAATTAGTGAAAAAAATAAAGTAGAGAGATATAAACAATAAATGATATATTTAACCAATTATAATATCGTAATTTTATCTATTAATTGTTTTGGTTTCTAAAGGATAAGATGTTTTCTTGAAAAAGAACCACACAATGTGTTCTTAGAATGTTTTTAGACTTTGTTGTAATATTGTGTCTCAATTTGATCGTGGTCCTATTTCAAGTTTTTATAGTGAAACAAATACATGTCCTTAGAATGTCACCTGCAAAAAGAACTTTGGAAGGGAATTTTTCCCACCCATCACGTTCAATTTTATTTTTTTTCTTGCTGAAATTAATTAATGGAATAGCTTCTCCATACATATATAACCTAAATCAAAGGGTTCTTCGGTAAAAACAATTTATCTGATTTTATATGGAAAAGACTAAATGATTTTGATTTTAATGAAGCTAGGTGTTTTATTAAAATTGATTCATTTAATAATTAAACCCCTTACAATAAATAACATGCATTTTAATTTATCCTAATAACCAAAAATAAGATTTCTTATATATATTATTTAATAATTTTATGAAATTTTTACTCTCCTTGTTTTTGAACTTCCATTCATTAATTTTTTTTCCCTTGTATTTATCACTTGTTTTCGTTGTGAATATAAATAATCTAAAGTTGAAATTATTAAATACTTGACCAAGAAGAGAGGGAGGTGGGTCGGCCCACAAGTGTGAATGATTTTTGTGTGCAACGTCTCAAGCGTAACGAAATTTGTTTGAATGTGCTCGATCTTTTTTGTGTGTTATATTCTTTAGAGAAAAAAAAAACATATCGTCCTCTTTCTGTTTTTACACATTCAATTATCAATAATCCACTGTTGATAGACATGTTAATTTTGATTACAATATTTTTATATATTTAATTTTTCTAATTACATTATCTAATAATAAATATTTTAATATTATATATTAAAATAAAGTAATTTAATGAATTATTAAATAGTTTTAAAATTGTATTAAATTTTGTATATATAATTTCATTAACAAGAATAACAAATTGAGTGATATAATTAAATAAAAAAAAAAACTCTCTTGAAAGATTAAGAATAATACAATTTTTTTTTAAAAAATTTCACTTTAAGCTGAAAATTAACATTTTCACTCTAAAATGGATATAAGGAAAGATAATGATATACTTATTATTAACAATAAATATATTCTTATTTTTATTTTATATATTTTTGTTTTAAAATATTTGTATAACATATGTTAAAGATTATTAATAATAAAATAAAGGAAATGAATTATGAATGAGATTAAGAAAATTTAGGAGAAGACAAAAATAAATTTAAGATTATTAATAAGAATTCTTGTCATATAAGAAGGGAGTGTAGTTTAACACTCCTAAAAGATATTTAAATAAATATGAAAATAAATATAAGAGAGTGAAATATTTCGTGCTTTTCTAATTTTTTAATTTATATATATTAATTATGAAATATATATTTAATCACATTTTTTTATCGTTTCAACTGGTGACATTTTTCTGACTACAAAATTCAAAATCTTGGTTAAATGATTTCAATCCAATTTTACTTAAATCAACCACATTCACATAGTCTTAAACATTCACTTTTTTCATACGTAAAAAAAGGAAAAAGAAAAAGAAATAATGAACCTTACACCAAAGTCTTATTATTTATACCCCATTATAACTATAATAATATACATACAAACAAAATTACTAAATTTAGAAAAAACAAAAATTTAAATCATCATTGGATTCCAATTAAAATATCATTTTAATCATTGACCAACCACACAATGTTATTTTAATATTGACATTTTACAAATGAAAAACTAAATAATTTCGCATTTATTATTTACTTTAATTTTTAATAGGATTTACAAATAATTATTATTTAAATTATTTAAAATTTAAATTGAATAATAAAATTAAAAGTGAGACATAAATTCATTAATATCTAAAAGTTAAAAACTAATATAATACTTTCTTCAAAAGTGTGGGACAAAAATATTATTTATACCTTTTAATTTATTGTTATATTTTTAGCCTTTATATGTCGACAATTGTTATCTGACAAATTAGTTGGAAAGCTAACAAAAATGAAAAGTTAGCCAATCATCAAAGTAATTGATAAAAATAAATGAAATATAATATGATATTTCACGTAATTTTTTTGTTGTTGAATATTTTAGAGACATTATTGATTGTAATTATTATAAAAATTTTATTAATTTTAATTTATATATTAAAATATTTTCTCTTATTTAATAAAGAATAACCCCTTATGTTACAAAGAGATTTAATAAATATTTTAAGAATAAAAAATAAAATATAAAAATTACCAGTTAATATTGTTTTAAAACATTACTATAAATAGCATTCAAAAGAATAAAAATTAACCTGGAAATATCTTTTTAAACATAGATAAAGTGAATATATTAATATATCCTGGTCTGTTTCATTGATGAACGAAAAACAGGAAAGGAGTAATGATATATTGTGCAAGTTGGTCTAATCTTTTTTGTTTTGAACTAAGCTGAGTTTATTGAGTTGGTAGCAGACTGGCATCACAGTGTTCTTTGGAAAGCTGAATCATCTTGAAACGCTTCTCGATAACACCAATTAGGAAAGTTTTCAGAAAACCACACCCATTCAACAAACTCTTCTTGAAACGCCTCACATTTACAACACTTTTCTGCTTAATACTTAGTAATAGTTAACAATACCCCACAAGACCCATTTTATCTGTTCCCTATTCAAACTCAAAAAACGCTTACCCCAACTCAGATTGCATTCCAAACGTTTCTTACGGAGCCTTATCTTCAGCTGTATTTTCTGTCATAATCTCTCTTAGGTGTATGTGAGTTGTAAGGCATCTATATCTGCAAAATCATAATCAAAAACCCACTTTTCTAGATTTTTGTGTCACTACAGAGATCTGAATATCTCTCACAATTTGATCTTTTGTTGAGAAAGCTAAGATAGAAGCAAGTTTCAAGTTCTAGGTTAGTTTTTCTTTTCGAAAAAAAAATTGTTTTTTTTTTCGGTTTTGAAACATGGCGAATCGTTGGTGGGACACGAACGTGGCAGTGAGACCCGATGAACCCAACATCGGTGACGAGGAAGATGAAAACAACAACAACAACGCTACTCCGACAAACAGTGGAAACAGCAACAGCAACAACGTTAATATCGAGGATGACGACAACAACGCAACCGAGCGTGACGGCGGAGACGACCAAACACCCGGAGGCGGTCGGAGGCCACGTGGCAGGCCGCCGGGGTCGAAGAACAAGCCGAAGCCGCCGGTGGTGATAACTAAAGAAAGTCCCAACGCGCTTCGAAGTCACATCCTCGAAATCAGCGGCGGAAGTGACGTGGCGGAGTGCATTGCCACCTTCGCCACGCGTCGCCACCGCGGCGTGTCGGTTCTCAGCGGTTGCGGGGTCGTCACCAACGTCGTCCTCCGGCAGCCGGCGGCGCCGGGAGGAGTCATCAATCTTCAGGGGAGGTTCGAGATTCTGTCGCTCTCCGGCGCGTTTCTTCCGGCGCCGTCGCCGCCGGAGGCTACCGGATTGACCGTGTATCTCGCCGGCGGGCAGGGGCAGGTTGTCGGAGGGAGCGTGGTGGGGCCGCTGGTGGCGTCGGGGCCGGTGTTGGTGGTTGCTGCTACTTTTGCTAATGCTACTTATGAGAGGTTACCTTTGGAAGATGAACAAGGTGAAGAAGACATGCAAGAAGTTAATGAAAGTGGTGTTGGAAATGGAACTTCTTCTTCTCAAGGTGAACATGTTTCAACGGGGGTGTATAATTTGAACCCTAATTTGGTGCCAAATAACGGTGATGTGTTTTGGGGTGCTCATACTCCTGCTCCTGCTTCTGTTTCTGTTTCTGCTCCACCTCGCCCTCCACCTCCTTCTTCTTCATATTGAAGTTCAAAAACAAATTAAAAATTCTACATTTCAGAGTTTTGAGTTCATGGGTAATTTCTAAACATTCTACTTTCTTCCGAACAAAAGTTAGTGAAGTATTGTTTTTGATTTTCTTCCGTTGATCTTGCTGGCTTGTATATGTGCAGTGTGATCTGACGGTTTGTTTTTGTTAATTAGCAAGCCGGGTTAGAATGTTCTGAAGATGATTTGTTGCCTGTTATTTTAGCTTCTTATGAGGACTTTGTTGCTATCTCTCTGTTAGTTAATTTGGTATTGGAAGAGTAAGGATGAGACTTTGTGGGAAAGAGTGATAGTATTTGAAAATTTATTGTTTCCCTTTTTGGATAAATTTATCTATTACTTGTGTACTTAAGTTTTGGTGAATGATGATGGTTGAATTTCTTTAGCTGTGCAAGGAAAAATTGTGTTGTTCAAGCATGTAGATTAAATGAAATTTTCATGCTGGCATGGAGCCACGGTGTGATCACTTTCGATCTGTAATTATCATTCTTTAAGTTTGGATTCTATTTTAGTCCTTTATATTAATCATTAAGTTTAAAAGGTTCAATTTTTTAATGTTTCAAAAAGGTACTATTTTGATTTTGAATATTTTTTTTATTAAAAACATTAATTTCAAATGTATATTGAAGTGTTTACTAGTTTTTATTGTTTTAAATTAATTATTGTAAAATTTAAATTTGTTATGAGTGATGATATTAATGTAAAATCAACATTTTTTTAGTGAAAAATATTTAGAAGATTAAAATAATATATTTTAAAAACATCTTTTAAATTTAAATGATGGAAATAGAAACTTTTTCTATGACTAAAAGATTAAAAGTGACCCTTTAAGGTTTTGGGTATAATATCAACAGTACTTTGGTGGTCACACTTTCTGCTTAATATAAACGTAGAAATTGCAGTTGCTTTAAACTTGAAAGACATAATAAACTTATGGTTTGTAGAGGGATTGATGGTCTATGACCTTGTGTTTTTTATGTATATTTGAGGCAATTATGAAATTAGGATTTAAGTTTTGTAAAGTGAGTACTTATGCAAAGAGAATTCCTTTTGCTCACTTATGTATGGAATATTGTGAGAGCTTCTCTTTGAAATTTTGGATGTTTGCACGTTGAATCCCCTTTGGGTAGAGGACAAGGGTGGTACCTATTATTATTTATAGGTTCATCTCCTTCACTGAATTAGGATTCGCTTCTTAAGTTTTAAATATTGATAGAACATTTCTACGAGTTTTAAATATTGATAGAACATTTCTACAGTGTTATACCATATCTCAAGTATTGATGTGGATTCATAGAATTATATCTTAAATACATACGAACATGTTAAATACATACGAATATCTATAGGTCTAATTTAATTTAATAAAATTGACTTTTAAGATGAGAATTACTTTTTAATTATATATATAACATATTTATATAAATATGCGTTTGTTAGGATGTTAGTAATAATATATTCTTTTAAAATATGCGTTTTTCAATTCATATTTTATGATTTTTTAAAATTTATCAAAAACTTTTTTATATAACCAAGACATTATTAATTAACAGGTAGAACTTTTTAAAAAAAAGAAGTAATTTTTAATGTGTCATAAATGTGCTATAAATGTGAAGTTAGGTCTTATCTAAGCAAATCCTGCACTTCATCAGGATGGTGCCATAAAGAGTTGTCCAGATATATTTGGAAGCCAACACGTGAAGTTTGGACTTCTACCTAATACTGGATAGATACTATATCCACTCACACGCTTTTTGGTGTTTAATTAATCACTTATGTGCATATTAGACTATCTAGCTATCGACAAAATAGAAAGAAAAATAAAGGATATAAGGAAGAACCTAATCTAGGCAATGTCTTTTAGATCATTTTCTTAGTGAGATAATTAGGATTTGATAGATTAAGAGTATTAATAGAAGGGGCTCTTTACTAGTTCTTTTTATTACACTGGTTCATCTTCATTTGCTTTAGGTCAACATGGACCAATAGATTAAGAGTCATGATAAAATAAATATGAAGTGCTAAAACTAAATTCAATTCCATCATTATTAATTCCTTTATTTTGGATAATGATGGAGCTGGGAAATTTTAGTATGATTTGGTTTCCTTTTACGCGTTTATCATTAGTATGGTTGAAGACTTGAAATATTCTTTGCATTTTTTATCTTGGTTTTACGGATCTTTACACATATATTGTAAGAAAAATGTTTGGTAAGAAAAATGTTTTTGTAAATAAATTATAATACGCAGATAATCAGTTATAAAATGTGAAAGAGAAATATTTATATATATAAAATGTGAAGAAAGAGAAATATCTATATATTTTATAAATAAATTGATTAATTGTGTTCATATTAAAATTATTAACAAAATAAAGTTAATCTGATAAATAATACTAAAATAGGGTTGACATTTTGTCTAATATATTGTTTTTCTTGGTCAAGCAAGTCAACGTTGTTTTCCTTCAAGATTTGAGCTATACATCTATTCATTCAGTTTTACTTTACTATCAGTATTTTATCTTTTTGCTTTGGATGGATTATAATTATATTTTATAATGAAAATAAATAAATATAATGTATTAACAAGATATAATCGTAAGTTAAAAGAAATTATGTAAAATTATATATTTATATTGGTAGAATAACATTTTTTCTTGGAGAATTATTTTCATGATACAAAAACTTAATTGAATAATATTATTAAAAAAATAGCCAAAACTATCTGTTAAAAAATTAATCTAGAAAAATAAGAATATATTTACTATTAATTTTGGACGAGTTTGATTAAAATAAAATAAATAAATATTAATGAAGACATTAAGGGAGGTTAAGAAAAATTAGAAAAAGACAAATTATTCAAGATAAAAATAAATTTTAAAAATAAGAAAATCTGAGTTTTAGTCAGAGAGGGTGGAATTTAACATTAAAAATAAATATTCAAATAAAAATGAATACAAGAGAGTGCATATATTGATAATTGTTAAGATATTTACACGTAGCAATACCTTATGTCTTACGGAACTTACGTATTTGCAAGTAAATACTATATGAAAAATAATGTATTCATTGTCAATTTTTCTTGAACTCATTTCTCATATGTCAAACTAGGTCGAAAATATGACATTTAGTCTTAAGATGTTATCATTTCTATGTATATTATTTTATCTCTTTTATCAATGAGTCAATTATAGTGGCTGAATTAGCTAAGGTCTATAAACTTTTTCAAAAAATATTTATAGAAGGAAATAAGAAAGCAAAATAAATTAACATTTTACTTTTTTTTTTAAAAAAAAAATCTCTTATATAACTCCTTCAAAGATCAAGGTACATTGAAAACAAAAATCGAATCATTTTATCCTCTTGCCATAAATGCATATTGAAAATTTATTCATGAAACGTGCAAGACAGAAGTGTTGTTGCAGTAACTTATAGGAAGAAACAAATGAATGTAAGATAATGTAAAATAACAATCTCTTTTCAGAAATTTAATGTATGCATATATGTAAAGATAAAAATTCTTGCATCACCTCTTGTGAATGGAAATTTCTTCTTAAGGAGGATACCCATCATTCATTTATTTGTGTCTGACCTAAAATGAATAACGAAGTTACACCTTGACTAAGAAAAACTCTCACTTTAGCTGATGCACGATTTTTTTTTTCTTTTTCTCATTAAAGGCATTTGTAATTTTCATTTCTCCAATTGGAGTATTTTAATTATCTCCACATAAAATTGCACGATTTTTTAGTATATAATACACATGGTAAAATCAGGTAACTTATTCTAAGGGTTGGTATATATAGCACTTTTCCATTGTTCATTTGTGGGCGCGTGCACACCTTCTTTGACTTGGCTCAAATTGTACAATGAATGCTCGCTATTTGGATCTTGTCTTGTAGGGGAATATTGTGTGAATTCATCCCTCACCTGTTGTTTTGTCTGATTTTGGATTATGAGGCAAGGAATAAAGAGATTAGTTTGCTTCCAAATTTCGATTTCAATTATCAAATAGTTTGTTCCCATAAAGCACAGAGGTTGAAAACCACTTGCTTGCAAATGGTGATTGTCCGGGGATAATTCTAATTCAAACAGTGCTTAGCTAATGAATGAAAAATAAATACTTATTTATGAATGGAAATGTAATATTTAACATTGAGTAAATAATATATTATCAATAATATATTTAACATTGAGTAATATAATACATTATCTCTTTACAAATTATTCAAATTTGAGTCATGAATACACAATTGTGTTAAATATTGAGGTATAGAGTATTGTTGCATGGATCTTATCTATAAAATTATTTTAAGTAAAAGATAGTTATAATTTTTACTAAAAATTATATCTTTAAAATCATTTTTACAAGAATAATTTAATTTTCTTTTACATATACATAAAAATTAAGCTCTTTATTATTATGAATTTTATTTATATATCAATGTGATATATTTTTATATAGACATTTAGTAGATTCGTTGTTCCAAGCCATTTCAAGTACTGCCATGGGGTATTGATTCACAGATGAGGCTTCTTCTACTATTGTAAGACAAAAGAAATTTGTGGGATATTCAAGGGAAATTTAAGGAGTTTAAGTAGTAATATGTTCTTACCCAATGAGATAAGATTATTGTTATTGTAAATAATGCTATATACCCTCTACATTCCTTATATATATATATATATATATATATATATATATATATTTATAGATTATCTATGTTATTTTTTTTTGGGATTAATAAGTCAAATCCTTGTGTGGTTTATACCCCACTTTGCAAATGCGCATTTGGTGGTGTGAGTGCTTGGGGATTTTGCTCTTGGGTGAATGATGATATTGCTGCCTTTGTATTTAGAGCTAATTATTGATTGGGAATGGGTAGTTAAGATGAGAAAAAGAATCATCGAGACAGGAAAAGAAAGGCATGTGGTTTGATTTCTTTCTACAGAGTAAATTTTTATTATTTCTTTTTACCTAAAGGCCATAAATAATTATGATATGAGACTGAGCAGAAACAAAGAAGTTAGGTGAATCATTTTGCCAACCATCTTGGCCATTGATCCCAAAGAGAATCCGTTCATTCTTAAAGGTGATGGAACCAAAAGGTGAAACATGGGTATACCACACCTTGTGTTTTAAGGTCTCAAATTGGGTTTATCTAATTCATTTGAGTTGACTCATAATAGATTACTTAAAAAGTGAATTAACTAAACTTAACTTAAATGTTCATGAGTTAATGAATAAAAATGAGTTAATATAGGTTGATTCGACTAACTTGGGTTAGTTCACCTTAAACCCAATTGTTAAGTGAAGTAGATCAAATCATCTCACAGAAAAGTGAGTCAATACTTTTTATCTTGTTTGACGTATGGGCTGGGCTCAGTTAAATTGATTTATAGACTCGATTTTTTTTTTTTTTTTACCTCTAAAGTATTTCTTCTTTAATTAGAGTCCTAATTAATTTCTATAAATAGGTGGAAATCATCAATAATCCCCAATAGAAATACGAAGGTCATGCATATATTTTAAGTACATCTTGTTAATGCACTAAGTTAGAGGTTATTGATTTTTTTGGTGCTTTTACACCTTGTGTCAAAATAAAAATTTTAATGCACTGGTTTTTACTCCACACTAACATTATGTTGGTTGGAATGAAACTTAGCTTAGATGTCTTAAACAGTACATAAATGTTAAACTCATTTATTTATATAAATATCTATTTGTTTTGAGTTGAAGAGATTTTGTGCAGATTGTGTTCATAGGATTTGCATTTTGGAGATTTTGGTTGCAGGGTAGCTGCAAGCAAAACTTGTTTTTAGTTAAGTCTCATATGAAGAGAAATCATGTGCTTTTGGGGGTACAATTTGGAATAGGATTTGAGAATTCGGTTCAGCTAGAAAAGCCTTGCCTTTTAAGGTTGCATTGATAAAAAATAGTGCAAACAGAGCAATGTTTTAATATTGACATTGCTTTGCAACTTTCAAGCAAGAAACATTATGTAATTGTTTAAACTTTGCATAGCACTGTTCATAAGTGAAAATAAAAGGCTCTGACTTTTTACTAGAAATATTTTAATTGATTGAGAAAACATAATATGTATTGCAAATTGTGAAAAGTAAGCAAATCCAAATCACTGAGAAAATAGTTTTGGGTTTTGGTTATCACCCAGAATATTTTTGTAGTAATGGAAGTTTGTATTTCTTCATAAATTTAGTTTACTTCCATTATTCTAATAACACGAGACTTTGGTTATATTTTAACATTTTATGGTTGTTACTAGAAATAAAATAGTAATATCATCACGAGAGTATAGTTTGTTGAACAAGTTGATTGGTGTTATAAATTGTAATTTGAAGCTGATTATACTATAGAGTCACATTTATGCTTTATACAACAATGTTAATTACTACTGGATTAGGGGAACTTGTATTATTTATTACAAAAAGTTCACGCATTCAAAAGGTGCACACACTTCCTTTTTTATATTCTCCTACTTGATATTCTAATTGTTGGAACAGTGTGATGTCGATATGAGAATGTTTCGGTGAATGTTTGTATGATATATATAAAAATTGAAAGGTCATTGATCAATGTAATACGGAGAAAATTAAAGTAACACTTGAAGCTGATAGCAACTTGCCTAAGGTGGCTTAGTCACGTGAGGAAGAGTGAATAGCAAATCCAGACTCTAATGAATCACATGATAAGGTTGATTAAACTATTTACTTGTCAATATTTTTATTTCCATCTTAAGTTTGTCTTCTAGATTGCTATAAAGTTTTAGTTCTTTTTCATTAATACTGTTATTGATGTCATTGATGATGTAGTTAACACCACTATCAAAACTGTCGGCACTGTAAAGTTAATAAAAGTGAAATATTTGATAGACAAAAAAAATTAATTATAAAATATTAAGAAAAATAAAGAAAAAAATATTAATAAAATATATATATATATTTTATAAATAAATTAATTGGTTAATTATGAAATAAAGTTGATAAAAAAATTTTGAGAAAGAAAAAAATTAAATAAAAAAATATATATTTTATAAGTGAGTTAACTGATTGATTTTACATTAAAATTAATAAAAATAAAATTGATAAAAAAATATTCTCTCTTATCATAGTTAAAAAAAACTCCGCACTATAACTTTTTGGCATTTATAGACTTGCCTAAAATTTTTAATTTGTTCCAGTTTGACACTACTAGAAAGATTATGTAAAGGTGATAATGAGAAAGATTAGAACTTAAATGAAATTGTAGGGACTAAAACTTAAAACATGTGAATAGTTTAACTAAATGGTAAAAAATTAATAAAATTACATAGTTATTTAATCATAAATTAAATTTTATAATTTATACAAATTTTATTATAAAACTAACAAACCCATAACACAATGATAATGATTATCATTAATTAGTCGTGTAAAATACTTTATGATTGTGAAAAAAGTTAGCCTATGCTGCAAATAGATTTTTAGTTTTTGATAGAACCCAATAAGCAGATAGTGTTTGTTACAAAATTTTACAACTGGATTTTACACTTTTCCGTTGATATAATAAACATTTACATGTGATTTTTTTAGTCGAAATGATTGTGGGATCAGAATAGGATATTAATCTGACACTCTTCCCTATTATATTTTAAAATTAAGTATACATCAAACAAAAGTTGATTTTCATGCAATCATCTTGCACCAAGTATATATGGTGCACAAAAGTCTAGTCACAACTTTTCTAATGCTCCTAGTTCTTTAGGTGTGCATTATGCTTGAACCATGGATGATTCATGAAGACCTCTTGGTCAATTCCTGATAGGAAATGTTCTAACGGATTTGAGTTGGAATCACCAAATGAAGATTCTTCAACGTGTGCATTAGGAAGCTCTATATCCATCTGTGAGTCAAAACTTTGGTAGACTGTGGCACTTGCTTCTTGTGAAAGAAAATTAGCCAGATGATTTTCAAAATATTGTGTCCTTGTAGCATCATGCTGCAAAATATTAAATTGTTTTCCTTCGTTTGAGTTCGTTGGTGCTTGGACACTGCCACAATTGACAACACTGACTGTGGAATTTGCCACTAGACTTCCAAGAGCATCTATCTCCTCTTGCAAGCTTGCAACCTACACACATAAAGTTTGTGTTACATATATAAAACACACAAGTTATCTAATTGTGTATTCGGCTAGTTGCAACCTTTGAATGAAGATCGAACATCTCATATTTTATCTCGATAAATTTAACTTGAATTTAGATGTGAACTGTCCGATTTTCATTCAACTATTTCAATTCATCAATACAGGAAATTCATTTAATTTATGGAGCCGAATTTATGTCAGCTGGATTTTCACGCATTCAACATTTTGCAACTGTGAAATGAAGATTAGACTACTCATATTTTTTCTAAGGAAGTTAGACTTAAATACATATTTAAGATATGAGCTGTCTAATCTTCTTCCAATGATTATAAATGAAATAACTGCATAAATGTGTGAAAAAGTAGCTGCACTGAATTTATGATGTGATAAAGCATGTTGTGTTGTGGGGTCACAGCATGAAAAACCTGTTGCTGCAATGCATAGATATGAGCAACACAACCATATATAGGATCTTGCATGCGAGCCAGAGCTTCATAAGATATGGTGACGGCAGCATCACTTCTATTCTGGATTGGAAGATGTGACAATAGTCTAGAGACGTTACTCGCACCATAAACCTTGTGCACTGCTGCAAAATGTGTTGCAGCTTGATCATAGGAAAAGTAGGGAGCAAATACACAATCATTTGTGCATTTTCTCCTTAGGAACTTGCATGCTCCACATGATGAGCCAAACCCTGTCATTATCCCAAGCTTTTACTTGTTTTGTGTCAATGATTTCTGTAGTAATAATTTTGTCTAAGGAGAACTTAAGATTCGGACCTAATTTATAGCCATCACCTGGGAGGGTCAGTTCCTTTTGCCGTGTCCAAAGGACATTCTAACTTGAGTTAGCTTTAAAGTTAAAAGTATGTTCTTCTTTTGGGTCTCTTTTATGGCCTACATTGTCTTTGTCAAATAGGGAAAACATTTCCTCTTTTATGCCTCAAAAGGGCTTTTGTGCTTGTACAGTTTTTTCCCTAATGCATCTGTAATTGAATATCCAATCATCATCATTTTTTGGGGTTGGTACAAAAGTAAAATTGGGATGATCGGTATTTGAGTTTGAGTTATAATGCATGTTTTAGGTAATCTAGTTTATAGCATAGCATTCATGACTCATTACGGCTATTTGTCTGGATATTGTTAATGGCCCTTTAATTTTGTCCAATTTAATATGTCATTAGAACATATTTTAATCCCCACCTTAATTCAGGTTTAGCTGTTGGCCACTTAAATTATGGTTTTTGGTGTTGAACTTATCTGTCATTTTAATCCTCTGTTACTTGTTAATTCCTTTTGGGCCTTATTTATGATTCTTTCAGACTCAAGAAAACAGATTAATAATACAAGCTATCTTTTTTGGCCTTACTCACTGTGTTGTTTTGGTGGCTGTTGTAATACTGTGTTAGAACGGAGAAATTATTACATATAGTCTAAAACTGTTACATGTTTATGCTTCTAATATTCCTAGTCAATTTTTAAGTGACATGTGGAGATTGATTGAGAACATAGATATGAGGAGATTTCGGATGATACAATAATTTCATGAGAAGAAGGTTGATGTAATGTAAGAAGAAATTAAGATAGGTGGAAGAATGAGTTGGGAGACAGTGGCACTAACACTTGCATAACTTTCTGGTTTCTGTCACTTCAAAACTGTGAACTTTATTGTCTTTGGGACATGCACATACATACATGCGTGAGAAGTGAGAAGTATGATGAGTTGGTGGATGAACAACTTTGGGCTTTCGAGTTTAACGATGAAAATGTCTTTCACTATCATATGCATGCACCAATCATCGTTCCTTTGTTATCTCTTGAACCGTGCCCTCCCTCTTTGTCTAGTTAGTAGTTACACATTCCTCACCCTCTCTTTATAGACATAAGTCTCGAGGAATAAACCAAATTTGTTCTTAAGATTAATAAAAGAGTTGCTATCTTTTATAACTCAGGTATTACCCAATCCCAAAGCTAAATATTAATGCATAGTAAGATTTATTTATCATAAATATTTGGTTGGGATATATAATATGTAGATAACTAAACAATTAGCTATAAAATATGTAGAAAAAGAGAAGAGAAAAAAAAATTAATAGGAAAAATACATTTAAATATATATTTTTCAGTGAGTTGTATGACTAACTGCGTATTAAAGTTAATTATGATATATATATATATATATTTTGTAAGTGAGTTAACTTGATTAATTGCTTATTGAAATTAACTATTATATAAAAATATATGTTATAAGTGAGTTGACTATAAAATAAAATTATTCATTTAAGAATTAATATCTTAAACAAAATGTATCTTCACACATTTTAAATCTTAATTAACAATATGTTTAAATGATATTATTTGTCGATCTTGCTATCTTATTGCTAATGATTATCACTAGGGGCGGAGCCACATTATGGGACACAGGGCAACTGCCCCCAAACTTTTTTCTTAATAATATATATATATATATATATATATATATATATATATATATATAAATTAATAGTAAATTTAATATTAATATATATATGTAATTTTTAATATATATATATTATTAATAAATTTATTATTAATATATATATATATATATATATATAAATTTATTATATATATATATATATTAATAATAAATTTATATATATTATATAAATTTATTTATACTAATAATAAATTTATATATATTAATAATAAATTTTAATCACTTTTAAATTTATTTTAATCTTAAAATAATTATTGTATAATTAATAGGTTGTGTGCAGCTAATTTAAAAAATTAAAATTAAAATTAAAAAAAATAAAAATAAAATTAAAAATAAAATTAAAAAATTAATGAAAAGAATTTTAAAAAAATTTTTGCCCCTCCCACCCTATTTTTGCCCATAATTGTCACTAGCTAACTAATCTCAAAAATTAAAACAATCATATTTCTCTAGTTGCAGATACTTTAAAAATGACATTTTTATAGTTTTACAGAATAAATAATTTATACTAATTACACTTTTAAGTACTAAGTTAATATAATATTACACTACCTTAGCTTAGCCAAAACAAGAAAACAGATATAAGACATGAGTAACTTTTAATAAAGTGATTGAAAAGTGTATCGGGTTTTATATTATTACTCAATTATATATTAACATTATATACATAATAAGAATTTTGAATTAAAAAGATCGCATCGATTGCTCTAAAACTTCTCTTAATTTTGTAAACATTGACAATAAAAAAATAATTTAAAAGAGTTAAGGTTAAAAATGTATTTGTGTTTAGAAATGAAAATTTTAAATAAGATTAGAGGAACAAATACTGGCCATGTACAATTTGTCTTATAAAAATAATTATTGGTTTTTATTAGCTCTATAGGTTAAGTTTTAAAATTAGTGATTATTGTAAAAAATATCAAAGATTAACTACCATCGTAAACACACTTGTTACAAAATTAAAAATAATAAGCTTTTATTGAAAGTTATATAAACTGGACCATTTCATGTTTTTTTTTTTTTGCAATTAATTTTAACACAATTTTCAATAATAATTCACCACTTCTGATTCTTTAAACAACATCCTAAATTAAGTAGGACGAAGAAAATACTATGGCAAAAGAATGTACTTAATTTGTTTGAACGACAGAATCAATTTATTTAGAGGAAACCGTCCTTACAATTTCTTATTTTTTTTTTTAGATTTCATCCAATATCTCTTTATTTCTCAAACATTATTTTTTTCTTGATAAGAAATCACAGTTATAAATTTTTTAAAATTAAGAAAAATTAATATAATCTATAACCACTGAGGAAGATGATTCTTCTCATTATAATTACTTTTAGTCTCATTTTTATTGAATAATTTTACTCTCTTAAACTTATAAAGTTATTATTATATTTTTTATTTAAATTATTATTTTTCATGTTACTTTTAATAAAATTTTAAATTTAATTTAATTTTATATACATTTAAATAAAATATTTTTTAATTTATTTAAAAAATTAAAATTATCAAATTTGTTATTTTATCTCATTCCAAAAAAAAAAAATGAGAACATTTACTAATATAAATGATATTAAATTAATACTTTTAAAAGGATTGAGTGTTCTAGAAAATTAATAGTCATATAATTTCGCAAAACTACTGTCTGCAGAAATTATTTAGATTTCATTGCGAACTAATAAGATGTTGACACGTGGTCAGTTTATGATGCAAGAATCCTTGTGATTTGATGGGAAAACTAAATTACTGTGTGATTTTTATCATTTTTTTTCTCTTTTTAATTATATTATATTTAATTTTTTTACTACTTTGAAATAAGATAAGACAGTCTTAAGATAGATGGTTTAATTTATAAAATATAAGATTAGGGATGGGTAAGTGGGTCACTCCATTCTGTCTAAGATCCGCGAAAAGCTTGAATCGGTCCATTCATGGACTTTGTGGGCTTCTGCGGGTCAAACCTGTGACTTTTGTAGGGCGACTGTAAGCCCGACTTTTTTTTTTCTAGAAAAAACTAGGGGTACAATTCATAAAATCTTGGTTCTTGGCTTAAGGTTGGGTGAGACAGCCTGTTTACCCACTCCTAGCTCTTGACGTGTCGCTCACCAATGCTCACGGATTGTGCAAAATATACTTTTATGAACTGTACCTCTAGATTTTTCTGAAAAATAAAAAATTCAGGCTTGTGGATTAAACTTTTATGGACTATACCCCTAGATTTGTCATGTGAATTGTGTAACCATTTAGTAACTAACTTTTCATTTATTTAGAGAAAATCATATTTATCTTTCATATTTTATTTTTTGATATCTCATCCAATATCTTTTTATTTCTCAAATATTATTTTACCTTTTTAATAAGAAATCACAGTTGTAAATTTTTTTAAATTAAGAAGAATTAGTATAATATAGATAATATTAGTTTAATACTTTTGAAAACATTTAGTGTATAAGAGTTAAAAAAGTAATAGTCATATAATTTTGCAAAACATGGTATATGTATAATTTACTCATTTAGCAGAATTAATATTTAAAATAAAGTTAATCTAGTGTGCTTAAAGTCAACTTGATTTGCTAAATTTATTGCACCGTGCAAAATAATTTTTTAATTTTATATTTAATTTAGAAAAGTGTCACGTATTAATATAAATGAAATAAATGGGGCAGGATAAAAAATGTAATTTTTGTTAGTTTTAAAAAAAAAATATTAGAAAATGTACAGTTTGTTTAAATAATATATATTTTAAAATTTTTCATAATTTTAAACTACTTTGTTTAAATTTTAATTATCTACTAAATCTTATGATGTAATTATTGATTAGTTACAATAAATTTTTCATGTTATTTATATTCAATTATTATTATCTGTTATTTAGTTAAATTATATATATATATATATATATATATATATATTCTGAATTTTAAATTCATATACTATACAATGATATTATAAATTATAGAAAAATAATTAAAATTAAAAAATATTTTAATAATTTTATATTATTCACTTGTATTATTTATTATCCATTAAACAAAGAAATATAATAAAAAATTATTAATGTAACCTAACTTTCCTGAATTATTCTCTTTGTCCTAATTATAACTTTAACTGATATGAACCTCAATGACAAGCGGCAGCGTAATTTTGGGATGCATGTAAGCAACAACTTATAAATCATTCGAATAAAGTAAATATTAAAAAAAAGGATGGTCATAACATCATTGTCAAGCCAAAATTATTCCGTTGATGGTAGGCCTCAAGAACCAATTTTTTTGTTGTCATTTTACTATGCTTATTCAAGTTTAAAATATTTTATAAGTGATGCCATAATAATATAATATCAGTATCAATGTACCAGATTCTATCGTAATTCTGCGTTTAAGTGTAATTTGGGCGAGAATATTAGTAAGATAAGTGATTTCTTGATAAGTTATTCCATTAAAATCGATTTAATAGTAAAAAACTTGATAAAAAAACTACAAAGGCATGTATACTATTTATAAGTTTGTTTTTTTAATTTTTATATAATTCATTAAAATAAGGTTTTTGAACAAATCTTATATTTGAATTTATGGTACAAGTTTTATATAATAACAAAATATTTTATAAATTTTTGTAGTTTTATAGCTAAATCCTTATTCCAAGAGACTTTATAAAAGATGCAAATATATTGGTCTTAATTTACCGGTTCTATCAAAATTATTTAGACGAAGATCTACTTAGTGGTAATCTTCTGATAAGTCAGGACAGATCAACTTAGTAGTGAATTTATTAACCCCAAAAATCTCAAAATTTTTTTTATCACATGTTATTTTTCTTACCTAGTTTCATCCAATTTAAAATTTAAATAATATTACGCTGTCAACAAGTTAATTAATTCATAAATATATGTATTCTTTTATGAATTTTTTCACTTTCTTTCTTTTTCTTCTCATTAGGAAAAATAAATATTTAATTGTCTATGTACTCCAACCAACTGTCTACCATTAATTTCTCTTGAATTTTACCTTCACACTGGTGTTCAGCACCTACATATTATTTCCATCGGTCATGTTAGTAAAATGTACGAATAATCTAAAATGATAGCTAAATGAATTTAAAGTCCTACACCTTTATTTTACTCATAGGTATTAACTAAAGTAACCACGTTAAAGGATTCAATATATTTTTATTCTTTTTGGTAAAAAGAAAATTGCATACACGAGTGACAATTAGGAACACTCATATCTTTAGTCTTTTTACATAAAACCATAGCTGTTAAGAGCTAAAATACAAAATAAAATAAATAAGTTGTGCAACCAAATCTCTTATGATAGCAGGTATTTTGGAAGGACTAACTGTGGATCTTTCAATTGAAGCATGGACATGTTACGTTTGGATAGCATAAAACACAAGAAGCATCTAGCACTTAATCAATAGGACAGGGAGAGACACATATAGCAGCTAAAAAAGGAGTTTGTGTTCATCATTGAGGCCATTGGTCCCCCTTTGAACTGGGAGTGGAGAGGGGGGATCACAACATCTCAATCACCACTATTCTTTCTAGTTTTTATTAATGCAATGCCTCATATTTTTTGACATAATTTCATAAAATCTAAATTTCATATATGACCATTTAATCAACATCATTGGTTACTTGCTAAAAACACTAAACTAAATGACAGTTCACATTTTTATGTAACTCACCAATAGAAATATTGGCATAATAGGTGAACATTTTTTTTCTTCTAGTCAAACAAACACAACCTAACACTTGAACCTGATGAGACGAATGCTAGCTACTAGCTAAGTTACGTGTGGTAACAAATTTCTACTTAGAACTGATGGATCAGGATTCAGGAAAAGGCTTCAATTCCAACCTCAAGATCTATGCCAATAGATATACGACACCTTACAGTCACTATGTGGTTGCCACGTGGTAGCCATGCTATCTACATTGTGTGGATGTTAAGGATTCCACAACTAGTCTTTGAGGATATGCATTCCGGAACACTCGATTGCACCACTATTATAAGTCCTTGTTCTATATTGTAATTTCTACTAGCCTCAAAACACTTGTGCTGTGTTTGCTTCTTCTGTCTCTGCAACTCTGAGCATAACACTGCCATGGCTGCCTCAGTCTCCACTGTTGGAGCAGTCAACGGAGCTCCAGTATGATCTTTTTCCAATCCTTTTCACTTTCTTGTCTTTAGTTTCTAATTCTTTGATGAATTTTCTCATTTAATCTCTTGAACAAGCATTATTAATATATGACACCACTCTTGAAGAAGCATTATTCAATCAGCATTATTATCCCATTTGATATACATGCCTAATCTTTTACTCCACCTTTATTTTGATAGTAAATTTATTAGGATTTAATTGGTATGCATTGACACATCTGATCAGAAATCACCGTTTATGATATATTATATTAGTTGATTTTTATATAAATATCTTAAAAGTTTTACCAAATCATGAATTCTGATTGAATAATTGTATAAAAAATTTTATATTAAAAATGGATAACAATTAAACTCAATTCTTTGTAAGTTAGTAAATATTTGTTATGTAATGTAATATGATACCAAACTAGAAAACAAGGGTGTTATTTTCTAGTTGAGTCAAGATAAAAACAGATTTGGACATTGGAAGCTTGTGACAAGTGAGAGAACTTTAAAAATTAGTATGAACGGTGTGAAAGAGTGACCACTGTGAATATTGCAGTTGAGCTTGAATAGCTCTGGGGCTGGAGCTTCAGTTCCCAGTTCAGCCTTTTTTGGAAGCAGCTTGAAGAAGGTTATTGCCTCAAGGGTCCCTAATGTCAAGATTTCATCTGGAAGTTTCAAAATTGTGGCTGCAGAGAAAGAGATTGATGAGGACCAGCAGACTGATAAGGACAGATGGAGAGGTCTTGCATACGATATATCAGATGATCAGCAAGACATCACAAGGGGGAAGGGCATGGTTGATTCCCTCTTCCAAGCTCCACAGGATGCAGGAACTCACTATGCAGTTATGAGTTCTTATGAATACATTAGCACTGGACTTAGACAGTGAGTGACACATACTTGGCCGAGTAGTGTGGTTATGACTTTTAGTTACATGAATTGAAAAAGTGGGGTGAAGTATCTTTTGATCTAATTAAAGTTGTCATGATGGTGTGGTATTTCAGGTACAACTTGGATAACACCAAGGACGGTTTTTACATTGCTCCTGCTTTTATGGACAAGCTTGTTGTTCACATCACCAAGAACTTCATGACCCTTCCCAACATTAAGGCATGAAAATTATACACATGATTCCAGCAAATATTGACCCAAGTCCCGAGACTTCAATTAGTGAAATAAGACACATTGAATATTTTTGTTATTTTTACAGGTTCCTCTCATTCTTGGTATCTGGGGAGGCAAAGGTCAAGGAAAATCCTTCCAATGTGAACTTGTCTTTGCCAAGATGGGAATCAAGTGAGTAAATGTTGTATATTGGTTAGTTAAGATTTTGTCACTCTATTATTCATAGTTCGGGTTTTAGTCCTTCTAAAATTTTTTATTAACTTTTAATCTGTTTTTTTTTTGTCAGTATTTTTAATCTTATGCTATCAAATTGAAAATTTTTAAATGTTGGCATGATCAAATGGGAAGGAATCACGTAATACTTTACTTTCATATTAACAGGTTTAAGAAGATAAATAAGAGACTAAAAGTTGGTAAGAAATTTTAAAAGGATTAAATATTGAAATTTGATATAATTGAGGGACTAAAAACTTAAATCCTTGTATATATACTACAACAGGACACATCATTTATATACATTACTACATTAGCAACACTTGTGCATTAGGACTAAGTACCTAGCTCATAATAGTTGATGTGTGTTCCAAATGACATCTCTAAATGGAAGTTTTGTTGAAAATGTTATTTGGTGCTGATTACAGCCCTATCATGATGAGTGCTGGAGAATTGGAAAGTGGAAATGCAGGAGAGCCAGCAAAGTTGATAAGACAAAGGTACAGAGAAGCAGCTGATATAATAAAGAAGGGAAAGATGTGCTGTCTCTTCATCAATGATCTTGATGCAGGAGCTGGTCGAATGGGTGGGACAACTCAATACACTGTGAACAACCAGATGGTGAATGCCACACTCATGAACATTGCTGATAACCCCACAAATGTTCAGCTTCCTGGTATGTACAACAAGGAAGATAACCCTCGTGTGCCTATCATTGTCACTGGTAATGATTTCTCAACACTCTATGCTCCTCTCATCCGTGATGGCCGTATGGAGAAGTTCTACTGGGCACCTACAAGAGATGACAGAATTGGTGTCTGCAAGGGAATTTTCCGCACTGACAATATTCCTGATGAAGACATTGTCAAGATTGTTGATAGTTTCCCTGGTCAATCCATTGGTAAGCTTCTGAAACTCAACAACCTGAATCAGTTTCTATCCTAAATCCATTATAAGTCACCTATTTTATTATTAAATATTACTTGATAGAAGTTGTTTAGGCATTCCTCATTTTAAAAATTGGTTTCATAAAAATGATTTAGGTTCAAAATCTAAGACTTCAATCCTGAATTTTTAAAACTTTCATTTAGTCTCAAAGTTTGCAACAAATCATTACTTTCGTCCTTTTCGTCCTCATCTTTAATTAACATTAAGGACTTGAAGTGAATGAGGTTTTGCAAAGTCAAAGATTAAACGAGAGTTTATGGAAGTCAAGAACTAACTGCTTGTAATATAATTACAAGCACAAATGTAGGTATTCATTTTTTGGTATGCAATAGCTGCCACAAAATTCGAACTCAAGAACTTGTGCATACTATCTAACTTCACTACTATAGGCCGATTCTGGTGGTTCGGTAAAAATAGTCAGGATTGAAGTCTTAGGTTCAAAATCAGGACTGATGTAAAAATCTAAGACTAATGTAGGTATTTGTTCACAAATATAATTGAAAATTTTAAAGAAATAGAATAAAAACAGTAAGACTAATGGTATGGCAATTATGATTGCAGATTTCTTTGGTGCATTGAGGGCTAGAGTGTATGATGATGAAGTGAGGAAGTGGATTTCTGGTGTTGGTGTTGAAATGATTGGAAAGAAGCTTGTGAACTCAAAGGAAGGACCTCCAACCTTTGATCAGCCAAAGATGACTTTGAGTAAGCTCTTGGAGTATGGTAACATGCTTGTCCAAGAACAAGAGAATGTCAAGAGGGTCCAACTTGCTGACAAGTACTTGAGTGAGGCTGCTCTTGGTGATGCTAATGATGATGCTATTAATAGAGGAACTTTCTATGGTTAGTTCTTTCATCACCACACCTTCATGCATAACATGTTTGCATATAGCTTAATTTTCAATCAACTTAATTATACACAATTAATTTTGATCTACTCTGAAGGTTTTTCACTATCTAATAATGCATTGCCCCTTTAAACTATTTTTAAGAATTTGACAAAAATTGACAAAATATAATTGAACAATTACTGTCAAAATTATACATAGACTATACAGTAATTCTATCATAAATAAGATTTTTTACGAATAAAATTAGGTTTAAAGTTTTTGATTGTTTCATTTTGTGTGCAGGCAAAGCAGCCCAACAAGTAAATATTCCAGTTCCTGAAGGTTGTACTGATCCAAATGCCAAAAACTTCGACCCAACTGCAAGAAGTGATGATGGAACCTGCGTATACCAATTCTAAGAACCTAATTAAACATTCTCTACTTGCGGAGAAGCTGAGACTTGAGATAATCGAATAAAATTTGTCTAGTTCATATTGGATTGTTATCCTTCATAATTTTTAGTTACATTGTCTACATTTTACTATGTAGAATGTTAAAATCTTGGTGCGTTTATCTTTGTGCATTGTTGCTTTTATTAGTTTTTATATTTAATTTTTTGATTGACACGATTTTAATATAATCCTGATTGGCCATTTTAATCTTGCATACATGTCCAACAGAGATGAGCGATACGGAATCCCCATAAATTTTAGTTTCTTGGAAAAGAAGTTTCATGAACAAGAAATCACATGCACGAATGGCCTTATTTTTTACTAGCATGCATGGCAAGGCTTTGAAGCTTATTTTTTGTTTATTTGACGAGTATAAAAGCTTGTTTCATAGTTTCCTAGAAAACAATTTTCTTGAATTATAATTAAAACAAATCTACAATTAAGATTAAAACCTAATCATAAAAACTCTTACCACCTTATTGTCTCTTTCTATCATTATACTTTTGTTATTTTTATTATTATCACTGTCTTATTGATAATAATATATTATAATGATGATAATTGTGACCGTTAAAATAAAGATGAAAATGATTATAATAATAATATATGATCATGAAAGAAAAATAAATTTTTTGTAAAATTTAAGGAATTATTGTAAGATTATTAGATGAATGGAATATTTATATTTTTTATTAATTTTTTTTTATATAATCCATCATATTAAAAAATTCATAAAAATTTATATACTTTTGAATATTGCTTAACTCTTATTAAGTTATAAAAATTCTTAATTAAATATCTCAGGATTTTAGTAATTTTTTAAAAGAATCATGATTATTATAACTAAATACTATAAGACTCTGGTAACTTTCAAAAAAAATCACAATCATAATATTACAAAATATTTTTTTATCATTTCAAATTCTTGATCGAATAATTCAAGATTTTTTATCCAAAAAAATCTTTTAAAATTCTTTGAAATCTTAATTAAACAAACTCTCTTAGCATATATTTGAAACGTTGCATGTGGATTCATATTTTAATGAATTTTTTTAAAAAATTAATTATAGAAATTTTTTTAATATTCAATCAAGATTTTTAAATGATATAAAAGTAAAGTTTATAAAAATTTTGTGGTATTCATTACGCCTTGTAACATTTGAACTTATAAATTTCTTAAAAGAGATGTATAATAGAATTGTTAAAATAGACCTAATCTCATCTAATCAAGTTCATCGGGTCAACATTTCAGATCTAGCTAAGTTGGCCTACCCTACATTCTTTATGGGCTACTTTTTATATATGACCTTAGCCATTTGACTACCAACTCAAACAAACTTAAATTAAAATTATTTAAGAGAAACATAATCATGAAGTAGTTATTAATTATAAACCAAGATTTATTATTTGAATAACAAAATCATCCTAAAAATTCTAAAAATATTTATGATTAATTATCTAAGTAACATACTTTAAATAGTTAGTAGGCCAGTGCAAAACCTTTAAACTTATTATTCAATGTATTATAATGTATTAGCTAGTATTAGATGCATTTTGTATAAAATGAGATAAAAAATAAAACGACCGCAACACATAATTCTAATTCCTATCGACACGTAAATATTAAATGTTAACAATTTCATATAATATTATTTCAAACTTAAAACTAAAGCCTTAGATTATAAGGAAAAATTATAAATCAGTTTTGAAACAGTTCAGACGATATTAATTACCCGACGAGACTTCCGATAATAATCTTTTAGACGATATACTAAGTCACATTTTAACTTATCATTTAAATTTTTAGTTTTCTGTTGAAGATAATAAAAACTCTTTTATTTTTTATTATTCTTATTGCTTCTTAATTTCTTGTTATTGTTTTAGCATGCAAATAATTAACCTTTTTATGATATTTATTTCAGGATCTACTACATTTAGAGTGATGCATATGGAGGTTAACATCAATAAGGAACTGTCAGAATTTCAAGGCATTAGCTTGTATCAAACAAAATGAAGCTGGGCAATCATAAAATTCATATATTAGTTTGGCATGACTATGTGCTACTGTGATAGATGTTGATAGCTGAGACTTAGATAGGAACCATGATGCTTCTTTTTTACCATATGGAATTTATATTTTGTTTTCATCATTGGTTTTGTTACGGATTTGCACCAAGTAAATGTAAATTTTTAGATTTTTGGCCGCTTGAAATTCATCTTTCAGATTAAAGTTGTGTTACTTTAATTGAAAAGCTAGCTTGAGTTTAGATGGAAGGATGCATGAATTGAACAGCTTTTTCATTGTGCTGCTTATTTCTACTCATCTGTGTTGTGATTAAAAAAAGAAGACCTATATATATATATATTATACAAAACTATCTATATAATTTAATATGTATATATATATATATATATATATATATTTAATTATATATCAAAAAAGAACAAAACACTGAATTAAATTAAAACAGCTTAAAATATAACTCAAATTCCTTAGATTATGCACTAAATATGATTTTTCAGAATCTAATATATATAACGTTATGTCTGAATCTAATGTATATAACTTTATGTTTGAATGGAAAAGTTTTAAATTCCAGGGAATTTAAAATATTTAGAAATTGGATTATTTTTAATTATATATATATATATATATATATATATATATAAAATTTATTTTGAATAAAATAATTTAAATCTCTTTACTTGGATACACAATTCCTGTTTTCCGCCAACAAATATTGAACACCTGTGAGAGTGGACAGTCGTGTGATAAAGACCATAGAAGAACTGAAGAAGAGATGGAGCAATTAGACTATTGAGGAGTCAACTCCTAAAGTTGGGAACATACGCGTCTACACATAGTAATTTTTTTCCTATCAATATCATATATATATATATATATATATATATATATATATATATATATATATACACTGAATTTTTAGTTTTTTTTCCCTAATAAATATGATGTTTTTCTTTATAAAACTAATATACATAAATTTTTTGATGGATTTTAATATTTGATCTTAAGTTGCCTTGTTTTTGAGACATCCATAATTTTAGATAGTTTGCACCAAATTTTAAATTTAAATGTCATTGTCGTCATTCTACATAAAAAAAAAGTTGAAATTTATTTATTTTCAATTCTTAGATAAACTTTTTCTAGTAATTTAAGAATGGTGATTAATTTTTTTTTCAGATTGAAGTGGATAATGTATTGGAAGTGGAGTTAATAATGCTTATACTAGAATTTGGGTTATTAAATGAGATTTGGTTGACATATAAGGATATTCTACACTACTAATAAATGTTTGATCAACTTAATTTTTGGTTTTATATTTTTTAATTAATAATAATAATAAATGTTTTAAAATATATTAAAGAATGTACTTTAAAAATCATTGGAAATCTGAGTATAATTTGGTATAAGAAATATTATTATTATTATTATTATTATTATTATTATTATTATTATTTACAAGCACTTAGTTTTACTTGAATAATTTTCATAATAAAAGTTTGCTTAAAATATGAGTTATAATTGCAATTTTAATTAAAGAACAGCATCGTAACACAATCTTCAAATTTCATTATGATTTTTTTTTGAATAATGTGGTAATATTTGGACCTCAAGTTAAAATAGAAAGATCCAAACATGTCATTATATTAAGTGATTTCAACCTAACTCGTGTATACGTAGTTTCAAGTTTTCTACGCACGTGAAAGCGAATATCCACGTTTTCCTATTCCATTCCACAAGTGTGCCACTCTTATATTTCCTTTCATCCACGAAAAATTCGAATAACACTTAGAACATTTAAAAGCACACGCTACAATTAATGGCAAAAACACTGAAAATTATTCATCTCTACACCATCTTCATCTTGGCAACTACAATCACCACAAACTCTCAACAACAAGAGCTTCTCTTTGAAGGTTTCAAAGGCGTCACTAACATAACAACAAACGGAGTAGCGGAAATCGAACAAAACGGCATTCTACGTCTCACAAACGACACTCACAAATTGGGCCACGCGTTTTACTCAACGCCGGTGAAATTCAAAAACTCAAGCAACGGCGTCGTTTTGTCCTTCTCAACTGCTTTCGCGTTCTCAATAAAAAGCCACAACCCGGAACAAGGTGGACACGGCTTCGCATTCGCAATTTCCCCTTCAAAAGAACTTCACGGCGCGTTCCCGAACCAATACCTCGGACTCTTCAAACCCCACGATGTTGGGAACTTTTCCAACCACCTATTCGCAGTTGAATTCGACACTGTCTTGGATTACGAGCTTTACGACATCAACGACAACCATGTCGGCGTCAACGTCAACAGCGTCGTTTCTAATAAGTCTGTCACCGCTGCTCACTTCACCAACGGGTCATCCAAGCAAAACCTCAATTTAAAATCTGGTAAAGTTATTCAGGCTTGGATAGACTATAATTCTAGTACAAAACAATTAGATGTTAGACTCTCCTTAACCTCGTCGAAACCTAGTTCCTCAATTTTGTCTTATGAAATCGATCTTTCACCCGTTTTACTCGATAACATGTACGTTGGGTTTTCATCTTCAACCGGGTTACTTGCAAGTTCACACTATATCTTAGGTTGGAGTTTTAAAATTAACGGACAAGCAAAATCTCTTCATCTGGAAACATTACCCTCACTCCCTGTTTCTAAGAATCGCAAAAAGGTTATAATTTTAGGGGTATTTTTGTCTTTTTCCGTTATCTCAATAATAGTTGTAGCTGGTTTGTTGATTTTTGTGGTGAGAAATAGTGATGTTGTTGAACCATGGGAACTCGAGGTTGGTCCTCATAGATTTTCATACGAGGAGCTGAAACAAGCAACGAAAGGATTCAAAGAAAAACAATTAATCGGGTTCGGAGGTTTCGGTCAAGTTTACAAAGGTGTTCTCTCAGACACTCAAGTTGCAGTGAAGAGAATCAAACAAGATTCAAAAGAAGGGTTGCAGCAATTCATGTCGGAGATTGCAACCATAGGTCGGCTCCGACATAGGAACATAGTTCAACTACGAGGATGGTGTCGAAAAGAGTGCGATCTTTTACTTGTCTACGATTTGATGGCGAATGGTAGTTTAGACAAGTACTTATTCGACGAACCAAAAATGGTTTTAAGTTGGGAACAGAGATTTAAAATCATCAAACACGTGGCGTGTGGTTTGGTGTATTTGCACGAAGAGTGTGAGCAAGCGGTGATTCACAGAGACATAAAAGCTGGGAATGTGTTATTGGATTCTGAAATGAATGGGAGGGTCGGTGATTTTGGTTTAGCTAAGATGTACGAGCATGATGAGAACGCGCGCACAACGCGCGTGGTGGGTACGTTGGGGTATTTGGCGCCAGAGTTAACGCGCACGGGTAAACCAACAACAAGTTCTGATGTGTTTGCGTTTGGGGCTTTGATGATTGAAGTGGTGTGTGGGAGAAGGCCCGTTGAGCCCAAAGCGTTGCCGGAGGAGCTTATTATGGTGGATTGGGTCAGGGACAGGTGGCGCGTGGGGAGGGTTTTGGAGGTTGTTGATAGGAAATTGGGTGGGGTGTTTGATCCGGTGCAGGCTTTGCTCGTGTTGAGATTGGGCCTTATGTGTTCCAATGATGGGCCTGAGGAACGGCCCAGTATGAGGCAGGTTTTGATGTATTTGGAAGGGGAGATGAACCTTCCAGAGTTTTATGATAAAGTCAGCACGTGGTCTTGTACCCCACAAGATGTTGATGTTGATGCTTCCTCGTTTTCACTTTCGGGTGATACCCATGTTTTTGTTGAGTAGTGCTATGTTGTGTCTATGTTGTGAAAAAAAAAATCAGTGATTGTAAATTTTTTACTCGTTTTTTTGGCGTGTAAATTTTATAGTGATTTAAGGTTTATTTTAATACTAATTGAAACGAGGTTGTTTGGTTGGCTTTTTGTGTTAGTTTAAGAAAAGACAAGTCAACTGGTACCGCTATTTACCACGACGTTACGTAGTAAAGTACGAGTCTTGCACTCTTGTTCTATTTCACATGTTTCCTCCACATTGTTGTCATTTTAGTCAAATACGAGTGTTCAATTCAATTTAAGCCAACAATGTTGACCCATGGATGTAAACAGAGATTACAAGTGAGATGAGAATAATATGATGCATATAACACAATATAAGAAAACTTAAATTGTAGCCATAAGTTCTATAATATTAATCATCGATATATGTGTGAAAGGCATCGAGAATATACATACCATTATCTCCAGGTTCATGATGATTCAATTGATGAAAGAAATCATAAATTCATGAGTGAGAATAAAACGCTCTCATTCTAGCAAGTAATTTTAGAGGATAAGACTTCTCAATGGGCCACAAAATGAATAATGACCTAATTTATTATATAATCGCTCTTAAAACAATATCTAAATATGACATGTAATTATTTAATATTTCATATAAATAATTCTTCAAATAACACCTTTCAAAAAAAAAAATTGTTCAAACAGCATTTCAATTGTTAATCAATGCTAATCCATATAATTTAATTAAATTAATTATTAATTCTGACCTTTTAAATAATTAACATATATATTTAATGTGTCAAACATTTAAATGTTTGATAAACTAATTAATAATTTTTATTACAATCATATTTTTAATTTTTTAAATTTATTTAATGGGTTGAGTTAAAGCTGTTGACACATTCCAGCTTTAATCCATCTTTTCTCGTTATCCAAAATTGGTTAAAGGTTAAATAATAAAGTATAAATACAATAATTTCTCGCTATCCCATCTTTTTCTTTTAACTATATTTCACTCCTTTTAAAAAAAAAAATATTTCTTTTAATAGATTCCTCTCCTTGGAAAATACTTTGAATCTTGTGCAATGGCTGTTTCTTTAGTTTCAAAACAAATAACTTTTTGAAAAGCAATAGGAAGGACAGGGCATTTCACATTCAAAAACAATTTGAATCATAGCATATTCTTAATTTGCAAATTATTACCAAACGAACGAGTGAGTATTTTTTAGTTTCGAGGTTAAATGATAAAATATAAATAAAATAATTCCTCTTATTGTAAGGATAAAATAACCAAACACAAAAGTATTTGTGCCATAATCAAACAAGTAGAGGGACAAATTGGAAGATTTGCGTTGAAAGTTGTTTACGAGGTCTAATCATTCAAACATACGATACTTGATGTTTTGAAATTAATAATAGAAAAAACCTATGGAAGATCGAAAAAGTGTTTTAAGTAATATAAGATTTTACCTTTTATATTATCTCTTAAAACAAAGATATAAAAGTTTGAAATACAAAACTTCAATGCCAAAATTGTTACAAATACTTTATAACAGTTCCTAAAATATTTGTGATGATTATTTTTCTTTCCTTTTATTTATAAGTCCATTGAGGAAAAGAGAGGTTGATGCCATTCAACATTTTTCAAGAACACAGATGAAGTTAGAAACATGGAATAAAAGAACGAAAAGAAGCTACCAATGTTAAAGGCAGAACCGTTCAAACTTGAAAGAGCCATAGTAGTATCTACTTTAGCAAACCGTTTTTAAAACCAAAGTTGAAAACTTAAAATGGCTAAAGAAAGAAACTACTCTTACTCTTAATGTACCCTCTTTCACAAATAGCAAAGAATAGCACCAAACAATTTAGCATTCCAAACTCCAATGTCTACATCCATTCAACTCTTCATTTTCCTCTCTATTCTCATCTCCATCTCCCTCTCAGGTATTCCTTTAATTTCATTTTCTTCATAATTTAATTGCCATGATAAGGTAAGATTGTTTATCTAATAAACTGTATGTTTACATTGTTGTCTAATTACAATTTGATACGTATGATCGTTAAGTTTGTTAACTTTAATCATAAAAGTCATACTAACCAAATTCTTTGTCGTGTGAAATTTTTTATACTTTCTTGTATAATCATCATCCTAGTTAGATATAACTTAAAAAATTGTTCTAAAGTTCAAAAACTTATCTTTCTAAATTACATCTTTATTAAATTTTACTTTATGAGGACAAATTTCCAATTAGTTAGAGGGTATGAAAATTAAAATTCAGAATCTATAGTAATTGAAAAATGTGGTATATTTTGATTATGCTACCAATGTCTGTAGATTGTGGTCAACTTGTGTCATTGCCTTGTGGTGTTTTTGTTGCAGATGGGACTGAGTTGATATTGGTGAACAACTGCAAAGAGAGTGTGTGGCCGGGAATACTTGGGAGTGCAGGACACCCAACTCCCAAAGATGGTGGTTTTCAACTTTGTAGTGGCGATGAGGTGGTCTTAGAAGTCCCTGAGGGATGGTCAGGGAGATTATGGGGTAGACAAGGTTGTTGCTTTGACCCCAAAACTGGCAAAGGCTCATGTCAAACAGGTACTAAACACTCATGAAACAATTTATATAATCAGATGCTCTTTCATATTGTGAAGCTATGGAGAAGAATTATTGTTCTAAGCCTTCTTCTTGCATATCAGCATATGCAAAGAGACTGTTCCATACATGATCATCAGTCACCAAGACCAAGACCTAATAACACTTTATAGTTGTGCCATGACTCTCATAAAACAACATTTTATATATAATTTTACGGATAAATAAGTTTTTCGTCCTAACTATTTTAGATTTCAATATTTAATCTTTATAGTTTTTATTTTTTTACTAAGTTTTAGTCTTTTATTTATTTTTTATAAGCATTTTTAGTTTTTGACATTTAATTGAAACTGCTAATGCTGATATGAAAGTGTTCAGCTGCATCTTTGTATGCAGATATGCTAGTATTTAATAACCTAATTGTTGAGATACAACTGATGTCCCATGTTGAGAGAACACATCCAGAGAACAAAGAATTGACAAGAAAACTAAAATAGTAAATTGACTAAAAATTTATTTAATCTGCAATTTTTAAAAAATATCTTTAAGTTTTAGGGAGATATGAGAATTAACAAGAAAAAATAATTTTGTGATGACTAAATTTGTGATTCTTTGTAGGTGATTGTGGAGGCCTAATGAAGTGTGGGGGAATTGGTGGAGAACCACCAGCAACTCTTGTGGAAATGACACTAGGGACCTCTGCATCAAGCTTGCATTTCTATGATGTTAGTTTGGTTGATGGGTTTAACCTTCCAGTGTCCATGAAGCCTGTGGGTGGTGGAGTAGGTTGTGGGGTTGCAGCTTGTGAGGCTAACTTGAATGTGTGTTGTCCTTCTGCCTTAGTTATGAAGCGACAAGGAAAAGTGGTGGGGTGCAAGAGTGCTTGTTTGGCTGCAAAATCTGATAGGTATTGTTGCACTGGGGAGTTTGCTTCTCCAAAAAGTTGTAAGCCAAGTGCTTTTGCTCGTCTTTTTAAGACTATTTGCCCTCAGTCTTATAGCTATGCTTATGATGATTCATCAGGGCTTAAGACTTGCAAAGCACCTCGGTATGTCATCACATTCTGTCCACCAAGTTGATGGTGGAGTACCAGTGTGTGATGAAGATTGAATATTCAAGAGACATGTTTTTTATTGGTTTGTTGTTTAGTCTGATTGCTGTGATTCTCTTTTCTTCTTGTTCTGGCAATTTCCAAAGTGATCAAGTGGTGAATCATTTGGAATTGGGTTAATGTATTGTACACTTATTATTGTTCATTAGATATTTAATTAATTGAGTCTCTTAAGTTCTATTTGTTTTGGATTACTGAATCATGAAACTCATTGGCCCACTGATTGATTTTCAGTGTATGATTGTTTACAATGTGCTAAAAGCAAAGGTAGTATATTACATAGCAAATTGTGGAACAGTATTCCTTAAAAAACGATAAAGGAGAAAAGAGAAATTTATGTTGGTTTGATAGTTACAAATGCGATTTATCTAAACTAGTCATAAGTTGTTTATTATTTACTTTAACACTAAATAGTTCAGAAAATCTTATTCTGTTGTTAATCAGAACCAACCCACTTGCTTGTTTTGTTTTAAAAGTATTATGTAAAAGCTATGATTAGTTCATGTCTAATTTCCTTTCGTATTGGCTCATATTTTCACGCTATTTGCATTTTTTTTACCCCAAGATGCAAGAGGTAAAGTGTTAATAACTTAGTACTACTCCCTTGGATACCTTTTTATGCTTCAGTGGTACCACTCAGATTTCAGCTAATTTTGTGTAACACATGGGAGTTCTATGTGGTGGACCTATTATGATGCTATTTGTGTGCATTCATCTTATTGGGCTTGCATACATCGAGGGCCTTTGAAGTATTTTTTCCCCTTCGTGTTTTAGGTGTTGGAAACCCAAGTGTGAGAGACGTAGACATGTTATGTAGCCTTGGTGGTAAATGAGTTAAATAGTGACCGTATACAAATTAGAATACTCACAACTCATAATTTATTATGGCAAGCCAAGTGTTAAATTAGCTTTCAATGTGATAATTTCAGTTATTAGCTGTCATGATTAGTTGTTTCTGTTATTAGTTGATAGGTTTATTTATTGGCAAATGCTCTATTTTGATAAATAATTCACCCAAAATTTTATTAAAAAAAAGGTTTGTTTTCAGCTTTGTAGTGATCTTAACATTTTGCTAAAAAAGAAAACACTATTTGTAACATCCTGGTTTTTTAAAATAAGATAAAATAAAATAAAATAAATAAAAAAAATAAAATAAAGTAAAATCAAAATATCTAAAGGAGTGGTTAGATTTTACAAGGAGTGGTTAGGTTTTACGTGAGTGGGTAGATAAATAAAATAAAAGAAATCAGAACATCTCAAGGGAGTGGGTGAGTGGGCTGCTGCAAGTTCTCATCAGAAAATCTATTCAAATCAAATTTCTTTTATATATTTTCCCCCGGATATCTCTTTTTGTTTATGTGTTTCAAACTTACCTTCCAAAACAAAAAACAAGGAGATCAAATTTCTGATTGCGAACATAGATCAATACCTAGTTTTTCAATTGCACGTGATCGACTTACTCCCAGGTCAGGGTGTTCTCTATTTTAATAATAATTATTAATTTTTTTTTGCTATCAGGGTTAATTCTGCGTCTTCTCTACTACAGTGCTCCTTTTATTTTTTTTTTATGCTCAGTTTTTCTTATTGTTTATTGCTTTGGATCAACGTTTTATTGTCCTGTTAATTTGAATATTGGTGACCTTTTATTTATTGAATTAAGTATTACTCTGCCTTGTTTTATGGATTGAATTGAGTATTAGTGGCTAGATCCTTTTTATTCTATTTTCTTCTCGATAGCTTAAACCTGGTGCCTCTACTACACTACCTTTGTGTTTGGTTTGTTCATGGTGATTTCCTTCTTCTTATCTTTTATTGTGCATCCGTTGATTTTGTTATTTGAGAATTGTATGATTGTGGTGGTAAGGAGAGGCTAGAAAGACACTCGGCGAGGAAGGCGAGGAAAGAATAAGGAAGACGATAGTGAAAAACTAAAAATAGGAAACTTGTCTTCTCCTGAGTTAGGCCTTTTAGTTTATTGTAGTGATAGATCCTGAGTTACGCCTTTTAGTTTAATTGTCAAATAATAATGGAATTTTGTAGTGCAAATAGTTACACCAATGAAATTAAATGTTACGGAAGACAATCAAATTTTAATTAGATCCCTAAAGAAAACCAATTTCCCTCGTCGTGGTCTAGACATTTATATGTTGTTTTGATTTCACTCTAGCCTTATCTTTTTATTTCTATTATTTTAATTGCAAAGTTCCAAGTTGTGGAAGAAATACATTACTACACAGGAGTAATTGTTTCCTTTTTATACTTTTAAATTATTTTATTTTAACACTTATTTTAATCTTGGCAAGTCATTTTAGTAACGATTCTTTTTTGTTATTTTAGTCGTTTAGATTAGCTTTATTAGTGAATTGAATTCTTGTGTGTATTATTATTGTAATTATTGTATTGTGTCTATTTGATTTAATTTAATTGACGATTGGAAGTGTACGAGGTTTAATTTAATTCTTGTTTTTGTTTTTATGATAAAGTATATGTCATATTTCTTACTTAACTGTTTCCATTTCCTTATTTACACTGATTTTACATATGATTATTTGTGTATGATGATCTTATTGGATTTTGTTGTATTAAATATTTTGTTATGTGAGCTGAGTTATATGGGGTGAGAGATTAATTTTGTGGGGGCATGTTGTATTGATAAATTGCTTAGGTTCATGATAATCAGTTGCGTTTGTTGAAAATGAGAGGGATGGATGCCTACTGCGGTGGAGAAGCAGTGAGGTTACCCCTAGTGGACATGCGTAAGAGGCATGACGTTTTGAGAAATTGATAACGATTATCATGAATACTAAGTGAAACGAAAATATTTTCGAAAAATGAGGATGAATGGAACTAGAACGGTTGGTCCCTGACGGGTTGATGTAATGGCATAGGACTTTGGGGGTATTCGCGGTGGGGAAAGCTTCCACTATGGCTGATCACCAGGAGTGGGAAGTGACTCCCTTTGCAACACTGGTTGCCACATGATCAGAATCTAGTATTTCTAGTGAGAGTGTCAGAGGTGACATGTACTCCTAGACATCGCTCAATGGTTTTAATGGTACCACATGGCATGAGAGGGAATTGTGAGTAGCATGCATCATACTGGGTTGCATGATATGATTGGTTTTGATAAATTTTGAATTGAGTGTGTACCTTCTTATGTTCCTTGTGTTAAGCTGTTCTTATTGGTCTTGTTATTATTACTAAAATGTGAACTAACCTTGTGTTGTGTCTGTGGTTGACACCTGTGATGACCCCGCAAATGGGTGAGCAGATGAGCAGTTTATTGGATGCAAAAATAACGTAGGCTAGGAAATGAGCTCGATTGCTTGAGGACTTGGCATAATGTGGTCCTTGTTTTTCCTTTCTTGATTTTCAGTGGTTGCTTCTATTTATACATGTTAAAAATTCTCTAGATATTTCGTTATTTTAGAGTTTTTGAATTGTGGGACATATGTAGTTGTGAGATCTCACTCTAGTAATTACTTTATGGAATGAAGTTAATTCCCTTCATTTAGTGGCGTATTTATTTTTCCCCGAACCATGGAGATTTTATGTCGTGGCGGTTGTAGTAACTAGGGGTGTTACAAATGTAGTATCAGAGCCTGGTTTAATTTCATCGGCTTGTGAGTTATGTGTTTGCCATGCTTTTTTTGTGTACCTTGATGTATCATGAGATGTTTAGTGTGATTTTGATTGGACATGAATATTATGTTTGGGTGATTTTGTGAATTGTTATACCATGAGTCTTAATCGCTCGCATGTGAGATATTGAGATTGGCCACCTCGATACCTCTAATGTAGCAAGCAAGACCATATGGCAAGCAAAAGTTATAATTAAGTATACTACATCCAGAGATTTTTGTTGTATGTATTGTTTTAAGTAGGTGATATATGTCACTTTGATTAGGATTTACTTTTTATTCCTTGTCAATCTAATGTTATGCTTTCTTTATTGCTAGTGTACTATGCTTCAGAAATTTCACCTGTTCATGCATTTAACTTGTATGTGCCTATGTCAGAAATGTTCATGTTAATTGATATGATTTAAAAAGTTATAACAAATGTAAGGAACATTAATTAAGGAAAGAAGATGGCTAAATTAAAAATATAAAAATGTGATGTTGTTGTCTTTTGAAGGCTAACATTCTTTAAAAAAAAAAAAAAAATTAGAAACTACTATGGATTTCCAACCAAGACATCAAGAATTGTGTTTGTGGTAGATGATTTTTTATGATTGAGTAAATGGGTTAGAAGTACAAATGGGAGCTTAACTATTTAACGAATTAAATGTGAGTGAGAGAGTTGAGAAGGGACTTGTTGAAATGAATGTGTATCTCACTGATGTTTATGTAAAGGAAGTTTTGTTTGAGTTAAAAGATTGATTTTGTAGAATTAATTTGTCAAAAATTTGATAAGGAGTCTGACTTCTTTATTTCCCTGTCAATTCTATGTTTCTTCTGTACTTTTATTGTTTTATATTGTTATGGGTTAATAGAGGAATATCTAAGGTGGTAAAATTTTATAATTTGTTATATAAGGAAGCAATTTTAACTCTAAAAATTCGAGTTTGAGCTTTTAAATGTGATTAAAAAAAACTGTCATACTTTCTTATTTCTTTATTTTTCATTTGAATTTAATTAATGCATATTCTATTCTAGGATTTTGAGTTCAAAGCATGTTATAGAAATTTTTCTCATGTTAAGCCATTTATTTAGTAAGTTTTATGTTAATTGTGTTTATTCCTGATCCTAGGATGTAAGGAGCTCTATTTTTTTTAATAGTTGATATTATTATTATTATTAAAGTGTTCAGACACTCCCATTTTAAGGTTTTGGTCCTTGATGCATAATTAAATTGTTCTACCTAATGGCAAGTTAAAATTGTCTAGTTTCTGTTGTATATTTTGTTTTCAAGAGAACATTTCTTTGTATCAAGATTATAACCTTTAGTATGTTTAACTTAGAGAACCTACAAAGCTCTTTACTATATCTTAGCAATCCTTTCCTTTTTACTATTGTTATAATTTCATGTCTTTCTTTTCATGACTAATTTGATTTGACAAGCTTTTATTCTTGTTAGTAAGGTCTTTTCTTATTATCATTTTTTTTTGTCTAACAAAAGCATTAAATTCACTCCCTTAGATTTGTTGTGACGTCGATGATTAACCTAATGTTATAAAGAGTAAGAAATATTTATTCTTACAAGTTTGATATATATTTTCTTGAATCTACTTGTTCATGGGTATTTCAATTCATATGAGATAGAAACTTCATACTCTCAGAAATAACTTATGATTTTAATCTTGTTTGGGTCCTATGCATTTTCTAAGTCTAAAATTTTTATATTAAATATTGTAAATGATTCATCTAATATGTTTCAGCCTATTTCTTTTCACTATGCCTTTGACTATTAGAGTTCTCCTTTTTGAAAAACATTTAAAAAGTGCTAATTTAGATTTTTTTTTCTTTACCTCTAAATATGTTAATGTTAGTTGTTCCCTTAATTTATCTTGATAGATCAAAGGTTTTATCTGTTATTTATTGTGTGGATTCATTTAGTAGCTTAAAAGTATGAGGATAGAATTTTAATGTTTTGATTTTGTTTCATGTTTTATGACCATTTCATGTTATTAGCCATTTTATGAATCATGCTAATATGTTGCGGACTTTGCAATTATAAGTTATATAACTTACACATATTTTTGGCAAAACAACTCTTGTTGGTCAATTTTTTTAACGTGTGCTTCATATGACAACTCTATGTTATTAGTGTTCCAAGAGTTGTATGCTATAGGAGTATGCGTAGGAAGGATAATTGTTATCCACAATATTCACCAAACTAATTGAAATATGACACAATATAATCTTGGAAAAAAAAATCAGTATCATTTCTTTTTTAAGAAAAAAAAAGTGAGAACCTTTTATAAAAATCTATAGGAGTTTGAATTAGCGGGAGAGTTAAGCCTTATGTTATTTTTGTTAAAACTATTAATAACCATGTACTGAGCATGTATAGTTCTGTTAATGCATATTTCAGATAAATAACAATTTGGATTTGAATTATACCATATGTGAGTAAAAGGTAGAATTGGATAAAATTATTGATGCAGTTGAAGTGGCTAATGGTTGTTATATGCTCAAATGCACATTTGATGATAATGTGGTAATTATAATGTTATTAGCTTGATTTTGAGTCATTCCTATCATGTATATTTAGCATATATGCTTATTGGTGTGATGTGTCGCATAATGTGTTAAAAGGTATTTGTATATGATTGATTTGTTTTATAATATGTCCAAATATATTTGGTATGGAAAAGGTGAGTCACACCAATTGCATGGAACTTAAGCTTGGTTTTCAAATGACTTTTTTAATTAGTTAGGTAATAGTCTATTGTCCACAATGTTGTGTGTAGGGTTGTAACCAAGTTAAATCACGTTAATCATATGAAGTCATAGATTGCCCAGATAAGATAGATGACTTTAACCTTGTCCCCTTTGATATTAAATCTATTCTTAGAGTAGTTTTAACAAACTAGTTGAATTTTAGGTATCCTTCCTTGAATGACCCTTGAGTGGTAATACTAGATTACGGTACCTAATAGATGTGTACTTTGGGTTTGGAATGAGTTCAGGATTGTATCAACCTAAGAAAGGTAAAAGGTAACCATAGGAAAAATAAGGAAGAGATCATTCAAAAGCCTTTTGGTTTAAAAGGGTGTCATATGTGGTGTGAGACATAGGAGGACATAAATGTGAAGATAGGAAGAGGTATTATTAGGAGTTACCTTAACGATTGTTTCTTTCTTTGAAGATTTTTCGGCATAGGTGAGGACAAGTTAGTGAAGTTATGACCCTAATTAAGAGTGTGCTAGGCTACCAAGAAAGTGGTGAAGATAGACTAAAGTAGTAGTCGTACCTTAAACGTAAGCCTTTAGAGACCTTAACAAATGACTGGTGTTGCGAGCCTTAGCAATTTGAAGTCAAGTTGTGTAGGTTAGGTAGTCATTTCTTTTATGTTTAGGAAAGAGTAGAGACCTTAGAGAAGTAGACCAGTACAAAGTTGATGTTTTCAATGGTAAAAAAATAAAATCAAGGGTGATGTCTTACATCCATAGGAAGAACTATGACTTAGCCAAGTAACACAATGTAATACCTTGTATATAGTAGTCAAAAGAGAAGTTGGGAAGCCTAGTGGAGTATCATAGAGTGGAGTATCATAGAGAGTTAAGTTAAGAGTAAATGATGTGAGTGAGAAAAGGAAAACCATTAAAGGGTGGTAAAGTTAGGAGTAATAGTTATAGCTAGGTAATACGAATAATCTTATCCTCAGCTAAATTTCATCCACGAAATTTTTTTAAGGGGAGTGGAGTTGTAACATCCTGGTTTTTTAAAATAAGATAAAATAAAATAAAACAAATAAAAAAAATAAAATAAAGTAAAATCAAAATATCTAAAGGAGTGGTTAGATTTTACAAGGAGTGGTTAGGTTTTACGTGAGTGGGTAGATAAATAAAATAAAAGAAATCAGAACATCTCAAGGGAGTGGGTGAGTGGGCTGCTGCAAGTTCTCATCAGAAAATCTATTCAAATCAAATCTCTTTTATATATTTTCCCCCATCCTCGGATATCTCTTTTTGTTCATGTGTTTCAAACTTACCTTCCAAAACAAAAAACAAGGAGATCAAATTTCTGATTGCGAACATAGATCAATACCTAGTTTTTCAATTGCACGTGATCGACTTACTCCCAGGTCAGGGTGTTCTCTATTTTAATAATAATTATTAATTTTTTTTTGCTATCAGGGTTAATTATGCGTCTTCTCTACTACAGTGCTCCTTTTATTTTTTTTTTATGCTCAGTTTTTCTTATTGTTTATTGCTTTGGATCAACGTTTTATTGTCCTGTTAATTTGAATATTGGTGACCTTTTATTTATTGAATTAAGTATTACTCGCCTTGTTTTATGGATTGAATTGAGTATTAGTGGCTAGATCCTTTTTATTCTATTTTCTTCTCGATAGCTTAAACCTGGTGCCTCTACTACACTACCTTTGTGTTTGGTTTGTTCATGGTGATTTCCTTCTTCTTATCTTTTATTGTGCATCCGTTGATTTTGTTATTTGAGAATTGTATGGTTGTGGTGGTAAGGAGAGGCTAGAAAGACACTTGGCGAGGAAGGCGAGGAAAGGATAAGGAAGACGATAGTGAAAAAGTAAAAATAGGAAACTTGTCTTCTCCTGAGTTAGGCCTTTTAGTTTATTGTAGTGATAGATCCTGAGTTACGCCTTTTAGTTTAATTGTCAAATAATAATGGAATTTTGTAGTGCAAATAGTTACACCAATGAAATTAAATGTTACGGAAGACAATCAAATTTTAATTAGATCCCTAAAGAAAACCAATTTCCCTCGTCGTGGTCTAGACATTTATATGTTGTTTTGATTTCACTCTAGCCTTATCTTTTTATTTCTATTATTTTAATTGCAAAGTTCCAAGTTGTGGAAGAAATACATTACTACACAGGAGTAATTGTTTCCTTTTTATACTTTTAAATTATTTTATTTTAACACTTATTTTAATCTTGGCAAGTCATTTTAGTAACGATTCTTTTTTGTTATTTTAGTCGTTTAGATTAGCTTTATTAGTGAATTGAATTCTTGTGTGTATTATTATTGTAATTATTGTATTGTGTCTATTTGATTTAATTTAATTGACGATTGGAAGTGTACGAGGTTTAATTTAATTCTTGTTTTTGTTTTTATGATAAAGTATATGTCATATTTCTTACTTAACTGTTTCCATTTCTTTATTTACACTGATTTTACATATGATTATTTGTGTATGATGATCTTATTGGATTTTGTTGTATTAAATATTTTGTTATATGAGCTGAGTTATATGGGGTGAGAGATTAATTTTGTGGGGGCATGTTGTATTGATAAATTGCTTAGGTTCATGATAATCAGTTGCGTTTGTTGAAAATGAGAGGGATGGATGCCTACTGCGGTGGAGAAGCAGTGAGGTTACCCCTAGTGGACATGCGTAAGAGGCATGGCGTTTTGAGAAATTGATAACGATTATCATGAATACTAAGTGAAACGAAAATATTTTCGAAAAATGAAGATGAATGGAACTAAAACGGTTGGTCCCTGACGGGTTGATGTAATGGCCTAGGACTTTGGGGGTATTCGCGGTGGGGAAAGCTTCCACTATGGCTGATCACCAGGAGTGGGAAGTGACTCCCTTTGCAACACTGGTTGCCCTGACTGTAACTTTCTAGTATTTCTAGTGAGAGTGTCAGAGGTGACATGTACTCCTAGACATCGCTCAATGGTTTTAATGGTACCACATGGCATGAGAGGGAATTGTGAGTAGCATGCATCATACTGAGTTGCATGATATTATTGGTTTTGATAAATTTTGAATTGAGTGTGTACCTTCTTATGTTCCTTGTGTTGAGCTGTTCTTATTGGTCTTGTTATTATTACTAAAATGTGAACTAACCCTGAGTTGTGTCTGTGGTTGACACCTGTGTTGACCCCGCAAATGGGTGAGCAGATGAGCAGTTTATTGGATGCAAAAATAACGTAGGCTAGGAAAGGAACTCGATTGCTTGAGGACTTGGCATACTGTGGTCCTTATTTTTCCTTTCTTGATTTTCAGTGGTTGCTTCTATTTATACATGTTAAAAATTCTCTAGATATTTCGTTATTTTAGAGTTTTTGAATTGTGGGACATATGTAGTTGTGAGATCTCACTCTAGTAATTACTTTATGGAATGAAGTTAATTCCCTTCATTTAGTGACGTATTTATTTTTCCCCGAACCATGGAGATTTTTTGTCGTGGCTGTTGTAGTAACTAGGGGTGTTACACTATTCCTTTAAGACTAAGATATAATGTGAAGCTCATTATTGTAATTTGTCTTATAGCCTATTTATGAATATCTAATTGGTTTTTGGTATCCACCATTTGAGAAAAGCATGCACAACAAACAAACTTTCAACTGGTCCCTGAAGAATATTCAAATGTTATTAGCCCATGTTATTTGAACAATTCAATGGTTAGTAATATGCAAAATGCATTGAAAGGCACAAGTGTATTATATCTTATTTCTGATCCACCTTATGATCTTATCTATGAAATTGTTTCAAGGCTAACTCAAGCCACAAACATGTATACAATGATACATTATGAATCACATGCAAATCTCTAGTGCTTTGAGCTGTTGAGCCCTTTCATTTTGCTCTTTCTCTTCAAACGTTAAAGCATCATTGTCCAACTGGCATATGGATATTGAAGCAAAGATTTGAGTGCTAGGGACAAGTTATAAGTATGGTCAACTTCTGGGGCACTTGAAAACCAGAGACAGAAAGGATATGGACCCAAATTACACAAAAGAAAAATAAAATGTTGTATTTGGTACTCTTTGCACGACCACAATTGTTACCAACATCTTAACTTTTATGGTGACATTCCAACATATTAGGAAGGACCACTTGCCAAAGAAGAAACTTTTATACTGAAAGGGAAAAATGAATGACAAGTCCCTGTTTATAAATTTCCCTGATGACTATTCATTTGCATAGCCACTAACTTCCCTTTCTTATCATTAAGATTAAAAATACTTGTTTGGTTTTGTAACCATCATTTAGATAACGTTGGGTTGGGGCAATCTCTTGACTCATACTAGCCTTGCCCAAGATTTTGTTTAGTGAATGCATTCTTACTTAATTATTAGATCAAATTAAGTTTGCAACTTGTGATTCAGCCACGCAATTCAGTGCATGTTTGGTTTGAATTTAGTAACGTGGTTGCTCACATTAAATTGGAAAACAGCTCTTTAGAGCTTCCCCGTCTCTAGTGAAATTGATGCGAAAATGTGACTACTGCTTTTTCACTAATAATGTTGTAAATAAATCCAAGTAAAATGTGAATTTTGATCCGTTAAGAATTTTGGATGATGGGTTTAACTCAATTTACAAATTAATTTGGGAGGTGAAGATTGTTTCTTAGTTATAAATATAACAGTTATTATTTTTCAAAAAAATGTGAGATGTCTAACATGATTCTTCCCATTGAATTAATCTTTTATAATGGGTCAATTTCCAACAACAAGACACAAATAATTTTAGAATTCGCTCTAATCAATCTATATTATATTTATTGTATACATTTGGCATATTATATTTTATGGTCAAGTGAATTTCTAAAACTTAGGATATCAAGACTCTTTCAACTGAAAAAATTAAAAGTTATACTTAAACAAGTGTTTAGCAATCACAATGTTGATTTTAATTTATTTATTTTTTTATTACAGTGAAACTGTGATCAAATTCTAATTAGATTAAAAAATAAAATTTAAAAATACGTAAATATCAGTATCTAAGATTTGTCAAATTTCAATTTATGTTAGAAAACACTATTATTAAGTGCATTCATCTTAATAAAGGAAGATAAGTTCCAAATGGCAGTCATTTACTCAGTGCAAAATACAATCCTGGAGTATACGCTTATATCATGAGAATTTGTAAAAGGTTCATTTTGCACAAGTCCTTTTACAAGGCAGGAAAAGATTTAAATATAGTTTCTCAGTTGATGTATATCTTGGTGTTTGATAAAAAAATTAGACATTTATTACATCACATAATTATTTTCTTACAAATCTTTAGGCTACATGTTATTAATTTTTAATTTTTAAGTTTGGATATATTTTTATTTTACTTCTTTACTTTCAAAAATCTTTATTTTTATTTTTATATTTTAAAAATGTATCATTTTAATTTTTTAAATATTTTCATTAAAATGTTAATTTTATATAATATCGTTAATGATTTAAATTTTATAATAATCCATGACAATTTTTTTATTGAGAAAGACCGTGAATGAATTCTACATGCCCATAATTTCATTGTTATAATATGATTTTTAATTTTTTTATGTATGTAATTACAATTAAAATTATCATTATTTTAAATAATTAAAATAACACATTTAAAAACATAAAAGATAAAATAAAAATTTAAAATTTAAAAATTGAAATAAAAACGTGTATACTTATAAATTAAAAATAAAAGTGACAAAATCTATGGCGCATATTACTAAAAATAAAATTATAATTTTTCTATTAAACAATTATTCAAACAACACCCAAAAAATTTGCATATTTTCTTGAAGTTTCCATCTAGGAGGCACTGGAAGACTGCAGCTAAAAACGTAGAGAGGTGCCTTAGATGCACGGCATGTGCATTACAGGCACGCAACCGTCGCTATATAGGTTATTCAATTCAGAAACATTAATGTGTTACTTAATATCATACTGCTTATTCCACACAACAATTAAATAGGCCATGTACCTCCCTTTTTCTGCATCATCATATCCATTCTTCCATGTTTGGAGGCTTATCAATTCATGAGATAAAGTCGCAGCCAAACACTATTACGTACATATGAAATAATGGAAAATTTAAGGGGGAAAAAAAATTTAACTAACATCATTATGTAACATATAAAATTAGTATGAAATTGGCATGAGAGACACGTATTGAATTATAAGAAAAAAAAAATCAGTGTTTAGAAAGGGAATAACGTGTTATTATAACTTATAAGCATCAAAGATTTTATAATTTATTTAATTATTGTTATATTTGCATTCATATTGTCATAAAAATAAATAAATAATATTACCAATGTGATTTTAATATTATTTTTTTATACACTGTTTCTTATTATGTGAAATTCATGTGAGTCTTGTTAAAAATGTTGATTTCATTTCTCATTTAGTACTTAGTAGGTTTCATTTTTAAATTAGTAAAAGAAACATCAATCTCAATTTGAAATCGATGGCGGAAAATATGTTAAAAAGTGTTATCAAGTACTCTTTAAAACAAATATAAGAATAATTACTATTTTAAATTGTTTTGTTATAAAAAGTGCTAAATTGTTGTATTTAGGGTTTGATCATTCTCTACATAATATTTATTTTAAAAAAAAATATTTTACAAGAAAAAGTTAATAATATATATTTGTAATTATAGATCACCTATTAATTTTTTCTGTCACACAAGAACTGAAGCAACTAGCTAGTATAACTAAACTTGATAAAGTTTTTCGTTAGATTTGAATCTAACAGTGTTACACCAACCTTTTGTTGGTAATGACTTATTCGTATGAAAGGAAATATATGACTATGAGAGTACCAAACATCCGTTAGTTACTGCTAGAATGAAGCTTTGTCCATCAATTAGAGGACAGATGGTAGAAGGTGTATGGAAGCATGCTGAAAAGAGCTTCAAACATAGTGTGCAGAGAGAGAAAGAGAGAGAGACAGAACCACATGGATCATGTTGAAACATATATACCGGTACCCAGCTAGAAGCATTTAGAATTTTGTTCAAAACGAAGATCCGAATAATTAATTTCAAAGATATGAAAGTCATAAAGTAATTAAAATGCATTATTATTACCCAGTTCCCTTCCTCTCCCTCTTGGCAGCTTCTTGATGTCAACCAACTAAAAGTACATGAGTGATCGCCTCAAGATTCTGTAAAAGACAATGTGATGTAGACATTTATTGAAACTATAGTGACCGGTGAGTATCCAGAGATTGAAGCTACCTGTCATAAAAATTTTAAAAATTAAATAAAATTAAGGGCAGTGAAGAAAAGAGCATAGTAATTTTTTTTTTAGCAGTCATCCGGTGTATTATAATAAGTTCCTTCACACTGTGTTCCAAATATAATGGTGGTAGCTTCCTAACGGGTTAAATGATGGAAATGATATAATTAAAAAAATTATTTACCGGATTTAGTTTGAAATTATATATGATTAGGGTCCGGAGGTGTCAGCGTGCGAGGTATATGTAAGAAGAAGTAAAATATCAGATATAGGCTATCTTCCGCTATGCATTTAGTCACGTGGATCTCTTCACATATTCTCTAATTATATTCGACATGAAGGAAGTAATGACCTAATTAAAATCAACATATTAGATTATTTCTTCATCCACTTACAATTAATAATATTAGCGAGTGTGGGTCTCACACTAGCAATTAAAACTTCGGCTTAAAATTATCATGGTTGAAATGGTGTATAAAACCATTATAGTTGAAATATGCATTTTGCATCCTAATATCAAAAAATTCAAAGAGAAAATAAAAAAAATAATCTAATCTCCCGTTAAAATGAGACATGTGGTTCAATCAGATAGAATGAAAGTGTTCGTGCTTGTATCCAAACACCACTCTACTTCCCCTTAAAAACACTCCATATCATGTTGACTCTTATGTTAAAACAAATCCTAATTTTAAATAATTTTTAACTAATTTCGTTATTATAAATAATTTTTCTGCCTATAACATTTTTGTAGTTTAAAATATAAAGAATTAAATGCTAAATATAGAAAATATTGTAAAATGGGAAGTTGGTGAAAATTTTGATATTTAGAAACATGAGTCATATCTCATTTGTAATAACCAATACAGATTTAAAAGATTGAATCCTCCGTGATGTTAATGTGTCAAACTATTAGTAAACCCTCTTGGTAATTAGAAGAGCCCCTCTTGATCGATAGCAATTAATTTGTGTTTCAAAGAGTTGTAAAGTTGTATGATTTGGAAATCTTGTTCCTCAATTTTGTTAGATAGTATTTGAGAAAATTGAATTCTTTTAAGTTAAATTTTCACTTAGATTCTCTCAGCTCGAAATCTCTGTTATTAAAATCCTATGCCTCACTTTTTTAATTATTTAAAATTTTCATCACTTATTATTAATTAAGAATTAAAATTTCACTGCACATAAATTTCACGTAACATCATGCAAACCAAACTCGAGTATTTAAAACTTGACCCGTAATAGAAATTTCAACGGATTATAAATTCGCTGCAGTGAATTAAGATATTTAGGGTACTTTCAGAGCATGAGTTTGGAATGCATGCAGCTATTTTTAGTAAATAGAATTGGATAGTTGTTAACTTATTTTCTACATTAGGGGAATTAACCCATAAATAAATTAATTGTTCCTTTGTCGTGTTGCATGGTAACTTCTTTTTGCCTCCTCTGGACCACAGCAGAATAATGAACTCTCCGGGAGGAATGGTTGAAGAGAAAATTAAATGAACTTTTGAAAAAGTTAAATTTAATTTTTATATTAACTAATTCATAAAAAAAATTAAACTTTTGAAAAATAGGTAAAAATTTGTGTAGATTAATTAAATAAAAATTATATTTTATTTTTTCTTCTCATTTTCTTCGCTTAGAGATTTTTCCTTGGAAATTTACCTAATCAAATCTTAAATATGTTGGAAATCCATTGCAAAGCTAAAATTCGCAGCACTTGTGCTAAAAAGCATGGAAGTTATAGTTACTAGTTTTTCAATAAGTTATAGCTACTTTATAATAAAGTTTTAAGTAAAACCAACCAATATTTTATTGAAATATATTTACTCTTCTTTTAATTTTTTTATGAAATAAATACTTTTTTCCTCTAAAACATTTTAGTTTTAATTACTTAAAATCTATCCAAAAACTTATGAAACAAAATCTTAAAAAATAAAAAAAAAGTAACAAAATGTTTACATGAGTAAATAATTAAAATTAATTTTAATTTGGTTTAATATAAAAATTAAAAATGGTTATTATAAAATAAAAAACTATAGTTACATAAAAATATGTAGGAAATGTTATTTAATTTTAAATTTTAAATTTAAATATAAGATACCCATATGCAACGAATGTCACTATTATCAAGTAAAATATTAAAAAAGGGTTAACTAAGTTAGTTAAATAAAATATGTTAAGTATGAATACGATTGCAGCGTTCCAATATTGATCGTGAAACACTGTTGTAGTGTTGTGATTCATCATGCCGCCGCATACCACCGTCAACTGTCAAGTTGGAACCGTCTCTTCCCACTTAAATGTAATTTGAATATCCACATCAATATTCACCTAATCACCTAACAGTTTTATAGCATTTTTTACGATTTTTAAAATATTGATTATTTGTAAAATTCCTTCCAAAAGAATTTTATTATTTACAATTGCGTCAGAAAAAAAAAAATCATCACTATTTGTGAGAGACTCGTCACATTCTAGAAAGAAAATTCCTTACTCAAAAATGCCGCGTGATCGAGACGATTACATTGAAATTTCATTGAAAATGTAAGAGTCAGTCCTAAATTATATCAGTGTACTTAAGATTAGCATATTCATATACTTACTCAACAAGAGTGTCGTATACAAAAAGTACAGGTCTTACTTCTTTTCCGTCGTAAATACATGCACAAGAGAATATTTTGACTCTAATATTATTTTCTCCTTATTTTCTCATAAATATATAATTAACTTAAATATCTGAGTATTTTTATAAACCCTATATTCTTTAATATGGCGTATTTGGGAGACCTGACTCAAGTCGACCCATTTAAATCAAAATTTCATCGTTACACTTATACTCATCTTTTAAAAAGATTGATATTGTTTGATGTAAGAATAATAATAATTCTACGTGTTAAATAAAATTATATGAAATAAAATATATACTGTCTAAAAAAATTTAAACAAGTTGTCAATACTACACATGGGAAATTAATTAATTATGTGCTTTTGGAGGTTAATTTTTCAAAACTCTTTAAAGTGTATCACAAGACTCTAGCTGTATGTTGTCCCACTCTACATTTACGGGTCACATCTAGGCATGATCCACCAATATTATCAATCCCTTCACCTTTTATAAACAGAGCACCCTCTTGAATCTCTTGCATAGACCATTTTCTCAACCAACCCTTAACCCTTCTTCATTCATGAAAAGAGAACCACATCTTTCAATATACCCTTTTTGGTTTTCAGCTTCTCTTCTTGTCCTCTAAATCCAAATTGCATGGATAAAGAACCTTCCATTGTCATGGCTTCAAACTCACACAACAACAATAATAACAATAGCAACAAGGAAAATTCATATTCTTCTTGGACTCGCATGCAGAACAAGCAATTTGAAAGCGCACTTGCCTTGTATGATCAAGACACCCCAGATCGGTGGCAAAATATAGCAAAAGTAGTTGGTGATAAATCAGTTGAGGAAGTTAAGAGACACTATGAAATTCTATTGGAGGACCTTAGCCATATAGAGTCTGGACGTGTTCCAATTCCCACCTATAAGTCCACAGATAAAAATCAAGAGAGGTAAATTTCCTTTGATTTTGCTTCTACATATTTCTTCTCTTACTATTTTATTTTTCCCCCCTCATACATGCAATGCTTAATTATGGATTCTTACCTCTCTTTTGCTCTTTCATTGATTTATTTATCCTCTCTTAGATAACTTTCTCAATGAGTATCTGCAAGAGAAAAAAAAAATAAACTTTTCTCATAATTTAAACTAATTTATATATCTATATATTAAAATTAATTTTTGAGGAAATTAAATGTAAATATTTCTATAAATTAATTTACACAAACTAATTTAAATTTTTGAGAGAATACTAATTTATTTTATTTATTTATCCTTCTTCTGTAAATGTTTAATGAGAAATTTGTCCAGTAATCTTATAGATATTAATTTGGGTGTCTAAAGTTATTCTATTCTTATGTAATGATGAGTATGGAGATATACAGTATGTAGTTCAACAGCTTAGAGAGATTATTGGAGAAAATTCAAGATCTGTAAAGTTTCTTAGAAAATAAAATTTTAAGATATTTCGACTGTGTCTCGGATAGATGAAATGTGGTGATTTAGTTTCTTTTAGTAAAAAATGTTTGAAAAATAAATTATATTATTAGGTAAATACTTTAAATTTATAAATTGTTTTTTAAATAAAATTATTTTTTAATTGAAATTTATGATTATATTTAACGGATTCTTTTAACTATTTTTTCACTCTTCATATTAAGGGTATATTCAACTGAGATCTTGACAGAATGTTTTTCTTAATGAAAAGTCTTATATGTTTTAAAATATTTTATAAGAATAGAATGATTTATAGAATATTTTTAAAAGAATTTTATAATTTCATACGAATATAATGAATTAATAAATTTTATAATTTAAATTTTATAGAATTTATATTATAAAAATCTACAAAATTTAAAAGAATTCTGTAACTTTATCATATTGGATTTCATGAAAATAGTGCACGATAACTCTTAATTTAATTTTAAAACAAATTAATAGTAAAGATTAAAATTTAATTACAAAAATTTATATCATTATTATTATTATTGGATTATTAGTTTCACCCCTTTATTATTTTTATTATTATTATTATATTATTTCCGCTATTGGTAATAGTAGTCATAAAAGTGATAGAAATAGTTGTAATAATAATATGTGACAGTAATAATAATAGTGAAAATAAAAATAATAATAATAATAATAACATATAATATATGGTGATATAGTGTTAAAATAATATCTTGTGAGAAAAAATTAAAAATTTTGAAAATTTTTTAAGAATGAAATTATTAAATAAGTGATGTATTTATATTTTTTATTAATAGTTTTATAGAATTGATTATAATCATATCGAACAATATATTGAAATTCATATATTTTGTAATACTAAAAAAAATTAAAGTTGTAAAATGTCCTAGTTGACTATTAAGAGATTTTAATAATTTCTTGAAAAAATTATAATTATCATAATTCTTTGATGACTTTTTAAAAGAATCATTATTACATAAATTAATACCTTAAGACTTTAATGATTTTTTAAAAGAATCATAAGTATTTTAGTTGAATATTATAATTTTTTTCATCATTTAAAAATCTTAATTAAATATCACAAGATTTTTTTATATAAAAAAACATTTAAAATCTTTAAAATCTCGATGGGATACAGATTCAACTTCTTCTTTTTTTTTATCCCTAAAAGAAGTTAATTATCTTTAAACTATTTTCTAATAAACTTCCCACATAAAAATTAATTTTAATTGTAATTAGATTATAACAATAATAAATTATACACATAGTTGAATTTTAAAATAATTTAATTTTCATAGTTACTTGAAGCAAACAGTCTATATACATTTAAACGTTGAAAGATTTACTTATAAACAAAAAAAAAAGTAAAGAAAAGTGAGCATGTCAAATACACATACAATTATTCATGGCTAATGTCAACTAGATATTACTGTATGAATTATTCACGAAGATTTCACATTTTTAAGATCTAATATTTCTAAAGTGATGGTATACATAAGCATACGCCAAAGTCCCTCATAAAATGCATCATTTTTTTTATAAAATATTTAACATCTAGGGAGATATTTAATAACCAATGAGAAAATCCGTGAAAATATTATTTACAAAAATAAAATGTAACTAAATTTTTGGTGCTTAAATATTACATCAGCACATATTCAGGCAAGTAAGGAATTTGACTATTCGACGTACGTCGTCACGCAGACAAACTAAGAAGTTTTAACTTTGAGGTGAAAGTAAAGCACTTGATAAAAGAAAATTGGAAAACTAAATTAATTTCATTTGTCATGTTTTGTTAATAGTGAGAAAAACCAAATTTAAAATTAATTATTTTAAAAATTTAATTAATTTTTTAGTACATCAGTTTATTTAAATTTTGTTAACAAACACGAGGAATTTATCCGTTTTGGGCCGTCTCTTACATGTAGAGGTACTATGTATATTTCTAAAAACATGTGATAATCTTTATTTGTTTCATTGTTTACATTCCAACAATCTTCTCTCAAACAAAAAGACCATGGCCTAAACCCTCGTGATTTTACTTTTAGATTTCTTCCAAAATTGTCTCTTACCAATTTGTTAATGATGGTCGTTAAGCCGGTCCAAGTCAAATGTTAATAAACACAAAGGAGAACTTCACACACACTTTGGGTCTAAGCCTTTAAGTCGAATGTTGACATTCTTTGTTTTTTAATGTGGAACATTGTTTCTATCCCAAAATTTATTTTTTTTTAGTCCTTTTTAAACTAGTTTTTCTAGTTTTAATTCTCAGACATTTTTCTCTTATTATTTTTAGTCTTTTTAATAATTTCTTATTAGATGATTATATAAATAACACTTTGTGACATTTAAAATAATTTAGTAAAAATTATCATAAAATAATACTCATTTAATGATTTAACGAAAGAAATTAATAAGTAAGATTTAATGAAATAGGGATAATACATTATAATTTTTGTTATAGCTTTCTACATTAACAAATTGTTGCTTGATTCACAGGCCCTCAAGTATGTTAATCAGCATTGAATTCATGAATTCAACTCAAGTTTCTTCAGCCACTCATGAACACATGAACGCAAAAGACTGAACACTTTTACTTGTTTAGCTATTCTCAATTCTGTCCTTCAAACTTTAACCATTTTACTTTTCTCTTTTCAGTTCAGATGCTAAGAGAAGAATTACCACTTGCACGGTGTTTTGTTTTCTGTTTTCAAAATCCATTTATAAATCATTTTTTAAACTAGTTCTTGAAATCAAGAGAAAAAAAAAATTGTTTGAAAGATTGGGAATCCTTCTCGTGCTTGCAAAAGTTGTTTCGATTTCTATGATTACAACCTTATTTTTCATGTCTACAACATTGTATTCCATGAAGTTTGTAAAGCCAACATTCGTTACAAAAGAAAAGGAGCATGTTTTGAAATCTTAGAACTAGTGGTAGTCATTACATATATATACATATTTAAAGATTAGTTAATTCAATTTGATATATCTTGTTTTCTTACAAACAAGTTATGAAGATCATTTATCCATATTAGCAACGAAAATTTGTCACTAATTTAAATCATGAGCAAAACTATTAGAAAAGATTTAGAGGTCAATTATATCTGCTCAATTCATGTAATCAACGTTAGCTAATGGAAAATGCTTAGTTGATATTATAGTTGTTACATTGAAGAATAATTATACTTTTTATGGTAACATAAACTCAGAAAAGAGAGATTATCGTTGGAGACTTCAAAATACCAAATTTTAATTCGAAAAATTTTCAAAATGACAATAGCTTTAATTTCCCAAGAATTGTGGAAGATTTGAACTGAAATTGACTCAAGTAGCCCAAGTTCATGCTCATGTAAAGTCCACCAAATAGTAAACATATTTTTGAAATTAATGAAAACAAGTGAGTATATAAACTCTCTGAGTGAAAGTTGTTTTGTAAGATGGTGGCCAAAATACACAGATTTAACTATGACATGAAAAATCATTGATGCATGTTCCAGATGTTCCATAATAATCTGATAGGGGAAATGAATAATTCAAACAAACAAAATAAAGCCTTCTGTTCCATGCTCCATTCATTGATGGTTGTGTCATTCAAATCAGGGAACAATAACCCCTGATTTGGGTCTTCACTTTCCTTCAAATGGCACAAGTTTTCACGTTCGGGTCTGTGTACATCAAACTGCATGTAAGATTCAAGTTCATCCTATAGAATTTTATAAATTAGAGGCTAGATTATTATCAGGATCTTTTATCTTTTAAAAGGTTTACATTGGTCTTCTATTTTTCAAATTTGAATCAATTCCTTGAAAACAAAGGTTGTTTCTAAAAATTTGGGACAAAGTTTTTTTTTCTTTACTGATTCAAGACATAAAACTTATTTATTAGATCCATCTACATCAAAATTATGAAACTCTTTTAATCAAAAGAATAAAATAAGTTTAAAGATTATGCAACATAGTCAGTTAATTAAGATTAGATTGTAGGACATTTTAAAAATTTTATTACCAAATTAACAACCCACCATTTAATTAAATTTTGCAAAACCTTTTAGGAATTTTATTGTTAAATTAGATTTTTGTAAGACTCTTTAATGATTTTGTTATCATTGTAAGATTTTTAAGAATTTTAATCATAAAAAATAGAGTTCGAATTAATTGACAGTGTAAAATACTTTAATACATAACTCTTTTTCTCTAATAAAATTCACATAAATGAGTCCCAGTACATAATCAACTCTCTCTCTCTCTCTCTCTCTCTCTCTCTCTATATATATATATATATATATATATATATATATATATACTCTGAAAACATCATATTCTTTTTTAATACTTAAAAAATCTCACTTTTAATATATTTTTACCATGTTTATCTTCTTAATTCAAAACATTAACTAAATTCCATAATTTTTATGCAAAAAGAATCCAAGTTTAAAAAAGAGTCCAAAATCATATTTCAAAACTGAAAACGGTTACTAGTTCAAACAAATCAACTCAAATTTAAAAGTTAAAAAATTAAAGTAAATCTTTTTGTTAAAAAGCTCAATAGAATCTTAAAAATATGATTAAAAAAACAAAAATAAATAAATTTAGCCTAGGAGAAATCCTCAAGTAAAAAAATCAATGGATTATAATTTATGAAAGTAAAACTATCAAAACCATACATTTACATTGATCAATGAAAGTCATCTCCCTACTATATCATATAAGTCATCAATGAAACTAACAACATTAACACTAATCATTAGAAAATGAAAAGCAGCAAGACAAATATGTGGGGTGAAGAAAAGGAAAGTTTTTTAACATAGGGCAAAAAGTAAAGCCTCATATGTCAACATTTTATGCATCCGGAATACAAAGGACTCTGATAACCTAGTAAAATTTGTACAGTCCAACCTTCCTTTACAACATGAAAAGACTAACTCATAATCATAAATATTATAATATTAATATCCCTGCCGCATCATAATCAGGCATGGCCATTGGCATTAGTACCACCAAGCCTGAGCCTGATTCTAGGTATTACACTAACAAATGTACAATTTCAAGTACAACTATCATTCATTACTTCACTACCTCAATACAGACAGGGCCATTAGCAGTACCACATATGCAAGACAAAAACAGCAGGTGCTTGTATTTTCCTCTGTTAGCTGTACATTTTCTATACCATCTGTGCAGGATGTAGAGTCAGAACACTGATCCTCCTCTCTGCATACATGAAATAGTTTTGGTTAGATACAGATAATTAAATAAGATGTAAAATATTTTAGAAGTTCATGAAGATGTCAATAGTATTATCCACTTCATGTCATATAACTCTATGAAGACATTCATGACTCATCCAACTACAACAAAAATTTAAGAATAATCCATCATTTTGATCCAAATGTAAAGATCCAACAACTTGGTCCACAAAAATGAAAATTAGCAAAATAATTCTTGAAAATGTAAGATGTTGTTTACCATTTAGTCTCTGAAAAAAATCTATCATTTTAATTTCTGAAAGTTAGGGACTAAAATGACAGGAAATAATAAAATGCAGGAATTAAAATAATAATAAATGGTTAAATTCAAGGGGACTATTTTGTTATTTTTCATCTTTCATAGATTAAATTACCCGATTCTCACTTTCAAAGAACCAAATGGTGATTGACTCAAAATTTAAATACAAGTAAAGCAGGGAGTCTAGGACATCCTTGAACAAAGTGTAAATCATTCATCATGAGAATTACTCAATTGCAAAACATTAGAAGCCTTAATAGATCACCTTACTTGATGATGCTACGATAAAAAATTATCAAACCTCACGGTTGAATGGAAAGGAAATTTTTCTTCAAAGGAAAATTGCAATATACAGTTATACACACATGCATGTTTTGTAAAGAATGTCAAGTGAGTCTGTACACAGATTACATAAATCAAAATAGAGTGTAGTTTTAGAGGGAAAGGGAAATAAGTAAATATGAATTTCATGAATACACAAGACAACCTATATTGATGCAATTGTAAAATAGATGAGTAAGGGTCAATTTGAGTGTTTTTCCCCCAAAAATACTTAGAGGAGGAAAAAATAAGAAAAAAATAAAATTTATTTCTTCAAAATAAGCTTTTCATTAGCTAATTTGTAAGAAGTCCCACTCTCACATGTTTTAGAAAAATTAAAAGATAGAGCTTCCGTAAACTAACTAATGAAAATTAACTTAAAATTTTGGAAAAGTAAATTCCATTTTTTCTTCTAAATTTCTTCTACTAAAGTTCTTCTGAAGAAAATCACCCAAATTAGCCTAAATATATGAACCAAAATGAAAAGGAAATTTATGGAATTGGAAATACCCCCAGCAGCAACCAATTTCTCCACACGGGCCACGATGTGCTTCCCATAGGTATACTTCTTCAGGGCGTTCAGGTGAACCTTTATTCGATTAAGGATTAGCTCCAGTTGGTGGTCATCACAGGTTTCCAGCACTTTCTGTACAACATAGTTTGCAAACTGATCCTTCATCATAACCTAAAACCATAGAAGCAAAATATGAGAAAAGAATATTATAAATTTTAAGCCTAATTTGTAAAAACAAACTGATATATAGATTAATGGTCAAATGAAAACAACAAATTGACAAAGAAAAATATAAGTAGGCCCTGAAATCCCATTAAATACCTGATTTCCTTTTAAACCAAATACCGTCACAGCTTAATTCAGTGAAGTATATGGTTGTATATTAGCATTACTCTTTCATAAAGAGAAAACTAACAGAACACATACTCTGACAACAAGAACAAGATGAGCCAGTAAACACAAGAACTCACAGAATGAATTTTTGCTTCAACAATCCAAACTAATGTTGCACATAATTCATATCTTTAAATTCCAAGCACAAGCCATAACAAAGAAAACTTTTATTGAATAAAATGACATAATGCACAAAGAATGGTAAAGAAGCATAATGATAAAAAACAAAAGATTTTGTTCATTGATGGGGATCATAGTGCATGCACAAACCTGTAGGGGCTCATTTTCATAAGTGGAACCAAGCATCTCATTCACAAGGTGTTGACGCTCTGTAGGCGTTCCAAAAGTTAGGCACTTCTCTATAACATTAGAGGCAAACTTCTGCTGGCTCATCTGCACTATTTGCCCAGTTAATTCCTTGACTATAGCAGAACGCTCATATGGCTTGCCATGCTCTAGCACATGCTGCAATTTTTAACCAACAATCAGAGACTTTTAAGGAAAATGAACTAAATATAAAGAGGCAATAAAAAAAAAGTTATCCAACAAAATTAGCACAAATCTGTCAGTAATTAGATAGTTAACTAATTGTTGAAATATGTTAGTTAATTAGTGTGGTGATATCATTTAGATTATACCTAAAGAGATTTAATAATTGATTTGATGTTATGTATACTTAATTGATTTTTATACTAATTGTTCAAAATTAGTCACTGAAAATACTAAGGGATAAGAAAATCTGGTAGCTGCAAACACGTAGAAAATAATCGAAAAACAAACCTGCACAACATAATTCCCATATTGGTCTTGTGCTAACATACAGACAGACTGCAAAATCTCATCCATCATAATTTTCTGTGTTCTGGGATCATGACAGTACTCCAAGACTCGCTGCTCATTGAAACATAACTAGCTTAGAACTATAATGTTGATCTTTCAAGCTATCAATCCAGCTGTTATTTTACACAACTTAAAGCAGAAGATGCAACTGTTACCTGTATAACACGGCAACCATAAGGATGAGTTGACAATGCTACAACCTGGTCATAAAAGGTTGAAACAATGAACTGGATTGCATCTTCAGGTACACATTCAATACACTTCTGGATGACATGGTTTCCATTTTGATCACGTACACAGCGCATAATATGACCATCCAACTCTGTAACCATTTTTGTCTGCTGATCCATATCAACAACTTCAATAGCCTAGACAGTTTAGAAGAGAAAAACAAAATAAATAATTGTTAATTTTACCATCAACCCAAACAAATAACAGCAGCACTCTACATCCAAAGCACAATAAAACAAAATATCAGTGTCAAACAATAAATAATTGCATATAAGCAAAAGAAACACCCAATGAACTTGTCTCACTTAAAACATCATACAGACAAGTTAACAAAACTATTGGACACCATAGCATGCCTGACATTAAGAAAATGAAAACAAAAAAATAATATAAAGACTTCAGTTGCTCTCAAACATGCACCCACCCATTAAGTAAAAATGTGAAATGTTTAAAATAAATACCTGCCAAGATGTACCAAATACCAAATAAAAGATAAAAGTGGGACTCATTGTGATTATTTCCACAGGGTGTCTTGACAACCCTTCAACGTGATATCTCATTCAAAAGAGAGCCAGTCTAAAGGCAGCTATAGTAAGAGTTTGTGTAATACCGAGCTGACGTGTTCCTGAACTTTTCACATAGAATATAACATTGAAAAACATTACTCTCCACAGCAATTTTTCACATAAAAAAGAAACATAGTAGTCGGTCTTGGATAGGCATTGTAGCCAACCCCAAAATATAGCAAACCATGGAGTGATGTCTTGTATCATAAACAAATAAACAATAAAGGAAGTTCCTATACAAATTTAAAAAATAAAATAAAACCAGCATCCATATTAGCCAATATGTTATGAACAATTTGCAGAAGTCATAGCAAGTTTTGCAAGCACAACCAAGCAAATCATGAATAAAAAGACAGTTATTAGTATTACTGAAGTGGGACATTATTGCCAATCACCAACACAAATGGAAACTGATGTCTCTTTCATTCAGAATAGATTTTCCATTGTGGAAAAAACAATTAAAGGAATGACTAACAATTAATGAGTGCCCTGATCATATTAAGGAAACAAAAAATAAATTGTATCGTAAGAAAAGTAACACGTGATATAAAAAACTAAATCATTTAATGATGGGTACTACAAGCTACTTAACCAGAGCCCTTAGGGTTCTAGACTACTAGTTAGTAAAATCTTAGATTACAGCATGATCTCTATGGAAGGGAGAAGGCTTCTTTAAGAACTAAAAAACAAACACGACATATAACTACACTAACAAACAGCACGATTGACAACTCTGTAACAAACTACAATCCATCACATAGAACTGCAGAACTTGTAGAACATAAAAACAAACACTAGATATAAATATCATAAGAGTCATAAGGTAGATAAATTGATAAGCAGACCTTCTGGATAACTCGGCAGCCATACATTTGAAGACTTAGGGTCAGCACATGACCGGTAAGTTGATCAGCAAGTTCTCTTATTTGTGCTGCTGTTCCATGTTCAAAAAACTAAACACAAATTGAAATATGTTAGGCATGTATAGAGCAAGCTCCAAGTTTTTTGCTTTATATATCAAACATGCTTGAACATAACAATTACCAAAAAATAATAAACTACATCTTACAATTTAAAATTGAAAATATGATGAGTTTCCAATTATGGCATATGTACAACAAAAAGATCAAAGTACCTTCTGAATCACATAATTACCAAAGACATCAGTCATTAGAGTAAGTGCTTGAGGCATGATTTCATGGAAAACCATGTTTTTCTCTTCCATCGAGGCCGTCTCAAGTTTCTGTTGGATAAAACGGCTTCCGTACTGGTCAGCACTGTTTAAGAGGGAATATAAAACAAAGTTAGCCAAATATTTAAAGCAAAGAAGCAAAACATAGTATGATCACCAGTATGCACCTGAACTCAACAACATGTCCAGCAATTTCCGAAAGTTCAAAACATTTGGTCTTATTACTTTTGAATTCATCAAGCAAGGAAGACGCATAGTTCTCATCTACAGTACCAGTGGTGTCTGAAGGCCAAGCTCCCATGAAAACCCCAGCCATGTTCCTCATCCCAGACAAACGCATATTCCGTTCACTTTGGTTTATAGGACTACTCGGTCCATAGAGGGAGTTTGGGAAAAGGGAACCAGCTAGAGGGCTTCCTGGATATGATGTAGGCATACCATATGATGGATTTCCATAAGAATTAGGGCTCAAGGTAGCTGATTTACCAAGGTATGGAACAGTGAAGTGTGATTTTTGGGGGACGATTAAAGACTCAAGATAAGCTTTTTGGAGGCCAAGTAAATCTGTGTGTTCCCTATTTATTGCTGATTCATTAAGGGCAGCAATCTGTGCAGCAGAAGCAAGATCCCCCGATCTCAGATACTGAAGATACAAAGGGTTCATCAAGGGTAACTGTTGAGTGTTACCTGCAGTGTGAGCTCCCAACCTGCTTGAATTTTGTAATTCTGATGCAGCCAACAAAGGTCCTAAATTTGCACCTCTTCCCTGGGCTCTAGAGTCCATAGCATTCAATCCTAGTGCAGATGCAGCATTTTCAAAGAAAGGAGGCACATTACCGCACCCAAGCTGGCTTGCCATCATGGATGGTGATGAAGGATTAATAGTATACCCAGGCATGCCATAGTTAGTATATGAGATATCATCAACATTCTGGTAGTGAGCTGGTGAACCACCTCTGCCAGTAAAAGTTGGAGTAGAAGGTCCTTTTAAATGTGAGTTAACAGAAATTCCACCAGCCTTGTGAGATTCTAGCTGCTCGTTTGCATATCCTGGTGATTTATTCAGATCCAATCCAAAACCACTGCTTTTATTCACTTTCAAATGGGGCTGGGTGGCAGAAGGACGCTGAAAAGGCAATGAATCAGGACTGTTCAAGTAAGGGCGCTGCTGTTTGAAACTGTGAGTAAAATCTGATTCATTGTGCCTAGATGATTGGGAATGTTTCTCATCATCTATCCTATCACTTGCGGACAAATTCATACTAGCCAAAGCAGATGCCAGATCTGCAGACTCATTTAGATTAGATGAGACAGCATTGTATGAATTTTGACCATTAGAGCCTTTTTTATCAGCAGAACTCGTCCTGCCATCACCAATGGGTGGAAGGCAAGGACTATTAGCTCTAGGTAAAAGTTGAGCATCAGGGGTGCTACTCCTTGATAGGGGGGATCCCAAAGCAGAAGCATAAGTTTGAGACCCCGAACCAACAAAATTTTGGGCAGCAGAAATGCTGTGCTTATTTCCGCCAGACCGAAAGGCATCCAATTCTTGATGCATATAAGCAAAACGGGTTTCTGATTTTTCAGCAACATCATCAAAAAAATTATTGCTTGCCAGATTATAAGGATGCTTGGAGGCAGCTGATGCATTATTTATTTCATCCTGCATTGAAACATGACAAACGAAACATCCAAAAAATTTAGCTGAATAAAATGATAATACAAGAAGTGGTGATCAATGCAAATGTAATAAATCTTTTCATCACAAAACTAATTAGTATAGAAAAATTATAGATTTGAAGGCCATAAAATTGCATCTTTAAATTCTTTGAATTGAGCTCCAATCAGAAATGAAAGGCGGTTGGAAAAAAGGAAATCCGAATGATACAAGCAAACAGAAAGTATGCAACAACGGTAGAGCGACTCGATAGTCCACTGAAACATGTGCCTAGTCAGCATAGACGAGACAAAGACAGCACTCTTCGAAGAGATTCCAATCAGAAAAAACAGAAAATAAAAGGAGTAACTATCCCAAAATTAATCAATTTGCAATCCCCAAGCCCAATGCAGCCAAAGCATGTCTCAGTTTAATCCAAAAAGGATGACAGCACAACACTAGAGGCATTTTAAGGAGGCAAAACAGACAAAGCTATGAAAGAGCCAAATTTTCAATTTCAACAAAAGTTTCTTGTTTGATAATGATTCAAACAATTGCCCTCAGAAACCCAACTCTCAAACACACCCAATAAACAAAGTAAATGAGTGTGGGTCAGTTGGAGTGTTTATCTAATTTACTTATCTAAAAGTTAAAATTAGCTTTTTATTAGCTAATTTGTAGAAAGTCCGCCAACTTTTAGAAAAATTAATGGAGAATTTCTACTGATTAGTACATAGAAAACTAATTTTAACTCTTGGAGAAATAAATTTCATTGTTTTCTTCTTCTCCTATAAGTCATTCCGGAGAAGTTCACCCAAACTGGCCTAGCGTCATGGTACCCTCCAAGGCCAATCACTTTGGCTGAGTTGACGTCAATATCTTGGACTGACATACTTCCAAAGATTGGTTACCAAACTCAATGTAGTTAACAAATGATCTTGGCGGTTCTCAAATACTTCACGCTAGTTGGGGATCAAAGGTACCACCACAATGATATCAACCACCCCTCCTCCCCTAAATCCGGGATTGAAATTCTCCAACATCCAAATACAGAACTCATTGTTGAAAGAACTGGCCATAAAGAATCTCAGGACTGACAATGGTTCTTCCATGACCAGGACAGTGATGCATGGCTTTCTACAATTCCATTCAATGAACACAAACTCACGCACGCATACACTACCGTATCTTTAACTCTTCAATCATCGTATCAAACCAACAATCACTAAAAGTAACAAAACCAAAACATCAAACACAAACATAAAAGTAACAAAATATAATAGACAAACACACAAAATTTCAATTACAAGTTACTAACACCAAAAACAACTCTCACCTGAAACAGCTCAGCAATGTTCCTCTGCCTACTCCCAAGGCCCAATGCCGGCAAGCCAATCAACCCGTCATCGCCTCCCCACTGGGCATCGCCCTTCCTATGCTTCAAACCACTCTCCTCCTTTGCACCAAACCCACCAGGGGGTACAGAAAACAAAGAACCATCACCACCTCCAATTCCACCATCATTACACACCCTTCCCCTATCATCAACACCCCCCACGTTAGAACCACCTCTCAACCGCTGCACGAACCGCCAATCCTCCTTCGACGCCACCGCTGGCGGCGGCAACCGCGGATTCAGATTCACATTCGCATAGTAATAATTCGCGTAATTCGGATCAGCCCGAAGCTCCTCCTCACTCCCAAAACCACTTCCACCGCCTCCACCGAACCCCGCCGCCGCTGGAGAACCCTCAAACATCCCTCCCACTGCCGTCATAGACCCCTCCACAGTCGGAGGCGCCGACCCACTTCGCAACTGCGCCAGTTCTCTCTCCCTCAGAACCGCCAAATCTTCACCGCCGTATATACCCTGCAGCATCATCGATCGAATCGCCATATCAGACATCATCTTCGTGTAACCGTCATTCACCATTACACACCGCAAAAAGAAAACTTCACACTCAACCCACTGAGAAAAAATAGAAAACGAAAACAATATCACAACGAAAAACACTCAACACGTTCAAAACCGGTCCACTGTCAACAGTTTCGAATCTAAAATTTTAAACTACCCAAAAAAAATGGCTTTTTTTTTTTTCTTATTCTGGTTATGGTGATTATTATTATTCAGTAACACAAGTTACAAGGGATGAAGTGCGAAAAAGCTTCAACTTTGTTGATGGGTTTCGCTATTATTTAGATGGGTCGGAATTTAAACGAGGATCGGGGCTTCAGAGTGAAGAAAAGGAACGCGGAGTTTCGACTATGTTTTGGTCCATGTTAGAACTTAGAAGTGAAACACAAATACTGGTGAGACTGCGAGTGTGAAGATGGTAGGGAGTGATAAGTACGAGAATTTCGACATTCTCAACCGTTGGATTGATCTTTGACGGTGCAGATTAATTGTAATGAGATTTGTTATTACACTCTCCTTAGGGTTTCTATTTTTTTGGTTTATGTTTGCATTAACCCACTCTCACTCCGGTTTTCTGTGTGCCTAGGGTATAAAAATAAATACAGATTTATATATTATAGTTACCTACTAATAAATTAGATTTTTTTTATGATCAGAAAAAAATTATTACTAATATTAATAAATGTATTAGAATAATAAATTGTGATTGGTTAATTATAAAACACTCTCCTATTTTAAAAAGTTTGAAACACTGTTTTTGTGCTTTTTGCTACCAATAGTGTTGTGTCGTGTAGGAGATTAGGTTCTTCTTGTGTTACTAAGGCATGAAACTTAAAAAATAAAAAATGCAAGATTTTGCCATATTCAGAAAGGATTGCTTGCAGAATAGTTGAGTATGGAACTCAATTTGAACATAAAATTTTCCACTGGTTCCTTAATGTTGGGAGACATTAGATTTTAAATAAATATTGTTGATTGTATTATTTTGTTTATTGTATTTATATAACTTAATCATGTAAAAGAGAAAAACACATTGAAATAATGCATACTTCATCATGTGGTATCTTGTAGTGTATAGTGAACAAAAAATAAAGTCAAAGAGTCAAAAAAAATTATTAAAGATGGAAAGTCAACTATCCTCTTTACAAAGTTACAAAGATATTTAATTCTTAAACTAAGAATCTAAATAAATCTTCATAAGTTATGTTTACTAATTTAATTGCATAACTTGCTAGACGTCACTCCTAAAATCGTCCTCATAATAACTAATTTTATATTATTTATAGTGTTGATTAAAAAATTTAATTAATACTACTTACATGTAGTATTATTAATTTTATTAATCCTAAAAATATCATTAAAATATTAATTAAATATGAAGTAATTTAAAAGTTATATCACTACATAGAGAGTGAATATGGTAAAATTAGTTTACATCTAATATCATTAGTACTTTAATTAGTTATATTTAAATTTAGAGAGAATGATTGTGTAAATCATATTTCCAGTAATTAAAAAATATTTAAATCATATTATAAGGTATAATTATTGAAATGAAAAATGTATGGGTTTGTGAAAATTTGATGCTTATTTTAAGGTATAAGGACATGTGTATTTGATGTTTATTTTAAATCACATTATCTATATTTTATTTTTGTATTTTTCAGATTGCAATGCAAATAATTTTTCAAACTGTTTTAATGTTTCATTTAATTTCATTTATGACATTACTTTCGATTCAGAGAGGACATGAAGAGGTGTCAACATGGTTGCATGCATGTTTTGGCCGCATTACAAATGTTGAAGAACTCGGGTCTCAGAGCAACACATCATCGTCAAGTTCAGAATGAGAGTTACAACAAGTAACTACTCCTAAGCATGACGTCAAAAAAAAAATTATGAGTTTTAATATAAATTTTTTAGTTTTAAATATGATTTTTATCTGAAAATAAGTTTATATTAAACTCAACTGAAAATTAAATACACATGTTAAATGTATTTCTATTGAAAAAACATTATAAACTTCAATAACAATGAAAAAAATGACCTAAATTACTAATATTAGTATATTTGTGAAGATTGAAGAGAGTTTCCTTTCTCATAAGATTTGCGTGTGTGCGAATATTTAGTGAATCAAAATTTGGTGACACAAACCGTATCCAAGTTTATGGCTGAGAAAAAGATTCAAGTTTAAACTTCAACTCATCCGGTTAAGTCTAAAACAGTAATGATTACCATCTTCAATAGGAAAAGGGTAAAAAGTTTGAAATCAATTATTAACTTATTTGCTGAAAAATTATGTAAGTAATTTTAAAAATTCATCAATTTTATATTATAACATTGAATAAATAATTTCAAAGATTTTTCAATACTTAAAAAAATTATATAATTAGATTTTTAATTTTATATACTATTTATATATTTTTTTATTTTAATAAGAAAGACAAGTTAAAACTACCTCTACTTGGATAGCAAAGTGAAATGGATCTTGGAAAAAGTTGTGCAACCTTTACTGGTTTAGAAAAATTTAAAATAAACTAGCATATAAATTTAGGTTAATTTGTAATTATTTTGAATTTATTTTTATAGTGGTTAAAATCTGTCACCAATTAAAATAAATTAGAACAATATTGAGGTAGGGCGAAAAAAAAAAGTTAACCTATGATCCCTTACGCCATTTTTCTCAGGATATTTTAGGCGACATTTTTTGTTTTTGGTGATTGTCGTTTGCATCAAGAAAACTACATTATAAACAAACTATCATTTTCACAAAAACAAAAAAGAAAATATAAGGTTGAATTGATAACAACTGAACATTAAAAAAAAATTGATGCTACGTACCTCAAGAATCAAAACCTTCTGCTACGTGTCTAAAAAACTCCATGGAGAAACCATAACATTATATACGTAGGGAAAATTACATAGAAAAATGCAATTGCACATGGAAAAACAGAAACTCAACATTTATCATAGGCAAAGTAAATTTGCATAATCTCAACTTACCCTAACACGCATACCAGAAACTTGTATTAATACAATAGAGTTTAAAAAATTAACAAATCGAGATTGTGAATAAATTGTAAGTAAGAAAAAAATAAAAAATAAAAATCAAAGAATCCCTTTAGTAACAGCAAAGAGAAAAAAAAGTTAGTATAAAGATATGGGCTATTTTGTGTGCATACGTTGGCCGAATCTCAAACCCCATTCGGTTAGGTCAAAGTTAAAGCCCATAAGCTGTGATCTTATTTCAAATATTAGTTCGGGTTCAATTGGTTTATAAGTTATTGGACCGACACTCTCCTGGCTAGTCATTATTTGGATTGTGTAAGTCTTTTAAAACAAATATGAATCTCTAAATAATTCTTTGATCCTTTTGTTATTTCTATATATCAGAATATATCAGTAACTTCTTTTTGTTTCTTTTATCTTAGATAATTAGTTAATTTAGCATTTTGCTTCTTTTAGCATAAGTTATATTCAGTATCTATGAATCATATAACAAATTGTTATAAGATATATATAAATATATATTATTTAATAAAGTAAATAAATATAATATATTAAAAAATCATGATAAGTTAAAAGACTTATATAAAATTTATATTTTTATTTGTGTAACATTTTTCTTGAAAACTTATTTTTTGAGATAAAAATTAATTAAATAATATAATTAAAACTAAAATAAAAAATAAACCTAAAAGTGGGAAATATATTTTAATTTTAAGATAAAACATTAAAAGGTATAGAGGAAAATCAGAAAAAAAGATAAAAACTATCCAAAATAAAAAACAACTTTTCAAATAGAAAAATAAGAATTTCAAAGAAAATATAATTCAACAAATCCTCAAAAGAGTATTAAAATAAGAATAGATAAAAAAGAGTAAAAAAAAAGTGAAACATTTTCGGCCACAAAAGTATGTTTTTCATATGAAAGATAGAATAAGTTAATTTGAATAAAAGATAAAATAAGAAATTTTTATAAAAAATATATAATCATGCGTCACAGAAAGAAACAAAGTTATGAACATTTAAGAAAACTAAAAAAAAAAAATCAAATAATGACAATGGAGGATGAATATTAAACTTATACTAAACCAATATGCACATAATTGTAAGAGTTAATTTTGGCAAGTCAACCATATAAGAACACTTTGAATGTATCTGCCTTCGATTTTGAGATTGTGGATATACATAGAATTATCTAGCAGGAGTTTTAAGCATTGCATAAACAACTCAAGCACACAACTCATGGTCAACCAAAACAAAACAAATACAGCCTCAATTCAAATTTTGGTCTTAATGTCAGAAAACTTTTGAGTAAAGGATTTGCTGCTAATAGAACACATAAAATATATATTAATGATCAAGTCTTATTACAATGCACCAATAGAAGAAAAAAAAACATTATAATAGTGTTCTTTTCTTAATATCCTAAAGGATAGTGATGCATGGCTTTCCACAATTCCATTCAACAAACACAAACTCACACACACCCATACCTTAACTCTTCAATCATAGTACAAAACCATCAATCACCAAAAGTAGCAAAACCAAAATATCAAACACAAACGTAAAATTTAGAGAGAATGATCGTGTAAAGCATATTTCCAGTAATTAAAAAAAAATATTTAAACCATATTATAAGGTATAATTATTGAAATGAAAAAAAAAAATGTGTGGGTTTGTGAAAATTTGATGCTTATTTTAAGGTATAAAGACATGTGTATTTGATGCTTATTTTAAATCATATTGTCTATATTTTATTTTTGTATTTTTCAGACTGCAATGCAAATAATTTTTCAAACTGTTTTAATGTTTTATTTAATTTCATTTATGACATTACTTTCAATTCAGAGAGGACATGAAGAGGTGTCAACATGATTGCATGCATGTTTTGGCCGCATTACAAATGTTGAAGAACTCGGGTATCAGAGCAACACATCATCGTCAAGTTCAGAATGAGAGTTACAACAAGTAACTACTCCTAAGCATGACGTAAAAAAAAATTATGAGTTTTAATATAAATATAAGGTTGAATTGATAACAACTGAACATTAAAAAAGAATTGATGCTAAATACCTCAAGAATCAAAACCTTCTGCTACGTGTCTAAAAAAACTCCATGGAGAAATCATAACATTATATAGAAAAATGCAATTGCACATGGAAAACAGAAACTCAACATTTATCACAGGGAAGTAAATTTACATAATCTCAACTTACCCTAACACGCATACCAGAAACTTGTATTAATACAATAGAGTTAGAAATAAAAAATAAAAATAATTTTTATTCACAAGATTGTGAATAGATTGTAAGTAAAAAATAAAAAATTAAAAAAATCAAAGAATCCCTTTAATAATATCAAAGAGGAAAAAAAAAAATGGTATAAAGACATAGGTTATTTTGTGTGCATACGTTAGCCGAATCTCAAACCCTATTCGGTTAGGTCGAAGGTCAAAGCCCATAAGCTGTGATCTTATTATTTCAAATATTAGTTTTGGGTTCAATAGGTTTATAAGTCCAAACAAGTTATTGGACCGAAATCTTTTGTGAACACTCTCCGAGCTGATCATTATTTAGATTGTTTAAGACTTTTGAAACAAATATGAATCTCTAAATAATTCTTTGATCCCTTTATTATTTTTATATATCAGAATATATCACTAACTTCTTTTTGTTTCTTTTACCTTAGATAATTAGTTAAGTTAACATTTTACTTCGTGTAGCATAAGTTATATTCAGTATCTATGAACTATGATAGATTATTATAAGATATATAAAAATATATATTATTTAATAAAGTAAATAAATATAATATATTAAAAAAATTATGATAATTTAAAAGATTTATATAAATTTATATATTTATTTGTGTAAATTTTTCTTGGAAACTTATTTTTTGAGATGAAAAATTATTTAAAATAAAAAATGTGGTAGGTTTGGCCATTTGTAAGGTTAGCTAGAAAAAGATGAGAGTTGCATGACTCCTAGACCACTCGTCAAGGTTAATAAATCCTTACCTGTGCCAACTAGTATTTATATATTAATAATTTAAGATATATATATATATATATATATATTAGTTTTAAATATCTAGTGAATAAAATATCACACTTTGTCATATTTGAGAATAAATAAATTAAAATAACATTTTTTTAAGTAGATTGAAGTTGGAGAATGTAAAGTTATTTTTTGTTGACTAAAATGAATTAAATAGGGAGAATAGAAAGAAATGCCATCGATTAACATTGTTTAAATTTGTAAACTTAAAATGATATAATAGCAATTAAATTATCAAATTTATATCATCTAAATTTATTCAATGATTAATTTCATTTTTATTCTTATCATTTGAAGAGCCTAATGAATAATGAACCACTTGAATAAAGTCATATATATATATATATATATATATATATATATATATAATCATATTTTTGTACCTTTTCAAATCACAATGCAAATAATTTTTCATACTGTTTTAATGTCTTATTTAATTTCATTTATGACATTACTTTCTATTCAATGAGGACATGAAGAGGTGTCAACATGATTGCATGCATGTTTCGGCCGCATTACAAATATTAAAGAACTCGGGTCTCAGAGCAACACATCATCCTCAAGTTCAGAATGAGAGTTACAACAAGTAACTACTCCTAAGCATGACGTCAAAGAAGATAAATTATGAGTTTTAATATAAATTTTTTAAAGTTTTAAATATGATTTTTATCTGAAAAATAGTTTATATTAAACTCAACTGAAAATTAAATACACATATTGAATGTATTTCTATTGAAAAAGCGTTCTAATCTTCAATAACAATGAAAAAAATACCTAAATTACTAATATTAGTATATTTGTGAAGATCGAAGAGAGTTTCCTTTCTCATGAGATTTGCGTGTGTGCGAATATTTGGTGACACAAACCGTATCCAAGTTTATGTCAGAGAAAAAGACTCAAGTTTAAGATTAAAACAGTAATGATTAACATCTTCAATGGGAAAAAGGTAAAAAGTTTGAAATCAATTATTAATTTATTTGCTGAAAACATGTAAGCAATTTTAAAAATTCATCAATTTTATATTATAACATTGAATAACTATTTAAAACATTTTTCAATACTTAAAGAAAATTATATAATTATATTTTCAGTTTTATATACTATTTATATAATTTTTTATTTTAATAATTATTTAAAGGTCAGTCTAATAGTAAATGAGAATATATATATATATATATATATATATATATAATTATCTCAAGAATAATTATTTTTCTAAAACTACTATCAACTTATTAAAAATATGCATAATTCAAAAAGCTTTCATTTTCTTATAAGAAAAATACCATTGACTATCTCTTAATTCCTAGAAATTTTCAAATGTGCATAATTTTATTGTGGGAAATGGAAATAAAGGAACATATAAAAGAACTGGTCATTTGATTTATTTTTTATGATACCAGAAAATTTTTGTACATCTTATATTGAAATTTTATTGTTTGAATATTTTAAACTATGAAAATTAAAAAAATTTATTGATAATTATTCATGTATGTTCATATTTAATGTAACTAAGGATAATAATTATTCAGAATAATTCATAAAATTGTTTTTTTCACTGCAGTGCATATAATTGTTGGGAGCTATGTAACAGGGAAGAAACTTTTTTACACACCTAATTACAATTTTCACTATCCGTCCTTGAAGTACTACTCAATAGCTTAAAACATATTCCTTAATTTGATAGTATGTTTTATTCTTTAGAATATTAAAATATATCTATAATATTTATTATATTAGTTTAAATATTAATAATATAAAAAAATTTCATAACTGCTGAAATTACGGTATCAAATAGATTTTTTTTTTAAAAAAAAACAAACTAGTTATATAAAATATAAAAAACTTTGTTTAAAAGTAAAGAGTTTGGCCTCTTATGTATTATTTTAATTTAAATAATTTTATCTTATTATATTGCATTACTTTTTAAATATTTTTAAAAATTTAATATATATTCACTATTTTATATTCTATTTTAATTTAAATATTTTTTTAATTATATTACATTTCATTCTTTCTATTTTGTCAACTAAGAAAATTAGGAAGAACTAAGTTTGAATGTAATTAAGAATATTAAAGATATAAGAGAGGATAAACATGTCATGAAGTTATAATTAGAATAAACATACTGAAAGTGTCAATGTGTTCACGACATCATTTAATTTATGCAGTTTTTGATTTCTTAGTAATGATACTAAAATAAATTATTTAAATCTGCTTTTGTATTATGCTCAGACCAATATTATATTCTTAGAAGTTCTACACACTAGTATATTTTATATTTTTAAGTGATTAAATTTATAAAAATAAAATATATTTATATTTGTAATAAAGGTTCAGTAGAAATTATTATTAATCAAAATCATGTTGGTTCAACTTTATTAGATCAAGATGATTAACATATTTAAAGTTTTGATTACTATAAGACAGATGAAACTTTCCTAGACGAAACATCAGCAAGTAAGTCAGACGAAACAAGCACGGATGACCCCTCAAAGTTGAAGTCATTCGTCTGTCTCAAGTCAATTCATCAGACGATAGGATAAAACGAAATCTCTTAGACTGAAGAAGTTTATCGTCTGTCCAAGAAATGAATCAAAGTATGAGTCACTCGCGTCAAGATTTCAAATCTTAAGAAGTACTCATTAGAAGCATTCAAGATCAGTATGGGATTCGCGCTTACACATGAACTCGAAAAGGTCTTCATCTTTTTGTCAAAGTCTCTATACATGTCAGAAAAAGTATTGCACACGTTATCTAAATCTGCTACACACGCCATCAATCACTCAAGTATTATTTGACACCCTTTGGAAGCTCTCGAGGAAAATGTTCAATGACATTCTTCTGTGTCTAACGGATATCTGAAGACATTGCCTATTTAAAGACTTCACTTCTTCAAAGTTTAGTTGGCGAAAACGTTTCTAGTATTCAATCTTCTGTGATTTCGCTTACTATATCTGTTGTACTTCATTGTAAAACCCTCTCTGCGAAGAGAAATCTTTCTTGTTTAAAACAACTCGTTCAAATCCACTTGTGTGGTGTTTTAGCCTGAGGAGGCTGGTTGTTCAAAGAATACCATTGTTGTTTAGCCTACGAAGGCTGTGTTCAAAGAATATCGTGTAATAGCCAGAAGTGGCTGGGCGCAAATAATACTTGTAACCATTTCACGGTTGGTAGTGAAAACTCAGTTGTTACTAGGTAACTGGACATAGTCTTGTATAGACGAACCAGTATAAAAATACTTGTGTATTTGTTTCACTAAGTTTTTCGACTAACGAGGATAATCAAATTATAACGTCTGTCGATTAAAAACAATCTTTGAAGATTAAAATTATTTCGTCGAACATATTTAAACCCACCAGATGAAAGGGATAAATTTTTCTTTAACATAATTCAACCCCTCTTCTTGTGTTCTATCTTTTACAATTTGGTATCAGAGCTCAGCCTCTAAGGGTTGAGCGCTTTACAGCTGCTAGAGGAAAAGATCTTGAATGGAGTCACAAGGACCTTTATTCTTGTCTGGAGGGTCATCCATGAACAAGCCATCGGCGTTCTCTGGTGATGACTATCCTTACTGGGCTGATCGGATGGAGATCGGATGGAGATGTACATCAAATCCACTTAGTACAGACTGTGGAACATCATAACTCAAGGAAACATCCCTATTGTCAAACCCGAGGTTGAATGGGGAAATGAAGAATTCTCGCTTATGGAACTCAACAACAAAGCCAGATATGCCATCATGTGTGCATTATCAAGGACAGAATACAACAGATTCTGTGCCTACAAAACAGCTAAAGAGCTTTGGGATGCCCTCAAGATTTTCTATGAAGGAACTGAGGATGTGCGTATGAGGAAAGCTGCCACTCTTTAAAGAGAATATGAGATGTTCTCAATGAAGAATGAAGAATCTATTGACATGATGTTTGGAAGATTCCAAACGATATTGAATGGACTCACTGCACTGGACATTACATTCACCAAGACCCAAAACAACATGAAGATATTGGATAGTCTTCCTCCTCCATGGGAAGCTATGTCCACTGCCATCTCAGTTGGGCGTGATATGAAGACATTAACTCTTGATGAGTTAATAGGAGCCTTGAGAGTACATGAGGTACTTCTATGTAAGAGAGACAAGATCAAAGTTCAAGAACTCATAGCTCTTTCGTCTGTCAACAACATGCCGAAGGAGGAAACTCCTAAGAAGGAAATAAATAAGAAGCACAAAGTTATGAAAGCTGACACCACTGAATCTGATTCGTCTGACAGATCATCAGATGATGAGATTTATCTCATGGCCAGACGCTTTAAGAAGACGATGATGAAAAAGGGGAGAGGTCAACGCTTCTTTAAGAAGAAGGAAAGGAAGCTCCCGGAAAAATCTTCAAGCAAGGAGGAGAGCTCAGAAATTATCTGCTATGAATGTAGAAAACCTGGACACATGAGATCAGAGTGTCCAAGATTAAAGAGAAGATGGAATCCTTGCAAAGACAAGGGTAGGAAGAGTCTAGTGACCTGGGAAGACCTTGATAGCGAAAGTTCAGAGGAATCCACTGAAGAAGAAGAAACTGCAAATGTCTGCCTTATGGCTAGAGACACCGTCTCTTCAGAGGTAATTGAATCTGAAACTTCTTCATCCTTTTCATCTGAGTCTGAGTCAGAATCAGAAGAAATTTCATACGATACACTTTTGGCTAACTCACATTTTATTACTGAGCAATACAAAGTATGCAAAGTCAAGTTGAAACAAACCTTGGAAGAAAATGCTACTTTGAGAACTGAAAATGAGTTACTGCAAAAAGAAGTATTAGATGAAAAATCATCTGAGTCTGAAAAGGATAATTTTATTTCTGAAATCGAAAGATTGAAGAAAGAAAATGAATCCTTACTCAAAGACTTAACAAATTTCACTAAGGGATCCTTTGTGCTAGAAAATATTTTAAAATATGGGAGGTTTTCATCTGATAAGAGTGGACTTGGTTATGTTGAAGAGTCAGACAAAAAGAAAAATAGTTTTGTTCCGTCTGTTCATAAAAAGAAGATAAAAAATTATAATAAGGTTCTAAATAATTATAGAAAAGATAAAAGAACCTTGAACAAAAAGAAATCTTCTTTCACTAACAAAGAAGGACCCAAAAAGATTTGGGTACCAAAGTCACTTATTATTCTTGTTGCAGACATCCTTAATAGGAAAAGAGAGGACTTCAAGCTGGTACCTGGATAGTGGGTGCTCACGACACATGACGGGAGTCCTGTCTATGTTCCAAGATCTCAGACCAAGTAAAGGGTCTGTATCATATGGTTCAGGGAAAGGTAAAATCTTAGGCATTGAGACTGTTGGTAAGACACCCAATCCTCTTATCCAAAATGTGTCTTATGTTAAAGGTCTCAACTTCAATCTGCTTAGCATAAGTCAATTTTGTGACAGTGGATATGAAGTAGCTTTTAACTCAGATGAATGTATCTCTCTCTATTTTATAAGAAAAGTAGTGATTTCAATCTAAGTGGTTATTGTGATGCTGATTATGCTGGAGATAAAGTGGAGAGAAAAAGCACAAGTGGTGGATGTCAATTTCTTGATTCATCACTAATCTCTTGGTCAAGCAAGAAGCAAAACTCCATTGCACTCTCAACCACTAAAACAGAATATATTGCTGCGGCTGGGTGTTGCTCACAACTACTTTGGGTAAAACATCAACTTGAGGATTACTCCAGGTTTGAAACTCAAATACCAGTATTTTGTGATAACACAAGTGCAATTAATCTCAGCAAAAATCTTATTCAACATTCAAAAGCCAAACATATTGAAATTAAATTTTATTTTATAAGAGATTATGTTCAAAAAGGTATTTTCGATATACAGTTTGTTCAAACTGATTTTTAATGGGCAGATATCTTTACAAAAGCTTTAGACGAAACTCGCTTCAATTTCATTAAAGAAAATTTGGGAATTATCTCTTTAATTGATTAAGTTTTTCCGTCTGAGCATTTCATTTCGTCTGTACCTTCGTATATCTTTTTGTGTTAAGACGAAACATTGCGTCTGATCAAGTTGAATCAGTCTGAGAAAACTCAACAGACGCAAGGTTATTATTTAATTAATTTAAAGTTAAGTGTGCAGGGACAAATTAAAAGCAGCAATAAATGTGTCTGTCATTTATTGCACTATTCTAGGACTTTGAAGAGCACACGCTGTGAATTGCAGAAGTCAAATCAATCATTAAAAGAGCAATGATGGGGACACGTCAAATCAGGGACGGTTTCAACTTCTTTCGTCTGATGAATCACAACCGTTTTTGTCTTTGACTATAAATACCCCTAAAGTTCACACTTTTATTCTTTACTGCATTCACACTATCTCTGAATATTCTATTCACACAATTTCTCTCTCTTTTCAAACTTAACTATGGTCGCCAAGAATATCAAGGCAACCGAAGCAACCTTCTTTGCGCAAGATCTCTTCTTGCCTAGCAAATGGATCTCAAGGACCACTATTGAAAGCATCTCTGACAGGGTATCAAAGATGTTGATACACAATGGCTGGATGGATTTCGCGGAGATGAGAGGGCCATGGCTGATGGAGGCCTACGCAGAGTTCTGGAGTGACGCGAAGGAATTTGATGATGGTATTGTAGGTACCATTGACAACAAAGAGTATATTATCACAATAGACTCCATTGCTGAAGCTGGGAGTTGCAAAGCCGAAGGGCGCTTTTACAGCGCTGACTGGATGAGGTTAGAATCTGTGGAGCATGTAGACAAGATTCTCTATGGAAAGGTCCGCGACCCCGAAGATCCCAAGTTTCTGAGATCAGGGAATTTATATCCCACAGGAAGAGTCATCCACAACCTTCTCTACAACATCTTCACACCTAGAACAGGCTCACGAGATAATGTGAGTACTCGTGACAGATTTTGTATCTTCTACTGTCTGAGGAAAACAAGGATGAGTCTCCCTCACATCATTCTTGACCATTGGATAAATGCATTGAGAAATAGGAACATTCGTAGGAAGAGTAGTATCCCCTACACCACTCTCTTCTCCAAAATCATTATTAACCAAGGTTTTGATGTCACTGGTGTTGTTTGGCATGAAGAAGGAAAGGAGGTCAAAGGAAGCACCTTTGCCAAGATGCATCTGAACCCTAGCTTTCTTCTTCACAATGCGAGTGAAGAACAAGTTCCTCTTTCACCCATCACTAAAGATCCTCCTCACAGAGCTCGCATCAAACGCGCCAAAGCCCAAACACAAACCCAAACACAAGCCGAAACACAAGCTCAAACACAAGCCCAAACACAAACCCAAACATCTATTTCTCTTCCACCTGTGGTCATATCTGAAGTCCCTTTCGAAGATGCTCAAGAAGAGCCTCTTAGAAAGAAGAAGAGGACTATCAGAATAAAACATGTTGCAGCTAAGACGCAAGAGAAGAAGATATTCCCCAATGAAGATGAAGGGTTTATGATATCGTCTAAAGGTGTATCGTCTGTTAAAATCCTTTCAGACGGAGAAAAGCAGAAAAAAGCAGCCGAAGAGAAAGCAAGAGCCAGAGAGGTTGCTCTTCAAAAAGCTGCCAAAGGCAAAGAGAAAATGAAGCAGAAGCTTGCGTCTGTGGTTATTGGAGAAACAGACGAAGCAAAATAACTAAAAGAGGCTATGAGGGTCTCTATGTTGCTTCAAGCTGAAAGAGAAAGAATCTTTCTCGAAAGCGTTAAGGGTATTGGATCGTCTGAAGCTGCGTCTGCTCCAGCAACTTCAGAAGGCATGAATAGTGAAGAAACTGCCCAGATCCAAAAGGACAATGCTCAGTTGGCAGAGGAATTGAAGACTATGCTTAATGAAGAAGCTTCAACTATGGAGGTTTCTGCATCAACACTCCAAGACGAACATAGGATAACTGTTTCTGATCCTATTGTTATGTCTCCTCTCAACGCTGCCTTTGCTGAAGAAGCATCCCACCAACAGATGATGGAGATTCCGTCTAAAGTAATAATTATTGAGGACATATTTTCTTCGTCTGATGAAGAACATGTTGATATAAAAAGGGTGAATGCATCATGGGTGAGATCTCACGCTGAAGTCATAAATCTAGAAGATCTTCCACCCAAGCACAAGACTGACTATTAGTTCCTCAACGAATTAGTCATGAGAAGATTTGCTGAAAATTCTTGTGCTGAAAGACCAGTCAAGCCTGACTGGATTCTTGGAGATAAACTTGAAGATATCTCCGATGATGGTGAACCGTCTGAGTCTGTTAAAGATGGTTACTTGGCGGATGATGAAGACTGCTTTATAAAGGACACTGCATATATTGAGTTAAAGAATCCTTATCGGTACAGAGGTAAAAAGGGATTTCAACTTGGGAGATTTGTCAACCCCATCATCTATCACAAACCCCTGAAGCCAGTGGACTTCAAAGAAGATTTCATCTATACTCCTGAAGAGCAACGTGAATGGCTGAAGCGTCTGCCTTGAGATAAACTGGCCTCCTTAGACATCAAGGGTTTAGAAGAAATAAACATGTACAAGGATCATCTAGCTGAGTCGGTGATTGAAGAACCAACTCTTGGCTATGAACCCCACATTCCTTTAAGAGAAAACATCAAGTGGAAGGTTCAACATGAAATTAATGCACCTGCATTTCACCACTGCAGATATGGAGATCCCAGCTCCACCATCTATGAGCCAAAAGATTGCTCTCATTGGCATCTGGACTCTATTGATCGTCATGATTCTGTACCCTTCACAATTCCAATGAACCAAACAGAGTATGTAGGTCTAGGACATACTCTTGGAATTGTTCTTCCTTGGACAAGACCACATTGTTCAGGAATTTGCCCACGCTACTCCATCCTCCTAAAGGAATATGAAGACCCTGAAAAGTTTGCTCATGCTTTTCCTGAAGATTACAATATGACATTCAAACTGATGGCCAATGCTTATAGAAGGGAAGAAAAAGCTAGATCAACTTCCTTCTATCACATTGAAAGGAGAGCAAAGAAGGAGATGAGAGACTGTCCATTCATGGTGGGATCTCAATTTTCTTCTCTTATTTCAGATGAACCCAAGTTCTCCATCATTTTAGACCGAAAACGACCTTGCTTGGTCAAGTTTTTGGCTAAAGGAAAAGAGAAGAAGACTCCGTCTGTCTCCAAAACCTTCAAGTTTGCAAGGCACGTCCCCAAGAGACTTCGTCTTGCTGCATACTCGCATCTCAAATCTATTCAAGCCAATGCCTCAAGACCTATCAATCCTAAGATTCAAAGGATGATAGAAGATCATGAAGCCACCTCTACTTTCTGCTAAGGAACTTCATTTAATGAAGATTCTACAATCTGTGGTAAGGTGTATCCTGGAGAAGCTTTTGCTTATACACATCCGTCACAGGAGCATCCAGATCTTGAGCTCTCTATACCCAGTAAAGTGTTTACTTGGCAATGGGAGAGAGACTTCACTACGTATATCACACTTCCACTTTTCACTCTGCGTCTGAAGAGGACTCCAACTATGCTCATTGAAGATGACTTTGTACCATTAGTTGAAGAACCTCAAACTCCTATTTTTGAGTCTTTAACTGTGGTCATCAAAGAAGAAGAGTCTGATCCAATCGTGGAAGAGCCTTAATCGCAGTTTATGGAGATCGCTGATAAGGTGCAGGTTACAATTATTGAGGATGAAGCAAGGGACGCTGATGAGTATCATACTCTAAAGCGTAAATATGATGCCTTAGAAGAGAATTGCGAGCATCTGAAGCAAAAGAACAAAGAGCTTGAGGATAATCAAGCTTCTCTTACATCTGAGATGCAGCAGCTGAAGGAGATTGTTATGAGCCTTGTTCAAAAGAAGCCTAAGCCTTCTTCTTGATTATGTTTTTGATGATTCTCAGCCCAAGGGGGAGAATATCTTAGAAAGAAGAGGTTGTTATGCTAAGGGGGAGCCTTCATCTGAGGAGTCAAGCATCGTCTGAGGGGGAGTTAGCATTTTTTTTATTCTTTTTGCTATGTTGTATTGATTCTTTATTTATTTGCATAGCGTTATACATGTATTCTTAGAACTTTGGTTTTCTGTATACCTTGTAACATTGTATATGGTTTACATCACATTGATGTAACAATTCTTATAAAGAGGTATTGTTTCAGAAAACATCGTCTTGATGTAAATCTGACTTGTGCTTAAACTGTGATCACTAACTTTGTCTTATGCAGATGCCTCCTTGAGAAAGTTATCAGTATGGTCTGTAATCATCAAAAAGGGGGAGATTGTTAGATAAAGATGATTAACATATTTAAAGTTTTGATTACTACAAGACAGACGAAACTTTCCCAGATGGAACATCAGCAAGCAAGTCAGACGAAACAAGCACAAACGGAAGATGACCCCTCAAAGTTGAAGTCATTCGTTTGTCTCAAGTCAAGTCATCAGACGATAGGATAAAACGAAATCTCTTAGACTGAAGAAGTTTATCGCCTGTCCAAGAAGTGAAGCAAAGTATGAGTCACTCGCGCCAAGATTTCAAATCTTAAGAAGTACTCATTAGAAGCATCCAAGATCAGTATGAGATTCACGTTTACACATGCAACTCGAAAAGGTCTTCACCTTTTTGTCAAAGTCTCTGTACATGTCAGAAAAAGTACTACACACGCTATCTAAATCCACTGCACACGCCATCAATCACTCAAGTACTATTTGACACCCTTTGGAAGCTCTCGAGGAAAATGTTCAACGACATTCTTCTGTGTCTAACGGATATCTGAAGACATTGCCTATTTAAAGACTTCACATCTTCAAAGTTTAGTTGGCGAACACGCTTCTAGTATTCAATCTTTTGTGATTTCGCTTACTATATCTGTTGTACTTCATTGTAAAACCTTCTCTGCGAAGAGCAATCTTTCTGGTTTAAAATAACTCGTTCAAATCCACTTGTGTGGTGTTTTAGCCTGAGGAGGCTGGTTGTTCAAAAATACCCTTGTTGTTTAGCCTGTGAAGACTGTGTTCAAAGAATATCGTGTAATAACCAGAAGTGGCTGGTCGCAAATAATACTTGTAACCATTTCACGGTTGGTAGTGAAAACTCAGTTGTTACTGAGTAACTGGACGTAGTCTTGTATAGACGAACCAGTATAAAAATACTTGTGTAATTGTTTCACTAAGTTTTTCGACTAACGAGGATAATCAAACTATAATATCTGTCCATTAAAAATAATCTTTGAAGATTAAAATTATTTCGTCTGAACATATTTAAACCCACAGACGAAAGGAATAAATTTTTCTTTAACACAATTCAACCCTCTTCCTTGTGTTCTATCTTTTACAAACTTTCATATAAATATAATGAAAACCAACTTTGATTTGATAAATTATCACAAAAGTACCAAAATTCACTTAAAAATTGTAGTTAAACTAATGATAGAAAAATTATAGTTAAACTAATTTGTGATAGATTATATACCTTAAAATATTTCTTGACATCATTATCTACCGTCACTTCAACATGTTTATGAACTATAGTGATGAATTAAAAATCGAAATAAATTTAAATTAAGACATAATTTTCAAAAAATAAAAACACATTTGTAAAAATGTTATCCTATTTCAATGTAACAAATAACGTCCATTTTGATATCTACAAAAGCAACATATAACTAAATTTTAGTTAAACACCTAAATTAGAAATTGACACGTAACATGACATGCTGAATCAAATATGTGGTGCAACATTTGTTTTATTTTTTAAGCTGATAACCAAAACTAAGTTTTTCTTTAACTAATTTGAAAAGGGAAGACATATCTTCCCTCTATATTTAAAACCTTTGATCAACTTAATTAGTTAAATTATTCTATAATATCATCAATAGGAAACACAAGTTAAAACTACTTCTACTTGAATAGCAAAGTGAAATGGATCTTGGGCAAAGTAGTGCAACCCTTATTGATTTAGAAAATTTTAAAATAAACTAGCATATAAATTTAGGTTAATTTGTAATTATTTTAAATTTATTTTTGTACTGGTTAAAACCTGTCACCAATTAAAATAAATTAGAACAATATTGAGGTAGGGCAAAGAAAATAAAAATAACCTAAGATCCTTTACGCCATTTTTCTCATGATATTTTAGGCGACATTTTTTATTTTGGGTGATTGTCCTTTGCATGAAGAAAACTACAATATAAACAAACTATCATTTTCACAAAAACAAAAAAGAAAATATGAGGTTGAATTGATAACAACTGAACATTATAAAAGCAATGATAAGTACCTCAAGAATCAAAACCTTCTGCTGTGTGTCTAAAAAACTCCATGGAGAAACCATAATATTATGTACTTAGGAAAAATTATATAGAAAAAATGCAATTGCACATGGAAAACAGAAACTCAACTTTTATCATAGGCAAGTAAATTTGCATAATCTTAACTTACCCTAACACGCTTACCAGAAACTTGTATCAATACAATAGAGTTAGAAAAAAAAATAACAAATATTCGATTCACAAGATTGTGAATAAATTGTAAGTAAAAAAAAAATAAATAAAAAATCAAAGAATCCCTTTAGTAATATCAAAGAGAAAAAAAAAAATAGTATGAAAACATGGGCTATTTTGTGTGCATACGCTTAGGCCGAATTTCAAAGCCTATTTGCTTAGGCCGAATTTCAAAGCCCATAAGATGTGATCTTATTCCAAATATTAGTTCGGGTTCAATAGGTTTATAAGTCCAACCGAAGTTATTGGACCGAAATCTTCTGTGAACACTCTCAGAGCTGGTCATTATTTGGATTGTGTAAAACTTTTGAAACAAATATGAATCTCTAAATAATTCTTTGATCCCTTTATTATTTTTATATATCAGTATCACTAATTTCTTTATGTTTCTTTTACCATAATTAGTTAATTTATCATTTTTCTTCGTGTTGTATGAGTTATATTCAGTATCTATGAATTATAATAAATTATTATAAGTTATATTCAATATCTATGAATTATAATAAATTATTATAAGATATATAAAAATATATATTATTTAATAAAGTAAATAAATATAATATATTAAAAAATTATGATAAGTTAAAATATTTAGATAAAATTTATATTTTTATTTGCGTAACATTTTTCTTGAAAACTTATTTTTTGAGATAAAAAATTAATTAAATAGTATATTTAAAACTAAAATAAAAAATAACCTAAAAGTAGGAATATATTTTAATTTTAATATAAAACATTAAAAGATACATAGGAAAATCAGAAAAAAGATAAAAACAATCCAAAATAAAAAACAACTTTTCAAATAAAAAAATGAGAATTTCAATCACAATAAAGAAAATATAACTCAACACTTTCTCAAAAGAGTATTAAAATAAGAATAGATAAAAGAGAGTAAAAAAAAAAGGAACATTTTCACACCACAAATGTCTGTTTTTGGTATAAAAGATAGAATAAGTTAATTTGAATAAAGAATAAAATAAGAAATTTTTATAAGAAATATATAATCATGCGTCACAAAAAGAAACAAAGTTATGAACATTTAAGAAAACTAAAAAAAATATAATGGAAGATGAATATTAAACTTATACTAAACCAATATGCACATATTTGTAAGAGTTAATTTTGGCAAGTCAACCATTTAAGAACACTTTGAATATAACTGCTTGGATTTGGAGATTGTGGATATACATAGAGTTATCTAGCAGGAGTTTTAAGCATTACATAAACAGCTCAAGCACACAACTCAAGGTCAACCAAAACAAAACAAATATAGCCTCAATAATTTTGGTCATAATGTTAGAAAACTTTTGAGTAAAGGATTTGCTGCTAATAGAACGCATACAATATATATTAATGATCAAGTCTTATTACATTGCACCAGCAGAACAAAAAAAAATAAATTATTTGATAGAGATAAATATATATATATATATATATATATATATATATATATATATATATATATATATATATATATAAAAATGTGAAGTAAATATTGCGTAATTTTGTTAGCGTAGTAAAATTAAAAACGAAAAATTATAATAGTGATCCTTTCTTAATGCACTAAAGGACAGTGATGCATGGCTTTCCACAATTCAATTCAATGAATACAAACTCACACACATGCACACACTATCATACCTTAACTCTTCAATCATAGTACCAAACCATCAATCACCAAAAGTAACAAAACATCAAACACAAACGTAAAAGTAACCAAATATAATAGACAAACACACAAAATTTCAATTAGAATTTACAAACCACCCTTCCTATGCTTCAAACCACCCTCATCCTTTGCACCTAACCCATCAGGGTGCACAGAAAACAAAGAACCATCACCACCTCCAATTCCACCATCATCAAACACCCTTCTCCAATCACCTTAGAACCACCCCTCAACCGCTGCAGCCAATCCTCCTTCGACCCGGTGGTAGCCGCTGATTCAGATTCACATTCGCACAGTAATAATCGCGAAATTGCCCGAAGCTCCTCTTCACTCCCAAAAACACTTCCACCGCCTCCACTGAACCCCACCGCCGCTGGAGAAACCTCAAACAACCCTCCAACCACCGTCATAGACCCCTCCACCGTCGGCAGCGCCAACCCACTTCGCAACCGCGCCAGTTCTCTCTCCCTCAGAACCGCCAAATCTTCACAGCCGTATTCACCGTTCTGCAGCATCGATCGAATCGCTACATCAGACATCATCTTTGTGTAATGAGATTTGTTCCTACATTCTCCTTGGGGTTTCTAATTTTTTTTTTTTTTATGTTTGTATTAAGAATTAACCCACTCTCACTCGCGTTTTGTGCGTGCCTAGGGTATAAGAATAAATACACATTTATAAATTATACAATTAATTTTTAAAATATTAAAAAAAATTAACAGCTGTATTTTTATAAATTTATATAGTTACCTGTTTACAAATTTGACTTTTTTTTTAATGATTAGAAAATTTTTTATTACTAATATTAATAAATTTATTAGTATAATAAATTGTGATTGATTAATTTATAAAACACCCTCCTATATTAAAAAGTTTGAAACACTGCTTTTGCGCGTTTTACTACCAATGATGTTGTGTCGTGTGGGAGATTAGGTTGTTCTGTTGATATTAAGGCATGGAGAACTTGAAAAATAAAAATGCTAGATTTTGGCTTATTCAGGAAAGAATTCTTTGCAGAATAGTTGCGTATGGAACTCAATTTGAACAGAAAATTTTCATTGTTTCCTTAATGTTGGGAGACATTAGATTTTAAATAAATATTGTTTGTTGTATTATTTTGTTTGTTGTATTTATATAACTTAATCATGTAAAAGAGAAAAACACATTGAAATAATGCATACTTCATCATGTGGTATCTGCGAGTGTATAGTGAACAAAAAATAAAATCAAAAGAGTAAAAAATATTTATTAGAGATGGAAAGTCAACATTATCTTCTTTACAAAGTTACAAAGATATTTAATTCTTAAACTAAGAATCTAAATAAATCTTATAAGTTATGTTTACTAATTTAATTGTACAACTTGTTAGTCGTCACTTCTAAAATCGTCCCATAATAAATAATTTTATATCATTTATAATATTGATTAAAAAATTTAATTAATACTACTTACAAGTAGTATTATTTGATTTTATTAATCTTAATAAAAAAAATATTTTTTAAAATGATTTTATATTATAATTTAATATTATTAAGAAAAAATATCATTAAAAATTATAATTAAATATGTAATATTTTAAAAGTTATATCATCACTACATAGAGTGAATATGATAAAATTTTTTTATATCTAATATCATTAGTACTTTAATTTGTTATATTTAAATTTAGAGAGAATGATTGTGTAAATCAGATTTCCAGTAATTAAAAAATATTTAAACCATATTATAAGGTATAATTATTGAAATGAAAAATGTGTGAGTTTGTGAAATTTTGATGCTTATTTTAAGGTATAAGGACATGTGTATGTGATGTTTATTTTAAATCACATTATCTATATTTTATTTTTGTATTTTTAAGAACCAAATTATACAATAAGTCAATAATTAATTAAATTCATTTCATTGTTGTTTTTTCTTTAAAAAATCAATTTTTAATTATAGAATCAGTTTTTTTAATTTTTAATATTTTTGTTTCTACCTGTAAAAATAACCAAATGTAGGGGGGAAATCAATTTTTTGGGTTAAAATAAAAAATGTGGTAGGTTTGGCCATTTGTAAGGTTAGCTAAAAAAAATGAGAGTTACATGACTCCAAAACCACTTGTCAAGGAATATAAATCCTTACATGTGCCAATTAGTATTTATATATTAATAATTTAAGATATATATATATATATATATATATATATATATATTAGTTTTAAGTATCTAATGAATAAAATATCACACTTTGTTATGTTTGTTATGTTTGAGAATAAATAAATTAAAATAACATTTTTCAAGCAGACTAAAGTTGGAGAATGTAAAGTTATTTTTTGTTGACTAAAATAAATAAAATAGGGAGAATAAAAAGAAATGTCATCGATTAACATTTGTTTAAATTTGTAAAATTAAAATGATATAATACAAATTAAATTATCAAATTTATAACATCTAAATTTATTCAATGATTAATTTTCAGTTGTTTTCTTCTAATTTGAATAATATATATATATATATATATATATATATATATATATATATATAATAATCATAATTTTGTACTTTTTCATACCCCAATGCAAATAATTTTTCAAACTGTTTTAATGTTTTATTTAATTTCATTTATGACATTACTTTCTATTGAAAGAGGACACGAAGAGGTGTCAACATGATTGCATACATGTTTCGGCCGCATTCCAAATGTTGAAGAACTCGGGTCTCATAGCAACACATCATCGTCAAGTTCAGAGTGAGAGCTATAACTACTCCTAAGCATGATGTAAAAAAAAAAATAATTATGAGTTTTAATATAAATTTTTTAAAGTTTTAAATATGAATTTTATCTGAAAATTAATTTATATTAAACTCAACTGAAAATTAAATACACATATTGAATGTATTTCTATTGAAAAAGAATTCTAATCTTCAATAACAATGAAAAAAATGACCTAAATTACTAATATTAGTATATTTGTGAAGATTGAAGAGAGTTTCCTTTCTCATCAGATTTGCGTGTGTGCGAATATTTAGTGAATCAAAATTTGGTGACACAAACCGTATTCAAGTTTATGGCAAAGAAAAAGACTCAAGTTGAAACTTCAACTCATAGTGTTAAGTCTAAAACAGTAATGATTAACATCTTCAATAGGAAAAGGGGTAAAAAGTTTGAAATCGATTATTAACTTATTTGCTGAAAAAACATGTAAGCAATCTTAAAAATTCATCAATTTTATATTATAACATTGAATAACTAATTTAAAACATTTTTTAATCTTAAGAAAATTATATAATTAAATTTTTAAATTTATATACTATTTATATAATTTTTTTATGTTAATAATTATTCAAAGGTCAGTCTAATAGTAATTCAGAGAATTTATATATATATATATATATATATATATATATATATATATAAAAAAAGAAATTATCACAAGAATAATTATTTATCTAAAACTACTATCAACTTATTAAAAAATATGCATAATTCAAAAAACTTTCCTTTTCTTACAAAAAAAAAAAAAATACCATTGACTATCTCTTAATTTCTAGAATTTATTTAATGTGCATAATTTTATTGTGGAAGTGGAAATAAAAGAACATATAAAAGAAGTGGTCATTTGATTTAATTTTTATGATACCAGAAAATTTTTGTACATTTTATATTAAAATTGTATAGTTTGAATATTTTAAACTATGAAAATTAAAAATTGTTATTAATATTTATTCATGTATGTTAATATTTAATGTAGTAGAAAAATTAATATAATTTACTACTATTTCATTCATTCATTCTTGTATACAGGATATTATATTTATAATATTATAATTCAAAGACTAGATAAGAAAAAGATAGAATCTTATCTAATCAAATAATCTCCCTATAATTATATCTAATTATGCGATATCTCTGTATCTTGATTAATCAAATAATTTCTATAATCTTAACAAATAAGATATGCTCCTTTTTCAACATTCCCCCTCAAGTTGGTAAATGGATGTCATCCATTCCCAACTTGTCTAATAGTTTTTCAAAAATTTGACATGTAACAACCTTGGTAATAATAATTGCTAGTTAGAATATTTGATTTTGATAAATATTCTGTCAACTTCCACATATTTTATACGATCATGTTGGATAGAGTTGTGAGCAATGTCGCGCGCAGCTTTATTATCACAATACAATTGAATGAGACGTGTTTGTACATACCCTAAGTCCTAGAGAAGTAGTCTAAGCCACATACACAGAGTCCAAGAATCATTCCTCTGAGTTCAACTTCAGTGCTGGAGCGAGCTACAACATTCTACTTCTTGTTTCTCCATGTGACGAGATTACCTCCTACAAATGTAAAGTATCCAGAAGTTGATCTCCTATCATCAAGAGCATCTTAAGATTCACATGACTGCATCCATGTGTAGGATTGTGCATGAACGGACTCACCACACTAAGAACATAAGCTAAATCTAGTCTGGTGTATGTGAGATACATCAATCTCCCTACAAAAATTTGACATGTAACAACCTTGGTAATAATAATTGCTAGTTAGAATATTTGATTTTGATAAATATTCTGTCAACTTCCACATATTTTATACGATCATGTTGGATAGAGTTGTGAGCAATGTCGCGCGCAGCTTTATTATCACAATACAATTGAATGAGACGTGTTTGTACATACCCTAAGTCCTAGAGAAGTAGTCTAAGCCACATACACAGAGTCCAAGAATCATTCCTCTGAGTTCAACTTCAGTGCTGGAGCGAGCTACAACATTCTACTTCTTGTTTCTCCATGTGACGAGATTACCTCCTACAAATGTAAAGTATCCAGAAGTTGATCTCCTATCATCAAGAGCATCTTAAGATTCACATGACTGCATCCATGTGTAGGATTGTGCATGAACGGACTCACCACACTAAGAACATAAGCTAAATCTAGTCTGGTGTATGTGAGATACATCAATCTCCCTACAAGTCTTTGATATCTTCCTTTATTGGCCGAAGTTTGATCTTCTTCAATACACAACTTCAATCCCCTTTTGATTGGAGAATTTGTTGGTTTGCATGATGTCATCCCAGTTTCCTCTTTTTTTTTCTTTTTTTTTTAGTTCACGATCCCATTGGGATAAAATTCACTACTTTTAATTTTTGAACGGAAAAATTAAAACCCTCCTTACATATAATTTTTTCTCGAAAAAAATTATAAAACCTTACACGCGTAATTTTTTCTAGCAAAAAATTACAAACCTCTCAATGTGTAATTTTTCTGGAAAAATTACAAACCCATATGAAGTAATTTTTATGGCAAAAATTACAAACCCTTCAATATGATGTAATTTTTATGGAAAAAATTACAAACCCTTCAATATGATGTAATTTTTTGTTGGAAAAATTACAACCTTATGATGTAATTTTTTTGGAAAAATTACAAACCCTTCATTATGATGTAATCTTTTTTTTTTTGTTTGGAAAAATTACAAAACCTTCAATGTGTAATTTTTTTGTGATAAAAATTACAAACCCTCCCCAAAGTGTTTGACAAACACTACCTAAAATCTAAAACATTCATTATAGATTCAAGGATGTGGTACAAGTGAAAAACCTATCACTCTACCATATATATAAGTCATTCACCCCTCTCTCTTTCTGATACTCTCTAATGTGTGATTTTGAATTAATACAAGACACAATAAATCTGCTCTTAATTCAAAGTCCTACACTTCTACATTGATCCTTACTTACATCAAAAACTAGCAAAACTGTTCTGGAGCGATCTTCTCTTGTAGCAACAAAATCTTCTAACTTTTGGAGCACTTCTCACTTGCAACAGAATTTTCTGATGGGGCAAAATTCTTCTCTTCCTTCAAGCCTTGCATTGTTATTGTAATATGGGACTTTGATTGCATCCCAACAATCCTTCCTTCAAACAAATGACCACTATACTTTCTCTCCCTGCACAGCGGAAGACTTTCGACAAAGGGAATCATCACAAGATAGATCTACATGACCTTCATGAATTCATCTCTCATCAAGTCGAACCATCAGCTCGGAAAAAATGTGGAAGCAAAGTCTCCCAAGACCAGGAGCTCTGATACCAAGTAAAAAAACTAATATAATTTACTACTACTTTATTCATTCATTCTTGTATATAGAATACTATATTTATAGTATTATAAATCAAGAAAAAGATAAGAAAAAGATAGAATCTTATCTAATCAGATAATCTCCCTCTAACTATATCTAATTATACGATATTCTCTATATCTTAATTAATCAAATAATATATATAATCTTAAATATTCTCTTTTTTAACAATGTAAATTAGATAATAATTATTCAAAATAATTTATAAAATTGTTTTTTCCCACTGCAGTGCATATAATTGTTGGGAGCTATGTAATAGGGAAAAGATTTTTTTACACCAGTACTTACAATATTCACTATCCTACTTTGAAGTACTGCTTAATAGCTTAAAAGATATTCCTTAATTTGATTAAATGTTTTATTCTTTGGAATATTAAAATATATCTATAATATTTATTATAATATTTTAAATATTATAATATAAAAATATATCATAACCACTGAAATTATGATATCAAATAGAATTTTTTTTTTAAAAAAAAACTAGTTATATAAAATCTAAAGCTTTGTTTAAAAGGAAAGAGGTTCGCCCTAATTTCAATTTAAATAATTTTAACTTATTATATTGCATTATTTTTAAAATATTTTAAAAATTTAATATATATTTCACTATTTTATATACTATTTTATATACTATTTTAATTTAAACATTTTTCTTTTTATTATATTACATTCCATTTTTTTTTATTTTGTCAACTAAAAAAAATAGGAATATCGTAAGTTTGAATTTGATTAAGAACATTACTGGTATAAGATAGGATAAACATGTCACGAAGTTATTATTATTAACAGTATCAATGTGTTCACAATTTCATTTAATTTATGCAGCATTTGATTTCTTAGTAGTGATACTAAAATAGATGATTTAAATTAAGAGGTTATTATAATTTGCTCTTGTATTACGCTCAATTATACACCAATATTATATTCTTAAAAGTATACGTTAGTATATTTTATATTCTCACGTGATTAAATTTATAAAAATAAAATATATTTATATCTGTAATAAAAGTTCAGTAGAAATAATTATTAATCAAAATCATGTAATCTGTGTGTATGAACTGCGATTAAATTTTGAATTTCTTGAACATGTTTCATATAAATATAATGAAAGCAACATATAGCTAAATTTTAGTTAAATTCCTAAATTAGAAATTGCCCAATAACATGACATGCTGAATCAAATATGTGGTGCATCATTTGTTTTAGTTTTTAAGCTGGTAACCAAAAGCGAGTTTTTCTTTAATTAATTTGAAAAGGGAAGACATATCTTCCCACCTTTGATCAACTCAATTAGTTAAATTAATCTATAATAACATTAACAAGAAACACAAGTTAAAACTACCTCTACTTGAATAGTAAAGTGAAGTGGATCTTGTGCGAAGTTGTTAACCCTTACTGATTTAGAAAATTTTAAAATAAACTAGCATATAAATTTAGGTTAATTTGAATTTATTTTTATATTGGTTAAAATCTGTCACCAATTAAAATAAATTAGAACGATATTGAGGTAAGGCAAAGAAAATAAAAATAACCTAAGATCCTTTACGTCATTTTTTTCAGGATATTTTAGGCGACATTTTTTATTTTTGGTGAATGTGGTTTGCATCAAGAAAACTACAGTATAAACAAACTATCATTTTCAAAAAAAAAAAACAAAAAAAAATATAAGGTTGAATTGATAACAACTGAACATTAAAAAAGAATTGATGCTAAGTACCTCAAGAATCCAAACCATCTGCTACATGTCTAAAAAACTCCATGGAGAAACCATAACATTATATACATAGAAAAAATTATATAGAAAAAGGCAATTGCACATAATAAACAGAAACTAAACATTTATCATAGGCAAAGTAAATTTGCATACCAGAAACTTGTATTAATACAATAGAGTTAGAAAAAGAAAATAACAAATATTCGATTCACAAGATTGTGAATAAATTGTAAGTAAGAAAAAAACAATCAAAGAATCCCTTTGAAATAAAAAAAAATAAAAATGAAGACATGGACTATTTTTTTTTTCATACGCTTAGGCCGAATCTCAAAGCCTTATCGCTTAGGCCGAATCTCAAAGTCCATAAGTTGTGATCTTATTCCAAATACTAGTTCGGGTTCAATAGGTTTCTAAGTCCAAATGAAGTTATTGGACCGAAATCTGTTGTGAACACTCTCCGAGCGGGTCAATATTTGGATTGTGTAAGACTTTTGAAACAAATATGAATCTCTAAATAATTCTTTGATCCCTTTATTATTTTTATATATCAGAATATATCACTAACTTCTTTTTGTTTCTTTTACCTTAGATAATTAGTTAATTTAGCATTTTACTTCATGTAGCATAAGTTATATTCAGTATCTATGAATTATAATAAATTATTATAAGATATATAAAAATATATATTATTTAATAAAGTAAATAAATATAATATATTAAAAAAATTATGATAGGTTAAAAGATTTATATAAAATTTATATTTTTATTTGTGTACATTTTTCTTTAAAACTTATTTTTTGAGATAAAAAATTAACTAAATAATATAATTAACACTAAAATAAAAAATAAACCTATAAATAGGAATATATTTATTATTAATTTTAAGATAAAACACTAAAAAATACATAAAAAATCAGGAAAAAGATAAAAGCTATCCAAAATAAAAAGCAAATTTTAGAATTTCATTCACAATAAAGTAAATATAATTCAAATCTTTCTCATGAGAGTATTAAAATGTGAATAGATAAAAGAGAGTAAAAAAAAGTGAAACATTCTCGCATGAGAGAAAGGTCTGTTTTTTTATATAAAAAATAGAATAATTTAATTTGAATCAAAGATAAAATGAGAAAATTTTAAAAGAAATATATAATCATACGTCACAAAAAGAAACTAAGCTATGAACATTTAAGAAAACTAAAAAAAATCAAATAATGATGATGGAAGATCAAGATTAAACTCTTACTCAATCAATATACATGTATCTTTAAGACTTAATTTTGGCAAGTCAACCATATGGAAAGCTTTTGCACGTAACTGCGTTTGTTTTGAGACTGTGGATATACATGAATTATCTAGCAGTGGTTTTGAGCATTACATAAACAGCTCAAGTACACCACACAAGGTGACCAAAACAAAACAAATATAGCCTCAATTTCAAAATTTGGTCATAATGTTGCAAAACTTCTGAGTAAAGGATTTGCGGCTAATAGAACGCATAAAATATATATTAATGATCAAGTCTTATGAAGAAAAAAAAAAACATTATAATAGTATTCTTTTCTTAATATCCTAAAGGGCATCAAAATTCAATTTCTTACCAACCTTACCTAATTTGAGGATCAAGTTTTCGACAGCCATGATAATCAAATAGATTGTGAATTAACATAAAATTTACACATTTTGGTATATTATATTTATGTGTATTGAATACAAACAAATTGTAGTTATGGGTGGAGTTGAGCAACCGTACTTGTTTACAAGATAGAGGCATTGGGGTAAGTTTTCTTACCTACTTTCAATTCTTTTACCTAGATGATTAAAGGTGACACCAAACTCATTGCTTTTGCTTAAGCCATTCTGAGCAACAACATACATATTCCTAACCACCTTGACTTAGTTAACTACTTGCATGTTGTTAAATTTTAAGTTTGTTACATAACTTTGAAGGAAGAATAAAATATTAGAGAAGTGGTTTTAATCCTCAAAGGTTTTGTCAAAACTAATTTTAGTACTTGCAAGTTTTTAAAGTTATAGTTTTAGTCCTTGATGTTACGTGACGACAAAAAATGCATACCGAAATCAACAATCATAAGTCTCTGTCATATGACATTTATTTTCCACATTAATAAAAATATCAAGGGAATTAAGATGAGGGTCCAATATTCTACTTAATTTTAAAAATTAATTTAAGGATATGTAACACTAGACTAAAAGTTAAAGCACTAAAATTAAATTTGAATTCTTTTTTAGCTAGAAACAATGCATATTTAACTTAAGAAAAAAATATAAACTAATGACTTAATATTATATTAACTTCTATTAATATAACTTTCAATTTAATTAAAATGACTTTCTTGATTCTAAAACTGCGGATACTTATTAACAACTTATATTACTAAATGATTTTATACATACTGAAGTTGTCAAAATAGATATGATCGAATAGTTTGACGGTTAAATATAAGATTGAATTAGAAAAAATTCTTATATTTTTTAAATTTCTATTTTAAGTCCCTTAAAATCCTATTAATTGATGATTAGAAAGAGTAAGTTTTTCTCTGTATATTAACCACCAAAAAATGTTATCAGTGATGTTTTAATATTTAATAGGAGTTTTTAATCACCACAAATATGTTACAAAAATTGATATATATATATATATATATATATATATATATATATATATATTTATATATATTCTAAGCTATTTTATGACAAATGCTCAAACTTTCTACTATTCTTAAACAAATGCTCTAACATTCAGAAAGATAAAACCTAGAAAATAGTACACTTCTCCATAAGCAAAAGAAAATTTATGAATGTTGGGAGATATGATGAATTCCATCCCTGATTTTCATTCAACGGCTTGCTAGGCAAATCAAGCTTTTATGTTTGTTTTATACTAACAAATTCTAACAATTAGAAGCTCCTAATACGGTACAAGTAACTACTTCAACTAACACTAAAATAAGTCAATCATATTGCAGATAAAATTCCTCAAACAAAGACGAACCCGTCAGATAAAGTTCCTTAAGCATATGAATTCGCCTGACGAATGTTTTAGACAAAGTCAATACAAACCATCAAACAAACATAAACAACTGAATATCATTTATACAAGAGCAAAAGAACTTGTAGACTGATCCAATATCAACAAAAGCATTATCCTTTACAAAAGTTCAAATATTTTGTGAAATTGTTAATGTTATTAATGTTGTACACGAGTATTGGATAAACATAAGAGCAAGGTGGAAATTGCTTTATAATTGGCCAAATATTATGCTTTAAACAAATATATAGGTTTATGATCAGATTTATAATAATTGTTCTTTGTAAGAGGTGGTGCTGACTGGTTAGGTATAAGGAGCAGTCTTGCACAAGTTGAAAAAGTTTTGTTAAGTCTTTAAAGTTGTCTTTATCGACGGATGGAGTGGTACCTACCTTCCGATACTTATGTCAAGAAGTAAATATAGGATAGGAGTGAAGGTAAGAGAGTAATGAATGAGTTTAAATATATTTTATGGGAGATAATTTCTTATTTATATGTTGTGGGAATGACCCATCAGTGTGTTCAAGAAGTTATAAGAAGAATTAGGTTGATGTGTTCAGTTAGAGTTGATGGCATGTAAATGTTGACTAACCTAATAACCTTTATCAGACAATAATGACTTAAGAGGAGTTGGTGATATTACAGGTTTAAGGACTATATCCATCTTAAATTCATTAAAAAGACTGAACCTAAATTTTTATAAATCGACCCTAACTTATTATTAAATGCACGTAAAGTAAAACTGTTTTATTAACTTGATAAAATATAAGAAACATTGAGGTGACATGTTAGCATAATATAATAATAACTTAGCATAATACAATAATAATTAAATATTTTGAATACATTTAAATATCCTTTTAATATAAATTAATATAAATTACTCCGTAGAAGTAAAATGAATAATTAAATATTTTGAGTACATTTAAGAATCTTTCCGTATAAATTACTATATATTCATAAAATATATATGAACATGTAAAAGTAAAAGTTTTAATCCACTAATAAAATTATTTTTACATTAAGCATAATTTTATGACGGATTTCGAAACATAGTCTAAGTCATATTTAATTTAGGAGCACTTTAAAAAACAAATACAAGATCACAGTTTTCTATCTCAAATTAATTCACTTCTTTTTCTGGTCTAGCCACACAATATTTTACACAATGGCAGATGAATCCAGGTTAAATGATCCCTGCTAGTACGTAGTCACGGGATGGCTAGCTGAGCAATAAATTGTTTCATAGATATCTTAACTCAGTTAAGTAAATACGCAAGTATTTTATGTAGAAGGTATAGGAACTGAGGTAAAAACCAATGTGTAGTACTGGTGGGTGGTTTTTGCATGTGGCTGGGCTAGCTACTAAGGTACGTGGCATTAAATACATATAGTATGGTGATTGGTGGAAGCATGCATGAGACATGGAGATTAATAAACCATGTGTCAAATCCAATTCTCAGAGGACTTTTGGGGGTCAAAGTATTTATGGAAAGGATATGCACATGGATGCTGGGGTACCTTTAAAATAACACGTGGTTGGGAATTTTGTTGTATACGACGTAGAAACATGTGGGGAAGGAACATTTATTGAAATATTTTTCAACGTGGAATAGTTGGAAAGTGGGAGGCATAGATACTGTTACTGAACTGCAAGTATATTGGTCATATTTATGTGCAGAATGATCAGAATGTGATATGTATCCCATAAATATGAAGTAACCAGTAATTGGGGGATTTTTGTATAGGGGCAAGCTTTAATATATGTAAAAGGATTGGTATCCTTGTATGTAATTATTATATATATAATGCAATTTATTTTGTTGACCGAAGAATTGGTTATAACTATAAAATTAAATTTAAACCGAAATTTTTTTTAGATATTTTATTTTTATGTTAAATACTCCCTCCAATGTCAAAAATATAAACAAAACAAAAATAATTATATGTCTATGTCTCAATTATAAACGAATCTCAACTAAATTAATGTTATCATTTCTAAAATATTTTTTTATTTAATTAATTAAAATTTTATTTTCAAATATTTTTCATTATTCTTGATTTAAAATTTCAATAAAATTTAGTTTAGGTACAGAGCTTATTATTTAATTGAGATTTATTGAATTAAATAATATTAACTAAATTTCATAATTAATGTGTCAACTTTTTTTTTGTTAGTATTTGAGATTGAAGAAATTAAAAAAAAATTATACTAACTTTTACTATAATAAAAATATTTAAATATAAATTATATCACTTTAAAATTAATTTTAACTTAAAATACTTTTATTTAAGATTAATTTAAAAAACCCTGACCAATATAAATACACACGCTTGTGCTGAGTGGATTCATAAATACGACTTGAAATATGACAAGTGATGGACACTTTACAATAGAACAAAATTTGAGGAAATTATATATATCTAAGGAAGTTAGTTTAATCAAGTAAACGTTGATCCTAAGTTAATAATTGGTTACTTAATCATAGCAGCGAGACAAAAGACAATGAGAATTTTTAATAATGTCATTTTTTGTCGTGACATCATTTCTTAGAAAATTGTAAACTTCAATGAATTCATAATTAGTTTATATTTTATGCTTTACGTATGAAAAATTGTAACAACTAGAGTTTTATTTAAAGTCTGCAATTATTTTTCGTGTAAATTCTTATAATTTTTCAAAAACATGTAACTTTAACTATTATACTGAAAACCTTACGTACATGAGTATTTGTTAATTAATCTAATTTATTTATTTAGTTTAATTTGATTGCTGTATCGTTTACTTCATTAAGTATGTAGATCAAAATGTTGTATAATTTTTTAGAAATGAATTGGGTTTTATATATTCAACTGAAAGTTATGTATTAGAGCAAATGCCATAGTAGAAGAGATTGGTGAGCTGAAATCCTCAACAAAATAAAATGTTGTATGAGTAGTTAATCCTAAAACCTCGTGAGAAAGTTAAAATGAGATCCTGGAAATGGAAAAACATCACATCACAAGTTGCAATACTTTTTATAACTGTTATTATTATTATTATTATTAATTTTCTATAGTTTTTAATTTTTTTTAAAACATCTTAACTATTTTATATTTCTCTTCACTTTTTATTTCTATTTTTTTGGTAAAATATATTACGCAAAATTTAGGTCAAAATATTACTCTTGGAAAAATTGGATACATGCAGTACTGATTAATTACTGTTTGCTGAATTCTTGTCTTTTACTTTATTCAAGTTTAATTATCATTTATAATTATTTTGTTATTATTCCAAGAATGAATCACATAGAGAATTTACAATAATTCATTCAATTGATTGAATTAGTCTTCCTTTAAGTAATTGTGATCACTTTAGTGTCGCAAGTATAATATATATAAAATATGGATGTTTTCATTTTTCACTATACGTACTGATTGTTTATAGCTATAAAATATTTAATGGGTTTACTTACTTTATGGATGATACAGAAGAATTTACCTATCAAGAATGTGATTACTGTTAATAACATATTATCTTGGCTTTATATAAATTTTGAAGTAATTTAGTAGCTTTCCAATTTTTAGTTTTTTTTATAAGTTTTCTGGTTATTTTTTCTCTAATCTTTCATTATTAGAATATTAATATTAAAAATGTTATTATATATTATCTTTAATAATACTTTAAAATATGATTCAGATATAATATTTATTAAAATGTAACTAAATTTAATAAACAACATTTTTATGTATTCTTGCTCGTTTTTAAAAATATTGTCAAGAAGACGATGTCCCTTCCTTCAAAATCACAATCTCATATCTATATTTTGTACACAACTAAAAAACAATTTGTGTTTTTGCAATGGTGAACTCAAAATTTTTATCTTCTGATTTCTCCGGATTGAGAATCAATTGCATAAAATAGTTGATGGGTAATCTCCCCGTTGAATGATGAGTACATTCACGATGGAAACTTTGCTAAGGAAGCATTAACTCGTGTTCGCACGGAATATAGTGGACAGGGCATTGAAATCAAGATGCTGCATGGGATTTTGGGTGGATTTCTGAAATAACAAAAGTTCATGACGTGCCATTAATTGTAACATATTCACATGTGTCTTTGGTGACTAGTTATTTGCAATTACACATTTAGTAAATACATAGTAAACCTGACATTGAGTATATACATAGTAAACGCGGAGGATATTGGATATAATTTTCATCAATTCTTTTACCTTGTATTAATTATTAATATAATTGTATTTGTTTATTTAGTTGATAAAATATTTACTTAATTTTATCATAAGAATGAGAAGTCCAATTGAATCTTCATCATGAACAATTTATTAGTATAAGATTCGAAACTATAACTTAATTTACTAGGTTTGATCTCCGGTATAATAATAGGATAAAAAATATATATAATATTTTTTATTTATTTCTTTAAATAAGAAATAACCAATAAAAAATTGGTGAAATTTTTTTTATATATCAAATCTTATCTAATAGTTGAATATTTTATCATTTTATTTTCTAAAGATAAAAGGATCGTTATTCAATAATAATCAAGCCGGATTAGAAAGTCTAGAGTTTATTTTACACAAGAAGAATAAATATTATAATTTACACTTACTTCAATACTTATTGACTTGAGTGTTAAAGTGTCTCTCATAAAATTATTAAAATGGGTAATACTCCACTATGGGTTTAGGTAAAAAAAGAAATTATATTTTATAATAAATACAAAATATTGATCAAACTTGTAATATGCCAACTTGGTTCACGAGTTATTCATCAACATAAAATATTAGTTTATTAATTTACCAACTTATTTATTAAGTTTATATTCAATTTTAAATGTAATTTTTATATAATAAATATGAATAAATTTTATTAATTTTAAAAATAATTATTAAAACTAATTAATTAAATTAATTTTATAAATTTATTGAAATTTAACATAATTCTTATTCTTTATATTAAATTTCAGCCATTCATAATGAGACGAACCAAGTAAATAAAATAGACATGCATGGATAGGTTTAATTAATCCAGCTATTAGATGAATCAATGATTCGGGTTGGACTCACCGCTTTCACGGCTCTAGGCTTTGGTAGATATCCCACCATGGTCTTCTATCAGTCTTAAGAAGGATGGGTTCATGCTCCAAACATTTTTCGCTATCTTCCATTAATAATTTTTTTTTTTAACAAGAGGCTGTAAATGAAACGCTAGATAAGGATGGGATCGAGATGAAGTAATAACAAATTTGCTTCGTACAACTGTCCGTAACATACACGCTCAATACGTAAAGAATATGGTTACAACAAATTTGTCTAGTACTTCTAGACAGTAGTCAACAGTATTATATATATATATATATATATATATATATATATATATATATATATATATATATATATATATAGAGAGAGAGAGAGAGAGAGAGAGAGAGAGAGAGAATTTATTATTTTTTAATTATCAAATAAAAGTAAATATTGTGTAAAGGATACGTATGTGCATGCTTCACATAATAAATGGTAAGTAACCTAAAAATACTCGTAATAGACGCGCGAATTTTAATTAGGTGTCCAAATATCAAAAGTAGCCGTCTACCAAGAGTGTACTTTTTTAATTTGTTGGGGTTAAGTCATCATTCTGTGCCAATAAAAACGTGTCTTTTAATCATTCTCTATTCCTCGCAGATATATCCACCTAAAAACAAGGAAGAGAGAGAAATTAAGGAAAGAAAAAAGCCAAGTGGAGAGAAAGTAGTTGTAAACCGCTAAACTGCCTTGTGTTAGAGACTAGTCAAATAAATTGCCCCACAATATATTCCTTAGCCTTATAAGTTACAAGTCATAACCATAAAAACCCAATCCATTATCTTATTACAAGCATAGCAAGAGTGCGAAACATTGGAACCTCAAAAATCCCAAAACCCAAAGAAAATTATTACAAGAAAACATGGAGAGTGTGGCGTCGGAGCTAGAAGGCACGTTATTGAAGGACTCGGATGCGTTCTCCTACTACATGTTGGTAGCGTTTGAAGCATCGGGTTTGGTTCGTTTTGCCTTGTTGTTAATACTATGGCCTTTGATTCGGTTACTTGAAATTCTTGGCATGAAGGACATGGCTCTAAAACTAATGATATTTGTGGCTGTGGCTGGGGTTCACAAGTCCGAGATTGAGTCCGTGGCAAGGGCAGTTTTGCCAAAGTTCTACATGGACGATCTTGATATGGACACGTGGAGAGTGTTCAGCTCCTACGAGAAGAGGGTTGTGTTCACAAAGACCCCAAAAATTATGGTGGACATGTTCGTGAAGGAGCATCTACGTGCTGATGATGTCGTTGGGACCCAACTTTCATTCAATAGGTTTGGATTCGCCACGGGTTTCGTTCATGCTGACTCGAGTAATACAATTTTTCAAAGAGTTTCCGACCTTTTCCACGATGGCGAGCCAACTTTGGTTATGGTAAGGTGTCTTGTCTAGTACTATATCAAACTTAACACATATATGGAAAATGAAACTCAAGTCTAATTTATTTTGGTTTAGCTATTTTGCTAAAAAAACAATAACAATTGCGGTACGTTTAATGATTTTATGCAAACTGCTTGCTTTTCACCACTCCAATCAAGTAGGTTATTCAATCTTAGCTTGGCAAATATATATCTTTTTAAGAAATTTGACATTTTGTCTATCTCGTGGGCTAAACTTTAATATTTTGTGATATTTTCTCTCGTTTTGGTAATTAATACCCTTTTATTTTTTTATTCTTATATATTAAAAAATTAAAATTAAAAACAAAATATATATTCTTATTCTATGTGTTATAATTTTAAGAACAATATAATACACAATACATCTATATATGAAATATTTCATTAACATGTTATATATATATATATGTTATTTCTTTTTTTACTATATCATATAACCTATTATACATATTCGTATTTAATAACGTGAGTTTAAATAACATGTATTATTAATATCAAGTTTTTAATTAGTAATTAACTACTCAAAATTCTGGAATTCATGACATAATGTATGTGACATTTAGGCAGTTAGATAAAAATTAATTTTTAAAGATAAAATATTTTATGATTAATTGATAATATTAAAAAATATTTACACTATTAATATATTTCAAATAAATATTAATAGTTAGTACATTAATTTTTTTTCTAATTTTATTAAGAATACAAATTACTAAAATTTTTCCTTCCTATATAGGATCAACTCCATCCACCACCAATTATGGCAAACCAAAACTACGACCAGCAACTGCTCCGGCCAGTGCCGGTGATCTTCCACGACGGCCGCCTCGTGAAGCGGCCAACGCCGTCCACCTCCCTCTTAATCCTCCTATGGATTCCGGTGGGAATTGTTCTAGCCATAATCCGTATAGCCATAGGCGCCATCTTACCCTTTTGGGCTATTCCCTACATGTCAAGGCTATTCGGCGGCAAGGTCATCGTAAAGGGAAAACCACCTCCTCCTCCCTCCGGCAACAACTCCGGCGTCCTCTTTGTGTGCACTCACCGCACTCTCATGGACCCCGTCGTCCTCTCCTCCGTGCTCCGTCGCAGAATCCCCGCCGTAACGTACTCGATCTCGCGGCTAACTGAGATTATCTCTCCCATCCCCACCGTGAGGCTCACGAGAACACGTGACATAGACGCTGAAAAAATCAAACATGAATTATCCAAAGGAGACTTAGTAGTTTGTCCCGAAGGAACAACGTGTCGTGAGCCTTTTCTTCTAAGGTTTAGTGCCCTTTTTGCTGAGTTAACTGACCGGATAGTGCCGGTGGCCATGAACTATAGGGTAGGGTTCTTCCATGCAACCACTGCGAGAGGTTGGAAGGGTTTGGACCCTATTTTCTTCTTCATGAACCCTAGACCGGTGTACGAGGTTACCTTCTTGAACCAGTTGCCGGTTGAAGCCACGTGTTCTTCGGGGAAGAGTCCTCATGACGTGGCTAACTACGTGCAAAGGATATTGGCTGCGACGTTAGGGTTTGAGTGCACCAACTTTACAAGGAAGGATAAGTATAGGGTTTTGGCGGGGAATGATGGAACTGTTGTTTCTCCTACTTCATTTGTGGATCACATGGTCAAGGTGGTGAGAACCTTCATATTGTGAAAATAATGATAATATTAATAATGTTTGCTGAAAGATTGTAATAAGATTGATTAATTGTTTTATTTTTGTTAATTTGTATCGATAAATGGATGTCAGCTTGTGTATTGAACATCACAAATATTTGTGTATTTTATGAAATATTTTTTGGTTTTTAATTTACCTGTCGATTAATTGATTATTTGGAATTTTTTGGGTTCTATTAATTTTTTGTATGTATTGATACGAAATGTGCATTATATAAAAAAAAAATTATCAACATAATCAATATTTTACATTCATGCTGTTCATCATTGAATCTGTAAATTAAGTGTTTAATCAAAGAGATATAAATTATTATCATTTTTTTCGACACATTTTTTATCACTCTGATCATAAACATTTCGTTCAGCTCAAAGCAGTTTTTTTTTTCTTGTAATGGAACATGTTTTAAAAATAAGAAATCCAAATCCATATACGAAAGGTCATCCAAGAGAGTTTATCTACATTCAAAATGTATAATTAACAGGACTCATACATCAATGTACTTGATGGAAGATCAGGAATTGGAGATTTGACTGCGTTTCGTTATGATTTATTATTTCTTTCTTGGAACTCTTAAATTTCATACATTCAATATATATTACGGTTTATATCTTCAACAATTCACATGGTTATTGTCTTGTCTTCGTTATTATTATTAGTCACTTCTAGGGAGTTTCCATTTCACAAATTAAATAAAACGTACGTGTTTATTTTATTTTTTCAACACAACGTAAAAGGAATGATTGATGAATTATTAGGAAATAGATTGGTGGACATAACTAAACAATTAGAAAAGGAAAGAAAAAAGAGAGTAAATAGTATAAGAAAAGAGTTCGAAAAGAATGAGATCGAATAACCGATATTGTGTGTGTTTGAAGATTGTTGAGTTGCTTATAAATAAATCATAGATTTTTGTGGAGTTTTTCGTACAGTAAATATACAATATAAAATTCTGACGCATAACAAGAACTGTCAATTAATATTATTTGACTTTTTCAGTGGGAGAATTTATTTTATATAGTAATGTAAATAAATTTAAATGATTAAAAATTAATGATCAATGCATAGTTCTAGCTAGAACTAAAATTCCTATAATTTCCTCGCCCCTGATGTTTTAGTTAACTGTTGATCTGCTCACCAAAATAAAGAATTATGTGTTAACAGTAGCTGAGACAATCCACTAGATTAAATATATATATTACACAAATAAATTTATAGCAAAAGCACAGTGAAACCTTGCTCCAATCCAGGTTAACGATCTTAATTAGTTCGCTCCATAACTTCTTTCCTTTTTAGTGAAGATATAAAGTGCTTAAAGATAGACTTGGTTTGCCAATCAAATAGATCATCATCACATTGATGTAAATTAACCAAATTACATATCACCAGTCCTTTTATTCTTCCTGTTGCTTATGAAACAGACTTCAAAATTGTTGAAAATGTGTGCTCCTTCTTTGTCATCATTCATTTACTAGTGTGATATATAAGACTCATCCGCATATTTGATAGACTCCACACACTTAAAACTCAATGATGTACAATCTAGATATACTCGTTGAGGAATAACTCAATAATATTTATAAAAAGGTTTAAGAGCTGATTCGTAATATGTTTGTAACCACCGATTACATATACAAGCAAGCTAGACATTACTCTATATACAAGAGCTCGATGACATTTACTATCTAGAAAAGGCTGCAATGCAAATTAAAACGGCTATATGCTAAATTAAAATTGACAACGAATTAATTCACTAATCGATCATTTTCTTTTTATATATATTTTTCATTATATCATTTATCACATCTATCGTTTTATATATGTTTTTATTTTCTTTCATATTTTATATACCTCATCTTTTCATCCCATTTTGATTGATTTTTTGGTGTGGATATTTTATCAAAACTCTTGAATATATTAGGATTTATGTGTAAAGGAGAGGTTCTTTAATAAGTTCCACCATCTTAATTACATCTAATAATTGATACCATATATAACTACTTTTATCTCTTACTTTTTTTCTTTTTCCATGCATTCATTTTAAAATTACACTTCTGAAATCAAAGGACAAGTAAAAGAAATTGTATACATATTTTTTCTAGAAGAAAAGGACATGATCATATAAAATGACGAAAACCATAATTGATAAAATATCCTTGTAAGACTTGTGATATCCTTACAGAAATTGGACGTTAGCTTTAGGGTAATTTATTCTCACAATGTTTTAATATAACTTCTTTTTCTCATAAATAAGAGAGAGAATACCTACTGAAATGTCACACCACGAACAAAAATGTCAATGAAAGTTCAACTTGGATAGCTGCAACTCCAGCGACAGTGTCCCTAGCTTTGAGGCTAACAGCATCTAGAAATTAAGAAAACAAACAACAAGAAGTTCCATGAAATTAAGACCAAGCCTCACTTGAAGCATACAAGACTCATATTCAATTCATCGTGACTAAAACAGAGCACAAACACTTCAATACAAAGGTTCTCCAACCGTTGCTGTGCATTGTTTTCGAAGCAAAGAATATTCCAGGGCTATAACATATTCCAATGCCACCAATAATGTATGTATCAAAATCATAGTTAGATTTTAAATAATTTTTAAGAAATTTATTATTAAAATAAATAAATTTATTATATATTATAGAATTTGACATTTTAGAATAAATTTGTTATATATTATAGAATTTATTATATATTATATATTATAGAATAAATTTATATATATATATTATATAGAATAAATTATTATATATATTATATATTATATATTATAAATTTATTATATATTATAGAATTTATTATATATTATAAATAAATTTATTATATATATATATATATATATATATATATATATATATATATATTAGTATGCAAATGATTTCGCAACATGTAAGTACGTTAAATTTACCAAAAAAAAAATTATTTGTTGATTTTAATAATTTTTTTGCACTGTAGGTTATGCGTAGATATTAATCATGCACATGCATGATTACACGAGTCGCAAAGCTCCATTTAAACTGTTTGGAAGGAATTTTTTTATAAATTTTATCAGAACTATATTTCATCAAAGCTCCATTTAATTTACCACCTTTTTTTATTAAAAGAAAAAAGAGTTAGCCAATCCCTATAGTTGGACTTTTGCATGTACTTCAAATTTTTATTATTTTCAATGTAAATGAAGTGCTTTTATATATATATATATATATATATATATATATATATATATATATATATATATATATATATATATATAAAGCCCTGTATAGTAAAAGAAGTGGTGTGAGATAAGAAAATTAAATTATAATATTATCATGCTAAATAAATTAATCTTAGTTATTAAAATTTTAAAAAATAATCAAATATCAATTAATTAAATTAAAATAAAATATTTATAATATCAAAATTATCGCATTAAATAATATTTTAATAATAATTCTAGTGTAATAATCATCTCATTGTAATTGTTAATTATCAATTTAATCATAATTTATAATATATATATGATCATTATATATTTTTTTCGTTGTTATTATCATCATTATCATTATTGTTGAGGATGGGTAATAATTATGGATATGGTTATGATGATGGTTGCAACGTCTACCACAATAATTACAACAACTATGCTGGTGATAGAAGTGAGAGCATAATACTAACATAATAGATGAACAATATTGACATATTTTATAATATGATAATATTATCTTTTAAATAATTAATTTTAATATGATTAATTTATACTTAATTTTTTAAAATAAATTTAATGATTTAAATTAATATATTTTAATCTAATAATTATAATTATAATCCTCTCACTTGTAGGTCCAAAAAATAGTTTTAATGTTAGGGATACTTGTACATTAATGTTTATTAGATCAAGACGATTAACATCTCTAAAGTTTTGATTATTACAAGACAGACGGAACATTTACAGGCGGAACATCAAGTCAGACGTAACGAACACAGACGAAAGATGACTCCTCAAAATTGAAGTCATTCGTCTGTCTCAAGTAAAGTCATCAGACAATAGGCTAAGACGAAAACTCTTAAGACCGAAGAAGTGAAGCAAAGTATGAGTCTCTCACGCCTAGATTTCAAATCTTAAGAAGTACTCTTTAGAAGCATCCAAGATCAATATGAGGATTCACGCCTACATATGCAACTCGCGCCAAGATTTCAAATCTTAATAAGTACTCTTTAGAAGCATCCAAGATCAGTATGGGGATTCACGCCTACATATGCAACTTGAAAAGGTCTTCACCTTTTTCTATCAAATCTCTGTACAAGTTAGAAAAAGTACTGCGCACGCTATCTTATCCACTGCACACGCCATCAATCAATCAAGTGCTCTCTGACACCTTTTTGGACTTTGCTTGGAAAACGCTCAACGACTTTTTTCTGTATCTAACGGATATCTGAAGATTTTGCCTATTTAAAGACTTCGCTTCTTCAAAGTTCAGTTGTCAAACACGCTTTAATATTCTACCTTGTTGTGAATTCGCTCTCTGTTACTTTTGCTCTTCATTTATAAAACCCTCTCTGCGAAGAGGAAACTCTCTTTTTATAGAACTCTTTCAAATCCACTTGTGTGGTGTTTTAGCCTGATGAGGCTGGTTATTCAAAGAATACCCTTGTTGTTTAGCTTGCGAAGGCTGTGTTCAAAGAATATCGTGTTATAGCCAGAAGTGGCTGGGAGCAAATAATACTTGTAACCCTTTCACGGTTTGTAGTGAAACTCAGTTGTTACTGGGTAACTGGACATAGTCTTGAATAGACGAATCAGTATAAAAATACTTGTGTATTTGTGTTATTAAGTTTTTGACTAACGAGGATAATTAAACCTTAACGTCTGTTTATTAAAATCAACCTTTGAAGATTAAGATTGTTTCGTCTGAACATATTTAAACACACAGACGAAAGAAATTTTTTTTAAGTAACACAATTCAATCCCCCCTTCTTGTGTTCTATCTTTTACAGTTTGGTATCAGAGCTCAGCCTCTAAGGGTTGAGCGCTTTACAGCTGCTAGAGGAAAAGATCCAAAATGGAGTCTCAAGGACCTTCGTTTTTGTCTGGAGGGTCATCCATGAACAAGCCTCCAATGTTCTCTGGTGATGACTATCCTTACTGGGCTGATCGGATGGAGATGTACATCAAATCCACCCAGTACAGACAATGGAACATCATAACTCAAGGTGACATCCCTATTGTCAAACCCGAGGTTGAATGGGGAAATGAAGAATACTTGTTTATGGAACTCAACAACAAAGCCAGATATGCCATCATGTGTGCATTATCAAGGACAAAATACAACAGATTCTGTGCCTACAAAACCGCTAAAGAGCTTTGGGATGCCCTCAAGATTTCATATGAAGGAACTGAGGATGTGCGTATGAGGAAAGCTGCCACTCTTCAAAGAGAATATAAGATGTTCTCAATGAAGAAAGGAAAATCCATTGACATGATGTTTGGAAGATTCCAAACAATATTAAATGGACTCACTGCACTGGACATTACTTTCACCAAGGCCCAGAACAATATGAAGATATTGGATAGTCTTCCTCCTCCATGGGAAGCTATGTCCACTGCCATCTCAGTTGGATGAGATATGAAGACATTAACTCTTGACGAGTTAATAGGAGCTTTGAGAGTACATGAGGTACTTTTGTGTAAGAGAGACAAGATCAAATTTCAAGAGCCCATAGCTCTTCCAACTGTCAACAACGTGCAAAAGGAGGAAACTCCTAAGAAGGAAAGAAAGAAGAAGCACAAAGTTCTGAAAGTTGACACTACTGAATCTGATTCGTCTGATGGATCGTCTAATGATGAGATTTCCCTCATGGCCAGACGCTTTAAAAAGATGATGATAAAAAAGGGGAGAGGTCAACACTTTTTCAAGAAGAAGGAAAAGAAGCTCACTGAAAAACCTTCGAGTAAGGAAGAGAGCTCAGAAGTTATCTGCTATGAATACAGAAAACCTGGATACATGAGATCAAAGTGTCCAAGGTTAAAGAGAAGATGGAATCCTCGCAAAGACAAGGGGAAGAAGAGTCTGGTGACTTGGGAAGACCTTGATAGCGAAAGTTTAGAGGAATCCACTGAAGAGGAAGAGACTGCAAATATCTGTCTCATGGCTGGAGATTCTGTCTCATCAGAGGTAATTGAATCTAAAACTTCTTCATCCTCTTCATCTGAGTCTGAGTCAGAATCAGAAGAAATTTCATATGATACACTTTTGGCTAACTCACATTTTATTACTGAGCAATACAAAGTATGCAAAACCAAGTTGAAACAAACTTTGGAAGAAAATGCTACTTTGAGAACTGAAAACGAGTTGCTACAAAAGGAAGTATTAGATGAAAAATCATCTGAGTCTGAAAAGGATACGTTTAATTCTGAAATCAAAAGATTAAAGAAAGAAAATGAATCCTTACTCAAAGACTTAACCATGTTCACTAAGGGATCCTAAATACTAGAAAATATTTTTAAAATATGGTAGGTCTCCGTCTGATAAGAGTGGACTTGGTTATGTTGAAGAGTCAGACAAAAAGAAAAACAAATTTGTTTCGTCTGCTCATAAGAAGAAGAACAAAAATTACAACAAGGTTCCAAACAACCATATAAAAGATAAAAGAACCTTAAACAAAAAGAAATCTTCTTCTACTAACAAAAGAGGACCCAAAAAGATTTGGGTACCAAAGTCACTTATTATTCCTGTTGCAGACATCCTTAATAGGAAAAGAGAGGAATTCAAGCTGGTACCTGGACAGTGGGTGCTCACGACACATGACGGGAGACCTGTCTATGTTCCAAGACCTCAGACCAAGTAAAGGGTTTGTATCATATGGTTCAGGAAAAGGTAAAATCCTAGGTATTGGGACTGTTGGTAAGACACCCAATCCTCTTATCCAAAATGTGTCTTATGTTAAAGGTCTCAACTTCAATCTGCTTAGCATAAGTCAATTTTGTGATAATGGATATGAAGTAGCTTTTAACTCTGATGAATGTATAGTCAAGAACAAAGACAAATCCATTCTGTTTGTTGGGAAAAGAAGGAATAATCTCTATGAGGTTTGTCTTTCTGACCTTAGTGATCAGAATGTGACATGTTTGATTTCAGCAGATGATGAACGAGATATTTGGCACAAAAAGCTTGGACATTTAAGTCTCAAGTATATTTCGAAAATTTCTAAAAAGGATCTTGTGAAAGGTTTGCCAAAAATATCTTGGAAATCCAATCGTCTGTGTGAATCTTGTCAGCATGGGAAACAACTCGAAGCATCTTTTAAATCAAAAAATGTTGTTTCCACGATAAGACCTTTAGAACTGTTACATATTGATCTCTTTGGACCTACTCAGACTGAAAGTCTTGGAGGAAAGAGATATGGATTTGTGATTGTGGATGACTATACTAGATTCACATGGGTATACTTCCTAGCACATAAACATGAGTCATTCAGTGTCTTTGAAATATTTTGTAAACGTGTTCAAAAAGAAAAAGGAATATGCATTGCTCTATTAGGAGCGATCATGGAACAGAATTTGAAAATTCTGAGTTCAATGCCTTTTGTTTTGAAAATGATATTTTCCACAATTTTTCATCTCCAAGAACTCCTCAACAAAATGGAGTTGTGGAAAGGAAAAATCGTACCTTACAAGAAATGGCTAGAACTTTGTTGCATGAAAGCTCTCTTCCAAAATATTATTTGGCAGAAGCAACTAATACTTCATGTTATATTCAAAACAGAATATTGATAAGACCAATATTGAATAAGACTCCATATGAACTATGGAAAGAAAGAAGACCCAACATTTCTTACTTCCATCCTTTTAGATGTGAATGTTTCATCTTAAATACTAAGGATCAACTTGGCAAGTTTGATTCAAAAGTGGTGAAGGGATTCTTACTTGGATATTCCAATACATCTAAGGCCTACAGAGTATTTAACTCTAAGACGCAAGTTGTAGAGAAATCAATTCATGTAAAATTCCAAGATAACTCAAAGGCTGATAAGGAAATATCAGACCTAGAAAATTTATTTGATAATTTGCAGATTAACCCTTCTGGTCAAAGTTCAAGTTCAAATGGTTAACCTGGGTCAGACGCAAGAGCTGACACAAGAGAAGATGATAGAAGTACAAACGAACCCTCTTCGTCTGATGCTCACCAACATGATGATCAAGCTCCTATAAGAACGTGGAAGTTTGCCTCAAACCACACAGAAGATCTTATTATTGGAGATAGACATCAAGGTGTTCAAACAAGATCAAGACTAAAAGAATCGTCTGGCTATGCTCTCGTGTTAAATATAGAGCCCAAGAACATTGAGGAAGCTCTACAAGATAATGACTGGATTTTAGCTATGGAAGAAGAGTTAAACCAGTTTACAAGAAATGATGTTTGGGCTTTGGTAGAAAGACCAAGAAGTAAAAGCATTATTGGAACAAGATGGGTGTTCAGAAATAAACTTGATGAAAATGGGAAAGTGGTAAGAAACAAAGCAAGATTAGTAGCTAAGGGCTATAATCAACAGGAAGGTATAGATTTCACTGAAACTTTCGCTCCTGTAGCTAGATTAGAAGCCATTAGAATTTTACTTGTTTTTACTGCTCATAAAAATATCATCTTATATCAAATGGACGTAAAAAGTGCTTTTTTAAATGGTTTTATTGAAGAGGAAGTATATGTAAAACAACCTCCTGGATTTGAGAGTTAATCTCAACCAGATCATGTTTTCAAGTTGAAGAAAGCACTATATGGTCTTAAACAAGCTCCTTGAGCTTGGTATGATAGACTAAGTTCTTTTCTTCTTCAAAATGTTTTTTCAAGAGGAAATGTCGATACTACCCTCTTCAAGAAAAGTGTTTCAAAAGACTTTATTATTGTCCAAATATATGTAGATGATATAGTCTTTGGAGCAACTAACGAATCCTTGTGGAAGGATTTCTCTAAGTTAATGCAGGATGAGTTCGAGATGAGCATGATGGGAGAGTTGAAGTTTTTCTTAGGACTTCAAATTAAACAGACGAAACAAGGCATATACATTCATCAACAGAAGTACACTAAGGAACTTCTAAAGAAGTTCAAAATGGAAAATGCCTAACCAATGAAGACTCCCATGCATTTGTCTGGAGCCAGTCTCAACAAAGACGAATCAGGTAAGATCGTTGATCAGACAATATATAGAGGTATGATTGGATCTCTTCTCTATCTCACTGCAAGTAGACCTGACATTATGTTCAGTGTATGTCTATGTGCACGTTTTCAATCTGATCCTAGAGAATCACATCTGCAAGCTGTTAAACGTATTTTAAGATATCTTATTGGAACCACTAATCTCTCTTTATTTTATAAGAAAAGTAGTGATTTCAATCTAAGTGGTTATTGTGATGCTGATTATGCTGGAGATAAAGTGGAGAGGAAAAGCACAAGTGGTGGATGTCAATTTCTTGGCTCATCACTAATCTCTTGGTTAAGCAAGAAGCAAAACTCCATTGCACTTTCAACCACTGAAGCAGAATATATTGCTACAGCTGGGTGTTGCTCACAACTACTTTGGGTAAAACATCAACTTGAGGATTACTCCAGGTTTGAAACCCAAATACCAGTGTTTTGTGATAATACAAGGGCAATTAATCTCAGCAAAAATCCTATTCAACATTCAAAAGCCAAACATATTGAAATCAATTTTCATTTTATAAGAGATTATGTTCAAAAAGGTATTTTCGATATACAGTTTGTTCAAAATGATTTTCAATGGGCAGATATCTTTACAAAAGCTTTAGATGAAATTCGCTTTAATTTCATCAAAGAAAATTTGGGAATTGTTTCTCTAATTGATTAAGTTTTTCCGTCTGAACATTTCATTTCGTTTGTACATTTTAAATGCCTTCGTTAAGACGAAACATTGCGTCTGATCAAGTTCAATCAGTTTGAGAAAATTCAACAGACGCAAGGTTATTATTTAACTAATTTAAATTTAAGCGTGCAGGGACAACTTAAAGGCAGCATTAAATGTGTCTGTCATTTATTGCACTATTCTAGGACTTTGAAGAGCATGCAATGAGAATTGCAGAAGTCAAATCAATCATTAAAAGGGCAATGACAGGGGCACGTCAAATCAGGGACAGTTTCAATTTCTTTCATCTGATGAATTATAACCGTTTTTGTTTTTGATTATAAATACTCTCAAAGTTTACATTTTTACCTCTTACTACACTTTTACTATCTCTGAGTATTTTATTCACACATTCTTCTCTCTTTTCAAAATTAGAACAATGGCCGCCAAGAACATCAAAGCAACTGAAGCAACCTTCTTTGCGCAAGATCTCTTCTTGCCTAGCAAGTGGATTTCAAGGTCCACCATAAAAGGCATCTCTAACAGAGTATCAAAAATGTTAATACACAATGGCTGTATAGATTTCGTGGAGATGAGAGGTCCATGGTTGATAGAGGCTTACGCGAAGTTCTGGAGCGACACAAAGGAGTTTGATGATGGTATTGTGGGTACCATTGACAACAAGGAGTATATTATCACAATAGACTCCATTGCTGAAGCTGGAAGCTGCAAAGCTGAAGGACGTTTTTATTGCTCTGACTGGATGAAGTTAGAATCTGAGGAGCATGTAGACAAGATTCTTTATGGGAAGGTTCGTGACCCCGAAGATCTCAAGTTTCTAAGATCTGGGAATCTCTATCCCACAGGCAGAGTTATCCACAACCTTCTCTACAACATCTTCACACCCAGAACAGGCTCACGAGACAATGTGAGTACTCGTGATAGATTCTGCATCTACTATTGCTTGAGTAAAGCAAGGCTAAGTCTCCCTCACATTATTCTCGACCATTGGATAAATGCATTGAAGAATAGGAATATTCGTAGGAAGAGCAGTACTCCCTACGCCACTCTCTTCTCCAAAATCATTTTAAACTAAGGTTTTGATGCTACTGGTGTCTTGTGGCATAATGAAGGAAATGAGGTAAAAGGAAGCACCTTTGCCAAGATGCATCTAAGCCCTAGCTTCCTCCATCACAATAGGAGTGAAGATGAAGTTATTCTTTCTCCTATCACCAAAGATTCTCCTCACAGAGCACGCATCAAACGCACCAAAACCCAAACACAAACCCAAACACAAGGCCAAACACAAACCCAAACACCTATTCATCTTCCACCTGTGATTGTATCTGAAGTCCCTTTCGATGATGCTCAAGAAGAGCCTCTTAGAAAGAAGAAGAGGACTATCAGAATAAAACATGTTGCGTCTAAGACGCAAGAGAAGGAGATATCCCCTGATGAAGATGAAGGGGTTAAGAAAACATCTAAGGGTGTAACGTCTGTAAAGATTCTCATAGACGAAGAAAAGCAGAAGAAAGCAGCTGAAGAGAAAGCAAAAGCTAAAGAAATTGCTCTTCAAAAGGCTGCCAAAGGCAAAGAGAAAATGAAGCAGAAGATTGTGTCTGTGATTGTTGGAGAAACAGACGAAGCAAGACAACTAAAGGAGGCTAAGAGGGTCTCTATGCTGCTTCAAGCTGAATGAGAAAGAATATTTCTCGAGAGCATTAAGGGCATTGGATCGTCTGAAGCTGCGTCTGCACCAGCAACTTCAGAGGGCATGAATAGTGAAGAAACTGCCCAGATCCATAAGGACAATGCTCAGTTAGCAGAGGAATTGGAGACTATGTTTAATGAAGAAGCTCCAACTATAGAGAGTTCTGCACCTACACTCCAAGACGAACATAGGATAATTGTCGCGTCTCCTCTCAACATCGCTTGTGATCAGACGATACCTGCTACGTCTGAAGAAGCATCCTATCCACAGACGATGGAAATTCCGTCTGAAGTAATAACAATTGAAGATGCATGTTCTTCGTCTGATGAAGAACATGTTATTATAAATAAGGTGGATGCACAATGGGTGAGATCTCACGCTGAAGTTTTAAATCCAGAAGATCTTCCACCTAAGCACAAGACTGACTATTCGTTTCTTAACGAATTAGTCATGAGAAGATTTGCTGAGAGTTCTTATGCTGAAAGACCAGTTAAGCCTGACTGGATTCTTGGAGATGAGCTTGAAGATATCTCCAATAAAGGTGAATCGTCTAAGTCTGCTAAAAATGGTTACTCAGCAGACGATGAAGACGATTTTATAAAGGACACTCCCTATATTGAGTTGAAGAATCCTTATCAGTACAGAGGTAAGAAAGGATTCCAACTTGGGAGATTTGTCAACCCCCTTATTTATCATAAACCCCTGATGCCAGTGGACTTCAAAGAAGATCTCATTTATTCTCCTGAAGAGCAACGCGAATGGCTGAAGCGTCTGTCGTGGGAATAACTGGCCTCCTTAAACATCAAGGGTTTAGAAGAAATAAACAAGTACAAGGATCATCTAGCTGAGTCGGTGATTGAAGGACCAGCTCTTGACTACGAACCCCACATTTCCCTTAGAGAGAATGTCAAGTGGAAGGTTCGGCTTGAACCCAATGGCCCTGCATTTCACCATTGCAGGTTTGGAGATCCCAACTCCACCATTTATGAGCCAAAAGAATGTTGTCATTGGCATTTGGACGCCATTCATCGCCATGATCCTGTACCCTTCACAATTCCAATGAACCAAACAGAGTATGTAGGTCTAGGACATACTCTTGGAATTGTTCTCCCTTGGACAAGATCGCATTGTGCAGGTATCTGTCCACGATACTCCATCCTCCTCCATGAATATGAAGACCCCGAAGAATTTGCTCATGCTCTGCCTGAAGATTACAACACAGCTTTCAGGCTGATGGCAAATGCGTATAAAAAGGAAGAAAAAGCTAGATTGACTTCCTTCTATCACATTGAAAGAAGAGCAAAGAAGGAGTCAAGACATTATCCCTTCATGATGGGATCTCAATTCTCTTCTCTCGTTTCCAACGTCACCAAGTTCTTCGTTGTCTTAGACTGAAAACGACCTTGCTTGGTCAAGTTTTTGGCTAAAGGAAAGGAGAAGAAGACTCTGTCTGTCCCCAAAACTTTCAAGTTTGCAAGGCACATCCTCAAGAGACTTCCGTCTGCTGCATACTTGCATCTCAAATCCATTCAAGCCAAAGCCTCAAGGCCTATCAATCCCAAAATTCAAAGGTTGATAGAAGATCATGAAGCTACTTCTGCCTTTTGCTCTGGAACCTCATTTGATGAAGATTCCACGATCTGTGGAAAGGTGTTTCCTGGAGAAGCTTTCGCTTATACACATCCGTTTGAGGAACATCCAGATCTTGAGCTCTCTGTTCCCAACAGAGTGTTCACTTGACAATGGAAGAGAGACTGCACTGCATATCTCACATTTCCTCTTTTCACTCTACGACTGTTGAGGACTCCAACTGTGTTCATTGAAGATAGTGAATCTGTTCCTATTGTTGAAGAGCCTCAAACGCCTCTTGTGGAGAATGATGACAACATAGAGGTTACTGTTGTTGAGAGTGAAGTTGTGAACGCTGATGAGTTAAGCGCAAATATGATGCATTAGAGGAAAATTGCGAGCATCTGAAGAAGAAGAACAAAGAGCTTGAGGACAATCAAGCCTCTCTCATATATGAGATGCAACAGTTGCGGGAGATTGTCATGGGGCTTGTCCAACAGAAGCCTAAACCTCCTTCTTGAAGAAATTTTTGATGATTCTCAGCCCAAGGGGGAGAATATCTTGAAGCTTGGAAAAGGGTGCTAAGCTAAGGGGGAGCTTTCGTCTGAGGGGGAGTTTCTGAGAAGGAGTTATTTTTTTTAATTTATTCTTTATTAATTTGTATTTCTTTAGAGCTTTTGTTTTCTGTATACCTTGTAATACTGTACATGATTTACATCACATTGATGTAACGATTCTTATAATGAGATATTGTTTCAGAAAACATCGTCTTGATGTAAATCTGACTTGTGCTTAAATTGTTTAGCTAATCTTGTCTTGTGCAGATGCTTCCTTGAAGAAAGTTATCAATATGGTCTGTAATCATCAAAAAGGGGGAGATTGTTAGATCAAGACGATTAACATCTCTAAAATTTTGATTATTACAAGACAGACGGAACATCAAGTCAGACGCAACGAGCACAGACGAAAGATGACTCCTCAAAATTGAAGTCATTCGTCTGTCTCAAGTAAAGTCATCAGACAATAGGCTAAGACGAAAACTCTTAAGACCGAAGAAGTGAAGCAAAGTATGAGTCTCTCGCGCCAAGATTTCAAATCTTAAGAAGTACTCTTTAGAAGCATCCAAGATCAGTATGGGGATTCACGCCTACATATGCAACTCGAAAAGGTCTTCACCTTTTTCTATCAAATCTCTGTACAAGTTAGAAAAAGTACTGCACACGCTATCTTATCCACTGCACACGCCATCAATCAATCAAGTGCTCTCTGACACCTTTTTGGACTTTGCTTGGAAAACGCTCAACGATGTTCTTCTGTATCTAACGGATATCTGAAGATTTTGCCTATTTAAAGACTTCTCTGTTACTTTTGCTCTTCATTTATAAAACCCTCTCTGCGAAGAGGAAACTCTCTTTTTATAAAACTCTTTCAAATCCACTTGTGTGGTGTTTTAGCCTGAGAAGGCTGGTTATTCAAAGAATACCCTTGTTGTTTAGCCTGCGAAGGCTGTGTTCAAAGAATATCGTGTTATAGCCAGAAGTGGCTGAGAGCAAATAATACTCGTAACCCTTTCACGGTTTGTAGTGAAAACTCAGTTGTTACTGGGTAACTCGACGTAGTCTTGAATAGACGAACCAGTATAAAAAATACTTGTGTATTTGTGTTATTAAGTTTTTGACTAACGGGGATAATTAAACCTTAATGTCTGTTTATTAAAATCAATCTTTGAAGATTAAGATTGTTTCGTCTGAACATATTTAAACACACAGACGAAAGAAATTTTTTTTAAGTAACACAATTCAACTCCCCCTTCTTGTGTTCTATCTTTTGCAATGTTTTACTGGGTGGGATGGGAAGTTGAGTGTTGTAACATCTTGGAGTAACCAGACTAGTAATAATTGTCGCTATATATTTTGATATTGTTTAGTCAAATTTGTTTAAAGATAAATTTTATCCTTTAGTTTTGATAATTACAAACTTTTAAGATAAAAATGTGTATTTACAAGATGATTGAATCTTTCATACTTTGAAAATAATCAGATAGACAAATATTCAACAGACAAACACTACATTTCAGGCGAAACTCAAATCAAATTATTAAGATTATATATGGAGCTTAAAATGGGATAAGTATAAATTCTATCAGTTATTTTTACACATAGACTTTAAGTATCAAAATGTTATTTTCTGCAGAGTCTTATCATTGAAAGTTCTTATTCTAATCAAGTATGAGGAAGTCAACCGACTCACTATGAAAAAACATGTCAAATTAGAGTAAAAGAGGTGTTTCTGACACGAAGATCCATTGCAGAAACAAGTATAACATTTTTGTGCCTAATCCTCTATTTTGTGAAGATACTTTACAACTCTAAAGTTGACAGCTTAAGTACGCATTAAATGCAAAGGAACGTTGACCACTATTTCACTAGATGAAGTGAAGATTTTGAAGTTGTTGAGTCTAACAGGTACTTCAAGCTCTCCATCTATTCAAAGACTGAAGAATAAAGATTTGAAGTTGGAAGAGAACACTTTAAAAGATTTCTTTGTACATCTTTGTATTCTTATAGAAAACTTTTCTCTAATATTCTTCATTGTATATCCTTCTTTGTATAAAAGTTGAGTTTTTCTAAGTTAGACAACCATTTGTAAATCTACACCCTTAGTGGTAGTTCAGTCTAAAGAGGTTAAGATCAAACAATACTTTTTATTGTTAGCCTAGAGAGGCTAGAACCAAAGAATACTTTGTGTTGTTAGCCTAGAGAGGCTAGAACCAAATAATACTTAGAGTTTTTAGCTTGAAGAGACTAAGTTCAAACAATACTTGGGTAGTGTTAGCCTGAAGAAGTTATGGTTAAAGAATACTTGGGATAAACAGAAGTGATTGTGGTCAAATAATACTTGTTATCACTCTGAGTGGGTGAAATCTTAGTTGTTGCTAAGAAATTAGATGTAGTTTTGATAAGACAAACCAGTGTAAAAACACCTTGTGTTCTCTTTATTGCTTTATTGTTATATTCGCTAAGTGATGTTGTGTTGTGAAGTTTATCCTTACTAACAAATCTTTTATATCATCTGTTTAAAATCTATGAATGAAATTTATTTGATCTATCTCTAAACATACAAATGTGTAAAAGGTGATTCTCTAAAAAAGGAAGAGAACATACATGAGAAATTTGTTAAGGTTCTAAAGCATAATCTTGGATTTTGAAGGGGAAAAATATTATTTAGATTTGAAGATAGATTCCTAGTTAACAAAATAAATAATATTGATTGAATCAACTTAATAGTTTGATTTAAAGTTTTGACATATACATGGTGAGAACGATCAAACTTAACTCTCATGCTTGACAATGAAAAAGAAGCTTGTAGAAGCTAAATTGATTATTATTTTTCTTTTTGGAAAGCGCATAATTCATACATGAAAATGAGTCTTAATTTGTTGATGACCTTTGAAAACATGTTTCATTGTACAAATGGAAATGGTACGTAAGAAGGAAATTTAAAAGGTGCCACGTTGGATTGAGCTTTGAACATGAAGTAGCAAGAGTGATTTTGGCGGCCTTTTGAGTTAACAAACGATTGTCTCTGTTGCATGGATTTTTTTGTGCTTGCAACATACCCATAGTTAATATAATTGCTATTGGTTTGTACTTTGTAGTTTTACCATTACACTAGTGTAAAAATTGTTTTTAACGACATTTATTTTACGACGGTTATCACAAAATATGACGTAAAAAAAGATTTCACGTTAGTTATTAATATAACTGACGTGAAAAGTATATATTACATCAGGTATATAGATACTTGATGTAATATATACTTTTCACGTCGGTTATTTTAATAACTAGTGTGAAAAGGGCGCCTTGAGTCAATTGTACATATCAACCCCTTACCACTCACTTTCTCCTTCCCTTTTCTTTTTCTCCTCTCTCTTCTTTCTCTCTCTCACCACACGAACCCCACCCTCTTCTTCCCTTTCTCTCTCCACCCTCCACCACCACGCGAAACCACCCTTTCCCCCGACTTTCCCTTCCTTCTTCCCCCTCTTTCTCGTTGGCGGCCACCATCCACCACCATGGTTTGCCAACCATCAACCCCCTACTTTTCCTTCCCTTTCTTTTCACTCCGTCTTCTTTCTTTCTCTCAAAGTCCATTGCCACCACCACCACGAAACCCCCCACCATGCCATTGGTACGCACTAACTTTTTATATTAGTGTTTCAGATTTTTTTTCTTATTCCATGTTTTATAATTTGATTTTATTTAACCTAATTTTGTGTTATTTGTGTATGTTTGTAGTGTGGTAGGATTGCCCAAGAATTGAAAAACAAGTCTCAGTTGCTAAGAATTACCACCGCCATATATTATAGGTAATTTAATTTCTATTATATTTAGTTAATTTAATTTATTTAAAATTTTAATTAGATTAAAAATATGTTGTTATATGATTTAATTATTTTTTAAATTTTCTTACTCTTTCTTAGAGAATTATTGTGCAATAGATAGATTAAGATAATTTATTTTTTTTATTAATGAACAATTATTTATGTTGTCTTTTATTTGAGAAATGGTAATTTGAATTGTTTAGGAGTCTAATTTGAAAGCAACAAACATTTATGATAAATTGACTTTGAGAGAAATAGAGTAAAAGAAATGTAATAGAAGGGAAAATTCTTGAGTTGGCGCAACAATGTATCATGCATGAGTATAGATTAATTTTATATTATAAATAGATATATAAATTGATGAAGTTAAGGTAATGAGATGAAAATTATGTTTTTATTGTATTAGATTGGTTTTTATTTTGTTCTTTTTTGAGGGAATATTTATATTTTAAGGGATATTTTTTATGAATTTTTGTTAAAATTGATAATATAAAATCGCCTAAATAAATTTTTGACATTATCTTTGACAATTGGTGTTGTTTGGATATTTGACTATGACTATTTTTTTTAAATATCTAAATTGGTTTTATGACATCTCTATTGTCATTTAATTTCTCTTACAGGAGAGTTTTTCTTCTCAATTAGGATTTTCTCCATTTTGTTGTCGAATTATACCGAGTAAATCTCTTAAGGTTAGTTACATGACTATAATTATATTTTCTTCTCGATTAATGATTATTATGTTGTTTATATATATATATATATATATATATATGAGAAGTATGTTAAGTTTTCAATGTGTTATGATGGTTGAATAATTGAAATGTATTGGAATTTTGTTACTGAATATATTGATCATATAATTCTGAATTTTACTTGAGTAATTAGATTTTGTTTTCATTTTTGGGAAGTATCCAAATTATATGGGAGACTCTGCCCAATTTTTGTTAAAATTGTTAAGTTAGAGTATCTCACTATTCTAATAATGTTAGTTTCATATTTTTGACATATGTTATTTCTTAATAATCGAAGTTAAATCCATTTATAATATTGGTTATATAACCACCATAAAAAACCTGTATTTTTAAAGTAACCCACATAAAACGACGGCTCTCTAACCGACGAGAAAATCGATTAAAAAATTGACGCAAAAATGATTTTTGCACTAGTGTTAGGTATTCTTTTAACACTTAGTTTCCTCAGGCTAAAACAAATATTCTTTGGACCTCAACCTTCTTAGGTTAAACTATTCTTTAAACAATTAACCTCCTCAGGTTACATATTACCACAACAGTGGTTTACAATTAAGACCAAATAAAAATTATTCTCTTCACAGAGAGGGATTTTACAATGAGTATTATTTTAAGTTCAGGGCGAGTGAACTTTTATCTAAGAGCTTGAACAAGAATTGAATATGATCTTAATCAGAGTAGTTCGCCAACTTCAACTCGTTGTGATGAAGTCCTATTATAAAAGTCTTCGTGAAGTATCTGTTAGATTGTAGATTTGAACGTTAGTCCTTTGTCTTGGGTACTTCCACGACTGACAGAGTGAGCAAACATAACATTTAATGCAAAGTCAGCTGATGTTAGTGTGAGATCGAGCTTTAACTGATTTACTCAAAGATTTCACAGAAATGTGCAACTGTTTTTCGTGTTGCAGAGGTTTATTTTGAAGTTTCTGAATAACGACTTGATTTGAAATGAAGGCACGTGTTACTCAGCGTCTGAACTTCATTAAACAGATAGAAAAATGAACAAATAGATGAGTTGTGTGTTGAATTCATTCGTCTGTCTTCTTTCTTCGTCTTCAATTTCAGTCTTTATATCTTCATTCTTGAGTGCAAGACATGAAGTTGAAGAGAGCTCCCAGTCTTGATCTTTGAAGACTCTTCATCTGATGAGATTGCTTTGGAGTATGATGACTTGAACCTTTCGTCTGTTGTGTTTTCAATTTGAGGGTACATCTTTCGTTTACGTTGATAATGATCCGTTTGATCATTCTTCCTCTGCGTCTGTTGATACATGCAGTTGTCTTATAATTATCAAAATTAATATGTTAAGTCATTTTTATTTAACAAGAACCAATGCAAATGTGATAAAAAATTATAGTTTAAACTTTAGAACGCAATTAAGTTTAGAATGTAGTTCAATTTACAATACAATTCTATTTTAACTACTACAATTTTAACTACATTTTTAATTTGATAACAATACAGTTTTAATTTTTATTCTGAAGTGAATTACAATAGAAATAATTTGGTTTGTTTGAATTATTGCATAATTCAATTCAATTATTATAAATGATTTTCTTAGTTTGCATAATTTTCCAAATTCAATTTAATTTTTTTTGTCAACTTAAATCATGAATAGTTGAACAAGAATGACTTAAAAGTCAAATGTTTAAACTATTGTTGGAGCAACAACTAATTATTTATCTTCTAAGATCGGAAGAAATTGCATAAAATTTGAGATCGGAAAAAAATCAATAAAATTTGATAAATTAACTAACTTGTCATCGTCATATCTATATACATGATGAATCAAGTAATATTATAAACCTCAGTCCACATTATATATAAATCTAATGATTCTCGTGTTGTTATGTACATCCATTCATATTATACATAAACTTGATTATTCTTATATTGTATATCTTAATTCACATTAATATTATTATATAATTGATTATACAATTCATATTAAAATACATAATTAATTAATTATGTAACATAGGTGTATAAATTATTATTAAACTACTTAGATACATTTCATAAAAGATTAAGAAGTAAAACAAAAATAAAAAAATATTTTTAAAAAATATATAGTTAAATTCAACTCGAACTACTGTTTAATTCAGACAACAATTTAGTTCAAACTTTTAAATTGAAGTGAATTACAAAAATAAATAATTTGGTTTTTCTAAATTGTTTCATAATTAAAATCAATTTGGTTTGTTTGAATAGTTTAATAATTTGGTCCAATTATTATAAATTATTTTTTTAATGTGCACAATTCAATTCAATTTTTTTAAACCTTAATCATGAATAATTGGATAAGGATGATTTAAAAGTCAAATGTTTAAAATTATTGTGGGACCGACAACTAATTATTTACCTTTTAAGATTAGATGAAATTCCATTGCCTAGAATTTGGTAAATTTATTAACTTGTTCTCATCACATGTACATATGTAATGATTCTCGCGTTATTACAAACCTTCATTCTTTTGACGATTGTCGTGTTTTTTTACTTTCACTCATATTATACATAAACTTGATGATTCTATCTTAATTTTCATTAATATTATTGATATAATTGATTATACAATTTATATCAAAACACATAATTAATTATGTAACATAGGTGTATAAATTATTATTAAACTACTTAAATATATATATATCAAAAAATTTAAAAAAGTAAAACAAAAACAAAAATATACTTTTATAAAAAATATATAGTTCAGATCAACTCAAATTATGGTTTAGTTTGGACAACAAATTTAGTTCTAATGTTTAAACTGAAATGAATTACACAAAAAATAATTTGATTTGCTTAAATTGTTTCACAATTCAGTTTAATTATTATAAATTATTTTCTTAATTTGCATAGCTCTCAAATTCAGTTTAGTATTTGTCAACCTTAATCATGAATAATTGGATAAGGATGACTTAGAAGTCAAATGTTTAAAATTATTGTTGGATTGATAACTAGTTATTTACCTTCATAAATTGTGTGAAGTTTGATAAATTTATTATCGTGCCCTGGTTGTATATACACCTTATGATGCTCGTGTTGTGATGAACATTCATTCATATTATATATTAACACGATGATTTCATTTTGTTTTGACGATTCTCATGTTGTGTATCTTAATTTGCATTAATATTATTGATATAATTGATTATATAATTTATATTAAAATTCACAATTAATTAATTATGTATCATAGGTGTATACATTATTATTAAATTATGTAAATATATTTCATAAAAATTTAAAAAGTAAAACTAATAAAAAACATTTCACTTCTAAGTCATCCTTCTAATTCATAATTAATTAATTATGTACCTTCAAAGATCAGCTGAAATTGTAAAGAATTTGATAAATTTATTAACTTGTCCTCGTCTCTCTCTCTCACACACACACACACACACACACATATATATATATATATATATATATATATATATATATATATATATATATATATATATATATATATATATATATATATATATATATATATGATGCTCGTGTTGTTATGAACCTCCATCCATATTATGTATAAACTTAATGATTTTGGTGTTATTTTGTACATTCATTCATGTTATACATAAACCTGATCATTCTCATATGTGTATCTTAATTCACATTAATATTATTGATATAATTGATTATTAAATTTATATTAAAATACATAATTAATTAATTATGTAATATAGGTGTATAAATTTTTATTCAACTATAGTTTATAAAAATTTAAAAAGTAAAGCAAAAATAAAAAAAAATACTTTTAAAGAAATATATAGTTCAGTCCAACTTAAACTAGAGTTTAATTTGGATAACAATTTAGTTCTAGCTTTTACACGAAAGTGAATTACACAAAAAATAATTTGATTTATCTGAATTGTTTTATAATTTAGTTCAATTATAATAAATTGTTTTCTTAAATTGTATAGTTCTCAGAAGTTTTTTTTGTCAACCTTAATCATGAATAGCTGGATAAGGATGACTAAGAAGTCAAGTGTTTCAAATTATTATGGGACTGACAACTAATTATTTACTTTCTAGGATAGGCAGAAATTATGTAAAATTTAATAAATTTACGAATTTGCCCTCGTCACATGTATATACCTGATTATTCTTGTGTTGTTGATGATTCTCGTGTTATTGTGAACCTTTAGTATAAACTTGATGACTCTCTTGTTGTTTTGTACCTTCATTCATATCACACACATAAAACTTTCGTGTTGTGTATTTTCGTTCACATTAATATTATTAATATACTTGATAATTTAATTTATATTAAAATATATAATTAATTAATTATCATAGATGTATAAATTATTATTAAACTTCTTAAATATATTTCATAAAATTTTACAAAATAAAACAAAAATTAAAAAACACTTTTTAAAAAATATATAGTTCAGTTCAACTTGAACTACAATTTAAATTAGATAACAAGTTAGTTTTAACTTTTAGACCGAAGTGAATTACACAAAAAATAATTTGGTTCATCTGAATTATTTCATAATTCAATTCAATTATTATAAATTATTTTTCTTAATTTGCATAGTTCTCAAGTTCAGTTCATTTTTTTGTCAACCTTAATCATGAATAATAAGATAAAGATGACTTAGAAGTTAAATGTTTAAAATTATTGTGGGACCGACAACTAATTATGTACCGTCTCAAATAGATTAAAATTGCGTAGAATTTGATAAATTTATTAACTTGCATTTGTCACATGTATATATTTCTCATCATTCTCATATTATTATAAACCTTCATCATGTATAAATTTGATCATTCTTGTGTTGTTTTATACCTTTATTCATATTATACATAAATTTGATGATTTTTATATTGTGTATCTTTATTCACATTAATATTATTGATATAATTTATTATTCAATTTATATTAAAATACATAATTAATTAATTATGTAACATAGGTGTATAAATTATTATTAAATTATTTAAATATATTTCATAAAAGTTTAAAAAATAAAGTAAAAAAATACTTTTAAATAAATATATAGTTCAACCCAACTCGAACAAGAGTTTAATTTGGATAACTACTTAGTGTAAAATTCTAAATTGCAGCAAATTACACAAAAAGAACTTTTGTTTGTATGAATTGTTTCATAATTTTGTTCAATTATTATAAATTATTTTGTTAATTTGCACAGTTCTCGAAACTATATTAGTTTTTTTTGTTGATCTTAATCATGGTTAGTTGGACAAGGATGACTTAGAAGTCAAATGTTTTAAATTGTTATAGGACCAACAACTAATTATTTACTTTCTAAGATCGGCCGAAATTGTGTGAAGTATGATAAATTTACTAACTTGTCCTCGTCACATGTATATACCTTATCGTATTCATGTTGTTATGAACATTCATCCATATTATATATTAACATGATGATTCCTCATTTGTTCTATACCTTCATTCATATTATAGATAAATCATCTTCATCCATATTATATATTAACATGATGATTCCTCATTTGTTTTGTACCTCGTGTTGTGTATCTTAATTTGCATTGATATTATTATATAATTAATTATAAAATTTATATTAAAATTCATAATTAATTCTTTAATTATGCATTATAGGTGTATAAATTATTATTAAACTATTTAAATATATTTCATAAAAATTTAAAAAATAATAAAAATTACTTTTAAAATAATGTATAGTTTAGTTCAACTTGAACTATAATTTAATTTGTATAATTATTATTAGATTAATATGATTAACGTCTCAAGTTTTGATTAATTATAAAATAGACAAAACTTATCAGATTGAAGCATTATAAGGCAAAGTCAGACAAAATAAGAACAGATGGAAGATGACCCCTCAAAGTTCATCTTAGTTCAAGTCATTCATCTGTCACAATCCATATTTCAAGACGAAAGCATAAAACGATATGCTTAAGACGAATGCTTCAAATCAAGCTCAATGAAGTCAGTTCAAGACGAAGAATCGTCTATGAAGATTGAAGAAGTCCATGTATTTCATCTAAGTAACGCGCGCCAAATTCAAATATTGACGTTATTAAGAGAAGCTTTCAAAAGTGGTTGGGTATTGTGCAAAACCTTTGCAACACGAAAAACTAATCATGCTTTTGTTATCCCCTCTGATCAAGTAAAAAAAAAGTACTTAAAGTGCGCTGACTCCATCGCTCAACATTAATTATTCTGATTTGATCTCTGCACATGATGGGAAAGCTTATGGAAAAGGACAACGGTCACCAAAGTGAGTCTAACAGATCTCTCTTGTCGTTGCCTATATAAATGATTTCTCTTGCACTTATTCAAGTTGACGAATACGCTGTAAAAGCTATTCATTTGTGATTTCGCTCATTTTCTTTAAGCACTATGTTAAGTCAAAATGACTTAACATCTTAATTTTGATAATTACAAGACAGACGGATGCATCAACAGACGTAGAGGGAACAATGATCAGACGAATCATTATTTGTATAGACGAAAGATGCACCCTCAAAATATAAGAAGTGCCAAACGCAAAGTTCAAGTCGTCATTCTTCAAAGCATTCTCATCAGACGAACTTTCAAAGATTAGACGGAGAGCACATCTTAACTTCAAGTCATGTGCTCAAGTGTGAAGATTTGAAGACTAGAGTTGAAGATGAAGTTTGAAGGCAAACAAATGAATTCAACACACAACTCTTTATAATTATTCATTTGTCTAGCCTTTTTTGAAGTTCAAGACTCTGAGTAACTTGTGCACTCATTTCAATTCAACCGTTACTCAGAATGTTCCATAGGTGGAAAGGGATTTCAAAATAAACCTCTGCAACACGAAAAACAGGCGTACGTTTTAGTGAAATCTCTAAGCGAATCAAGTCAAAGGCAGATCTCACGCTGACAACCGCTGACTTTTCATTAAATGTTCTGATTTCTCACTCTGTCAGATGTGAAAGTACCCAAGACAAGGACTAACATTAACATCTACAGTCTAACGGTTACTTCACGCAAACACCTATAAAAGGACTTCATCCCTACGAGTTCAATTTGGCGAACTACTCTGATCAAGATCATATACATACTCGCTCAAGCTCTCAAGAAAACAAGTTTGCTCGCCATAAACTTAGAATAGATTTCTCATTGTAAAATCCCTCTCTGCATAGAAGATATTTTCTATTTTGTACTTAATTGTAAGCCACTGTTGTGGTATCTTAGTAGCCTGAGGAGGCAAAGTGTTTAAAGAATACCTTGAATCTAGCCTGCGGAGGCTGAGGTCCAAATAATACCGCGAGTCTAGCCTGTGGAGGCTGAAGTCTAAATAATACCTTGTTTAGCCTGAAGAGGCTAAGTGTTGAAAGAATACATTGGTTAGCCTGTGGAGGTCGTGTTCAAAGAATATATGTATTGTTAGCCAGAAGTGGTTGTGTTCAAAGAATACTCTTAGTGGAACCTCAGCAAGTTGTTGGGTAACTGGACGTAGTCTTGAATAAACGAACCAGTATAAAAATATTACTGCTTTGATTATTTTAACTGTTTACTAATTGGGGATAATAACTTAAATTGAAAATTTAACTAAAATCAATCTTTGAAGAACAAGTTTAAGTTTGCGTATGAACTAAACGATTTTATACAGACGCAAAAAGCATCGTCAGAAAAAGTTTTAATTGATAAACACAATTCAACCCCCCTTCTTGTGTATTTATATTTTACACACTATACTTTAATTGTATACCCCTCTCTGCGAAGAGGAACTTGTTTCTTTGAAACTTTTTTTAAATCCACTGGTGTGGTGCCTTATTCTGAGGAGGTTGCATTCCAAAGAATACCTCTTGTATTAGCCTAGGGAGGCTGCGTTCCAAAGAATACATAGTGGTTTAGTCTGAGAAGGCTATGGACAAAGAATATCATTTTAGCCAGAAGTGGCTGGGTTCAAAGAATACTTGTAACCATTTCACAGTTTGTAGTAAAAATTCAGTAGTTGCTGGGTAACTAGAGGTAGTCTTGAATAGACGAACCAGTATAAAAATAATTGTGTTTATTTTTATTCTTCTTGTTGACTATCGAGGATAATTGAACTTAAACGTCTGTGATTTAAAATCAACAATTAAAAAATAACAAAGTTTCGTCGACCGATTTTAAAACAACCAGACGAAATGACAAAATTTTAATTAACACAATTCAACCCCCCTTCTTGTGTTTTGTCTTTTACAGTTTGGTATCAGAGTTCAGCCTCTAAGGGTTGAGCACTTAACAGCTGCTAGAGGAAAAGATCCAAGATGGAGTCTGAAGGGCTAGTTTTTCTCTCCGTGGTTCTTCCATGAACAAGCCTCCAGCGTTCTCTGGAGATGATTATCCTTATTGGGCTGATCGCATGGAGATGTACATTAAGTCTACGCAATATATACTTTGAAGGATCATCACGCAAGGAGATGTTCCCATTGTTAAACCCGAAGTTGAATGGGGAAATGAGGAGTATTCCACTATGGAGCTGAAAACAAAGCTAGATATGTTCTTACATGTATGCTCTCTAGGACAGAATACAACAGGTTCTGTGCCTACAAATCTGCAAAAGAGCTTTGGGATGCTCTTAAAATATCATATGAAAGGACTGAAGATGTGAGACTTCAAAAAGTTGCCACTCTTCAAAGAGAATATGAAATGTTCTCTATAAAGAAAGGATAATCTATTGGTATGATGTTTGAAAGATTCCAAACCATATTAAATGGACTCACCTCGTTGGGAACCACGTTCACAAAGGCACAAAATAACATGAAGATTCTGGATAGCTTGTCTCCTCCTTGGGAAGCTATGTCCACTACCATTTCTGTTGGACGTGATATGAAGACGTTAACTCTGGACGAGTTAATAGGTGCACTGAGAGTGCATGAGGTCCATATGTGCAAGATGGAAAAAATTAAAGTTCAAGAGCCTATACCTCTTCTGTTTGTTGACGATGTCCCCAAAGAAGATTCTAGCAAAAAGGAGAAAAAGAAGAATAAGATTCTGAAAGCTGAGACTACAGAATCTGATTCATCTGAAGAATCATCTGATGATGAAATATCCCTCGTGGCTAGACACTTCAAAAAGATGATGATGAAGAAAGGAAGAGGTCAAAGCTTCTTCAAAAAGAAGGAGAAAAGATTTCCTGAGAAACCCGTTAACAAAGAAGGAGGAGATATCGTCTGCTATGAATGCAGAAAGCCTGGGCACATGAGATCCGAATGTCCCAAGCTTAAAAGAAGATGGAATCCCAGAAAAGAAAAAGGAAAGAAAAGCTTGCTGACATGTAAGACCTTGACAGCGAAAGCTCTGACGATTCTGGGGAAGAACAAACTGCCAACATCTGTCTCATGGCTGGAGACAATGTTTCATCTGAGGTATTTGAAACTCGTACTACTTCATCTTTTTGTCTGAGTCTGATTCAGAATCATAAGATATTTCATATGATACACTATTAGCAAACTTTCATTTTATTGTTGAGCAATATAAAGCATGCAAAGCCAAGTTGAAAAAGACTTTGGAAGAAAATGCTGCTTTAAGAATTGAAAAAGAGTTGTCTCAAAAGAAAGTATCAGATGAAACATCATCTGATTCTGACAAGAATCATCTTCTTCTTGAAATCAAAAGATTGAAAGAAGAAAATGAATCTTTGTTGAAAGACTTAACCAAGTTCACTAAGGGATCCTCTATGCTTGAAATATTTTAAAATATGGGAGGTCTCTGTCTGATAAAAGTGGACTAGGTTACGTTGAGAAGCCAGACAAAAAGAAAACTACTTTTGTTTCGTCTGCTCATAAGAAGAAGAATAAAAGCTACAATAAGGTTCCAAACAATTACAAGAAAAGTTCTAGAACCTTAAATAAAAAGAAATCGTCTTCTACTAACAAAGTAGGACCCAAAAAGATTTGGGTACCAAAGTCACTCATTATTCCTGTTGTAGACATCCTTAATAGGAAAAGAGAGGACTTCAAGCTGGTACCTAGACAGTGGGTGCTCGCGACACATGACGGGAAACCTGTCTATGTTCCAAGATCTCAGACCAAGTAAAGGATCTGTATCTTATGGTTCTGGGAAAGGTAAAATCCTAGGGATTGAGACTGTTGGTAAGGCACCTAACCCTCTCATCCAAAATGTGTCTTACGTTAAAGGCTTGAACTTCAATCTGCTTAGCATAAGTCAATTTTGTGATAGTGGATATGAAGTAGCTTTTAACGTTGATGAGTGTATAGTCAAAAACAAGGACAAATTCATTCTATTTATAGGGAAAAGAAAGAACAATCTCTATGAGGTTTGTCTTCCTGACCTAAGTGATCAGAATGTAACATGTTTAATTTCAGCAGACAATGAATGAGATATTTGGCACAAAAAGCTTGGACATTTAAGTCTAAAATATATTTTAAAAGTTTCGAAAAAGGATCTTGTTAAAGACGTGCCAAAAATATCTTGGAAATCCAATCGTTTGTGTGAATCTTGTCAGCATGGGAAATAACTCAAAGCTTCTTTCAAATCTAAAAATGTTGTTTCCACGACAAGACCCTTAGAACTGTTACATATTGATCTCTTTGGACCCACTCAGACTGAAAGTCTTGGAGGAAATAGATATAGATTTGTTATTGTAGACAATTATACTAGATTCACATGGGTATACTTCCTAGCCCATAAAAATGAGTCATTCAGTGTTTTTGAAATATTCTATAAACGTGTTCAAAAAGAAAAAGGAATATGTATTACGTCTGTAAGGAGTGATCATGGAACAGAATTTGAAAACTCTGAGTTCAAAGCATTTTGTTTTTAAATTGGTATATTTCACAATTTTTCGTCTCTAAGAACTCCTCAACAAAATGAGGTTGTGGAAAGGAGAAATCATACTCTGCAAGAAATGGCTAGAACTCTTTTGCATGAAAGCTCCCTTCCAAAATATTATTGGGCAGAAGCAATTAATACTTCCTGTTATATTCAAAACAGAATATTAATAAGACCGATATTGAATAAGACTTCATATAAACTATGGAAAGGAAGAAGACCCAACATTTCTTACTTTCATCCTTTTGGATGTGAGTGTTTCATCTTAAACACCAATGGTCAACTTGAAAAGTTTGATTCAAAGGTGGTTAAGGGATTTTTGCTTGGATATTCCAATACGTCTAAGGCTTATAGAGTTTTTAACTCTAAGACGCAAGTAGTAGAGGAATCTATTCATGTCAAATTTCAAGATAACTCAAAGGTTGATAAAGAAATATCAAACCTAGAAAATTTGTTTGATAATTTGCATATTAACCCCTTTGGTCAAGACGCTGGTTCATCCGTCAGAACAAACTCAGACGCAAGATCAGGCGAAAGAACATCTGCCAGCACAAACGAACCCTCTCCGTCTGCTCCTCAACCAGACAATGCTCAAACTCCAATCAGAACTTGGAGGTTCGCCTCAAACCATACCGAGGATCTGATCATTGGAGATAGACATCAAGGAGTATAAACAAGATCAAGGCTTAGAGATGCGTCTGGTTATGTTCTTGTGTCTGATATAGAGCCCAAGAACATTGAAGAAGCTCTACAAGAAAATGACTGAATCTTAGCTATGGAAGAAGAGCTAAATCAGTTTACAAGGAATGATATATGGACCTTAGTGGAAAGACCAAGGAACAAAAGCATCATTGGAACAAGATGGGTGTTCAGAAACAAGCTAGACGAAGCTGGTAAAGTGGTAAGAAATAAAGCAAGGTTAGTAGCTCAAGACTATAACCAACAAGAAGGTATTGACTTACTGAAACTTTTGCTCCAGTAGCTAGATTAGAAGCAATTAGAACTTTACTTGCTTTTGCTGCTCATTAGAATATCGTCTTATATCAAATGGATGTAAAAAATGTTTTTCAAAACGATTTTATTGAAGAAGTTTATGTCAAACAACCTCCTGGTTTTGAGAGTTAATCTCAACCAAATCATGTTTTCAAACTGAAGAAAGCTTTTTATGGTCTTAAATAAGCCCCTAGAGCTTGGTATGATAGATTGAGTTCTTTTCTTCTTAAAAACAGTTTTTCAAGAGAAAAGGTTAACACAACTCTCTTCAAGAAAAATGTTTCAAAAGACTTTATTATTGTTCAAATATATGTAGACGATATAGTCTTTGGAACCACTAACGAATCCTTGTGTAAGGATTTTTCTAAGTTAATGCAGGATGAGTTTGAAATCAAAGAGATCAAACAAGGTACCTTCTTTAAGATGCACTTGTATCTTCAACCCATGACGAGGAACGACGCTGATGAGATTCGTCTCCACCCTGAGAGACTTCTCAATCCTCAATCATCTGAATCTCTACCATCTCAACCTCAACAACAACAATCTCAACTGTCTCAACCACAACCTTCACCCTCTCAACCTAAACCTAAACACAGAACCCTTATAAAAAGACCCAGAAATGCACCTCCTCCATCCCAAACACCTCAACAATCCAGATCATCTATTCTTCCACCTGTAACAATCTCAGAGGTTCCCTTCGAAGATGTTCCAGTGGAACCTCTCAAGAAAAAGAAAAGAATCTTTAGAGTCAAGCACATGGCGTCTAAGATTCAAGAGATAGACACAACCCCTAGTGAAGATGAAGGGGTAAGGAAAACATCTGAGAATGCTGAGTCTGCTAGAAGGCGAGCAGATGAAACCAAGAAGGCTGAAGAAGAAGAAGCAAGGGCCTTGGAGGTTGCTTTGAAAAAGGAAATATTGAAAGGAAAAAGGAAGGTGATTGATGAAACTATTGTACCCTCTGTTCCATCAGAGGAAGAACAATTGAAAATGGCAAGGAAAGCGTCTATCCTCCTTGAAGCAGAAAGGGAACGTCTGTTCCAAGAGAGCGTTAAATGCATTGGATCATCTAAAGCTGATCCCACTCTAGCAACTTTAGAGGGCATGAGCACTGAAGAAACAACCCAGATCCAGAAAGATAATGTCATTCTTGTTGAGCAACTCGAGACTATGCTCAGTGAAGAAGTACCTTCTATGGAGTTAGATTCATCTGCTCCACAAGACAAACAAAGGGAATTTGAGGAACCCTTAGTTGCGTCTCCTATCAACGCAATCTCTCTTCAGACTGTGTTTTGCTTCTGAAGAAACAACATGCTCACAGATGATGGAGATACCGTCAGTTGTCATAGAAGTAGACTCATGTTCTTCGTCTGATGAAAAATATTTTGAAGTGAAGAGGCATGTTATATCTGACGTGAGATCCCACATTGGAGTGTTGAATCCAGATGATCTCCCATCAAAGCACAAGACTGACTACTCATTCTTTAATGAGTTAGTTATGAAGAGAATTGAAGAATCTGTTGCGCTGAAAACGTCTGAGTCTGCAAATGATGGCATTTTTGGAGACGATGAAGATATTTTCATCCATGACACTCCATACATCGAGTTGAAGAGCCCTTACGGATACAGAGGGAAGAAAGGCTTTCAATTTGGGAGGTTTGTCAATCCCATCAATTATCACTAACCTTTGAAGCCCGCAGAGTTTGACTTGAAAAAAAAGTATGATTCTGATGAACAATGCGACTGGCTGAAACGTTTGCCTTGGGACGTATTGGCAGAGTTGAAGATCAAAGGTTTGGAAGGGATAGATGATTACAAAAATCATCTTAATGGTCTGTTGATTAAAGGACTAGCTATGAGTTATGAACCTAATATCGTCTCCAAAACTCCAACAAAGGAATTTGTTCGACCACAACCACACAAGTCAACAATATTCCACCATTGTATATATGGAGATTATATGTCTGGAGATTTTGAGCCTCAAGCAGAAAGACACTTGGCATCTAGATGCAATGGATTGCCATGACCCTCAACCATTCAATATTCCAATGAATAAGACAAAGTACATTGGATTAGGGTACACTATTAGCTTAACTCTTCCTTGGATCAGGCCTCATTGCTCAGGAGTTCATCCAACACATTTCTTGAATTTTGCTGAGTATGAGACGCCAGACGAATGCGTTCATGCATTGCCAATAGATAATAATGTGTCTTATGTCTTAATGGAGAAGGAATATGAGACGAAATAAAAGGAAGACTCCAATCCTTTTCGTCTACTTCAGAGAAGGGCTGAAAAAGAAGGAAGATTTCTACCTTTTCTGATTGGGTTCCCGTTCTCCTCTCTTGCCACAAGTGAGACAAAGCTTTTCGTCAAGCTAGATCGTCCGCAACCTTGCTTGGTGAAATATTTGGCTAAAGGCAAAGAGAAGAAAGTCTATGATGTTCCCAAAGTCTTCAAGTTTGCAAGGCACATACCCAAAAGTCTACCTAAAGCTGCCTATGCTCATATAAAGACGATTCAAGCTCGTTCATCCAAACCCATTCACCCCAAGATGCTTCAGATGATTGAAGAACATAAAGCTACCATGGCTTACTGCTTAGGATCCGTCTTTGATGAAGATTCTGCCACTGTTGGCAAGTTCTATCCTGGTGCAACGTCTACGTATCTTCTTCCTCACGAGCCTCAATATCAACAACTTGTGTCCTTCAACAGAAGCTATTCATGGCGCTGAGACAGATCTTTCAGCACTCGTATGGAGTTGCCTCTTTTCTCCTTGAGTTTGAAGGGAACTCAAGTTGAACCTATTATAGAGGAAGTAAACTCAGATACAGACGAACCCCAACCATCTGAGCCATCATCTGATCAATCATCTGATCATTCTCCTGACAAGTATAATGCTTTGAAGAGGAAATATGTTGAGTTGGAGTAAAGTCATGAGTCTTTGAAGAAAAAGAACAAGCAACTTGAGGAAACTCAAGAAGTTATTCATGCTCGGATGAAGCAACTTCAAGCTCTTGTGATGAATCTGGTGAAGCAACAGCCTCAACCTCCACCCCAGTGATTTTGATGATTCTCAGCCCAAGGGGGAGAATATTTCAAGTAGGAGAGAATGAGTTAAGGGGGAGTTTTGGTCTATGGAGTATGAAGAATGGATCAAAAAGGAAAGCATCGTCTAAGGGGGAGCTCAAGACAAAGATGAAGAATAAAGAATGCGTCTGGAAGTTATTGTACTTGTATTGTAAAAAAAATTTGTTTTGCTCTGATACAATTTTGTATTCTTTATTGTTTCACTTCTTTTATATTTTGTTGCTCTGACTTCTTTGCTCTGATAAACTTGTAATTGTAATTGTATAAACAGATTACATCGCATTGATGTAATAATCTTATAAAGAGATATTTCACAGAACATCGTCTTTATGTAATTTTGGCATGATAAGCCGTTTTTTTGGCTAACTTTGTCTTGTGCAGATGTATTCTTCAGTATCATCCCTTGTATGATCTATAATCATCAAAAAGGGGGAAATTGTTAGATCAAGATGATTAACGTCTCAAGTTTTGATTAATTACAGAACACACGAAACTTATCAGACTGAAGCATTGCAAGCCAAAGTCAGACGGAACAAGAACAGACGGAAGATGACCCCTCAAAGTTCATCTTAGTTCAAGTCATTCGTCTGTCATAATCCATGCCTCAAGACGAAAGCATAAGACGATATGCTTAAGACAAAGTCTTCAGATCAAGCTTAATGAAGTCAGTTCAAGACGAAGAATCGTCTATGAAGATTAAAGACTGAATCGTCTATGGAGATTGAAGAAGTCCATGTATTTTATCTAAGTAACGCACGCCAAATTCAAATATTGACGTTACTAAGAGAAGCTTCCAAAAGTGGTTGGGTACTGTGCAAAACCTCTACAACACGAAAAGTTAATCATGTTTTTGTTATCAGAAATAAGTACTTAAAGTGCGCTGACTCCACTGCTCAGCATTAATTATTCTGATTGATCTCTCCACATGATGGGAAAGCTTATGGAAAAGGATAACGGTCATCAAAGTGAATCTAACGGATCTTTCTTGTCGTTGCCTATATAAAGGACTTCTCTTGCACTTATTCAAGTTGGCGAACACGCTGCAAAAGCTATTCATTTGTGATTTCGCTCACTTGCTTTAAGCACTGTACTTTAATTGTATACCCTCCCTGCGAAGAGAAACTTGTTTCTTTGAAACTCTTTTTAAATTCACTTGTATGGTGCCTTAGTTTGAGGAGGCTGCGTTCCAAAAAATACCTCTTGTATTAGCATGGGGAGGCTGCGTTCCAAAGAATACTCAGTGGTTTAGCCTGAGAAGGCTGTGGACAAAGAATATCTTTTTAGCCAGAAGTGATTGGGTTCAAAGAATACTTGTAATCATTTCACGGTTCGTAGTGAAAACTCAGTAGTTGTTGGGTAACTAGACGTAGTCTTGAATAGACGAACCAATATAAAAATAACTGTGTTTATTTTTATTATTCTTGTTGACTAACGAGATAACTGGACTTAAACGTCTGTGATTTAAAATCAACAGTTAAAGAAAAATAAAGTTTCGTTTGACCTATTTTAAAATAATAGACGAAAGGACAAAATTTTTAATTAACACAATTCATCCCCATATTTTGTCTTTTACAATTATTTAATTCAAAATTTTAAGCTGAGTAAATTACACGAAAATACAATATTGTTTTTCTAAATTATTTCATAATTCAATTCAATTATTATAAATTGTTCTATTAAAACACATATTTCTAGAATTCGGTTTAATTTTTGTCAATCGTGATCATAAATAAGATATTTAAAATCTTAGAATATATAATTTTAAAATTTGGTTTAATTTTTGGTCAACCGTAATCATAAATAAGATATTTAGAATCTTAGAATATATAATTCTAAAATTCGTTTAATTTTTTATCAACCGTGATCATAAATAGGATATTTAAAATCTTAGAATATATAGTTCTAGAATTCGGTTTAATTTTTGGTCAACTTTAATCATAAATAACTGGATAAGAATATTTAAAATATTAGAATACATAGTTCTAAAATTCGGTTTAATTTTTAGTCATCCTTATCATAAATAGCTAGATAAGAATATTTATAAGTCAAAAATATAAAATTATTATGGACCACCAATTCATTATTTACTTTCTAAGATAGGTCAAAATTACGCTAATAAATTTACTAGCTTGCCTTCGTCACATGTATATTCATTATGATTCTTGTGTATCTTAATATATAATTGATTATAAAATTTATATTAAAATATATAATTAATTAATTATTATTAAATTAGTTAAGTATATTTTAAAAATTTAAAAATAAAAATAAAAAATAATATTTTAAAATTTTTCTTATTTTCTTTTTATAAACCCATATAATATTAAAGAATTAATTTCTGTTCAATTTTTCTTCTATTGCTCATCCTTCAAGTCATTTCTATTTTTATTCACTAATTTATAGTCAATTCTTTTTTGTATTGACCATGAAAAATAATTATTTATTCATTTATTATTAAATATAATGACTAAATTTTGACGAAGAGAACATAAATATCTCAGTCTTGGTATAATTTATTCAAACTTATTACATTATTTAATCAGATCACTCTCATTTTTAGTGCATGTGGCATTTGGTAATCTTCCTCTTTTCTTTTATCACTTGCTCATGCTATCTGTGCTGTGCCAGCCAGACAATGGCTAAAACATGAAAAATCACATCACATTACTAATACGTAAAAAAAATTAAATAAAGAAACCTGAAAAAGAGAGAGTGATTTGAAGGGGTGGTGTGTGATCATAAGTGGAGCCCATTCTCGTTTCCCGATACTCTAAAAGGATGAAATGTACGGCCACCTCCTAGTTTTCTTCTGTATACTGTCTGCACTATACACTGTCATCTCATCTCCATCGGCATCATCTTCGCATTGCCATGCTGCCACGGCTCTTTCACACCCTTCAACGGACCATCATTTCTAGCAAACACGTATCCTCTCACAACACCACCACAATAAAACCTTTTCTCTCTTAATCTTATCTTCAAAATCCAATTTTTCATTTTGCGTCATGGAAACCTAGAAAACCTAGAAAACGCACAAAACAATTTCTTTTAAAATTCCAACTCTATCACTTCACCATTGCAAAATAAAATGAAAAGGGAAAGGGTGGAAGACCCAATTGGGGTGAGAGGTGAATGCTCTAGCCGTGGAAAAGGGAAGATGCTTGTGGAACAACAACACCGAGACAAGTTGCTTGCTGGTGTAGGATACAAAGTGTGTTCCTCAGACATGGCTGACGTGGCGCAAAAACTCCACCAATTGGAGATGGTGATGGAAGAAGATGGAATCCCCAATCTCGCAAACGATACCGTACACTACGACCCAACCGATCTCTGCGGTTGGGTCCAGAACATTCTCAACAACGCACCAACCACCACCACCACCACCACCGCCGCCAACGCTCTCGTTCCGTCGCCGTTAATCGACAATTCCGAGAACGATCTCCGAGCCATTCCGTTACCGTACATCGATGCGTGTCCGCAGACAGAAATTCAAAATCGATACAAGCGATTCAAGAGTTCTTCTCCACTCTCGCCGGCGATTTCTACGGTCTCGTCGGAAAACGCGCTTCCGGTTGTTCTTATGGAGGAAGCCGGCGTGCAACTCGTTCACACTCTCATGGCGTGCGCGGAGGCCGTCCATTTCGGAAACGCGACCCTCGCGGAGGCTCTCGTGAAGCAAGTGGGAACGCTCGCCGCATCGCAAGGAGGTTCCATGAGGAAAGTCGCGTCGTTCTTCGCGCAAGCACTCGCTCGAAGAATCTTCGGTTTCTACTCGCGTGAAATCCTAGATTCTTCCTACTCCGACTCGCTTCACTTGCGTTTCTACGAATCCAGTCCGTACTTGAAGTTCGCGCACTTCACCGCGAACCACGCCATCCTCGAAGCTTCCGCTTCGGCGGAAACCGTCCACGTCATCGATTTCGGTCTGAAGCAAGGGTTGCAGTGGCCGGCGCTGATGCAAGCACTCGCCGTCCGGCCGGGAGGTCCACCGGCGTTCCGTCTCACCGGAATCGGACCGCCTCGGCTTGACGAAGGAGAACCAGACGCGCTGAGTCAGGTCGGTTTGAATCTCGCGGAACTTGCTCGAAAAGTTAAAGTTAATTTCGAGTTCCGCGGAATCGTGTGTAACAGCTTAGCAGATCTAGATCCAACCGTGTTCGAGATTCGCGCCGGAGAATCCGTCGCCGTGAACTCGATCTTCGAGCTTCACCGGTTACTAGCGCGACCTGGTGAGATTGAAAAAGTGTTAGCGACAATTAAGAGAATTAAACCGGAGATTGTTACGGTAGTGGAGCAAGAAGCGAACCACAACGGTTCGGTTTTTATGGACCGGTTCACGGAGGCTTTGTACTATTACTCGAGTTTTTTCGACTCGTTTGAGGGTTCGGTGGTGGCGCCGAGTGAAGAGGCTGAGGTGTACCTGGGAAGGCAGATATGTAATGTTGTGGCGTGTGAGGGAGAGGAGCGCGTGGAGAGGCACGAGACGCTGGGTCAGTGGAGAAGTAGGTTCGGTTCGGTTGGGTTCGAACCGGTTCGTTTGGGTTCGAACGCTTTCAGACAAGCGAGGATGTTATTGGAGCTTTTCGCTGATAGGGAAGAAGGGTATCGCGTGGAAGAGAACAATGGGTGTCTCATGCTTGGGTGGCACACTAGGCCACTCGTTGCCACCTCGGCATGGAGACTCGCCGTGAGTTGACTCGCCCGCTGGGTCTGACTCGTCTGAGTTTGGAAACACAATGGGATGAACAAGAGTTACCAGATATACTGTTATGGTAGAGTTTTAGATGTTGTTAGTATTAGTAACACCTTGGAATGCGATGAATGATGAACGAGTTCCAAAAACAGAGAGGTTTTTTGTTCCCCTTAGTTGATGAAATTGTTTTGTTTAATTTCTTTCTTGTGTTAAAATGTTCAAAACTTTTAAAAAAATTCTTTTTCTTTTTCTTTCTGATAAATTAAAGCAAGATTGAAATTCTAATTATTCTTTTTGTTTTTATAATAATTTGGTTGAATTAGATAATTATGCAAACAAATTGCTAGTATACAAACCACTTTATTTCAATATTCAGCAAATTAGTAACTCTCTCACAAATATGATTTATCTAAAATGTTTTGTCTGTACTTATTTATCGAATATTTTTCGTATAAAAATATTTTATCTTTAATTATCAAAAATATCTATCACATATTTTTGGTAACGACTTTGAAAGTAAAAGAAGGTCTGTTGTCTTTGAAAAAATGTTGTTTCATAATCAGGAAATTAACATCTCCTTTGCAATATGAAAAACTTAGGAATTAACCAGTGTGAGATATTATAAATTTAGAATAAATGCATATTTTAGTATTTTTTTTTGTAAATTAATATTTGGAGGATTTCTTTTGGTCAATAACATTTGAAGTTTTTATAATCTATTTTTATAGTTGGGCTCTATTATGAATAACTAACTAATTGGACTCTTATTGGGTCGTGTACTATTCTAAAATCCATCTTCATTGATCTTGTTGGATTGAGTTGGGTTTTAACTCTAAACACATTAAGCTTTTCTATTTTGTTTTTAATGGTAGAATAGATTCTTTAAGTTAGTAGTTCCACGCCCTCTATTTTATTTTGGTTAAAAACAGAGTTCTTATTGTTTTAGATTTTATTCTACATGTTTTGATAAAAGAATAGAATAAACATTGATTCTTATTTTAAGAATCTAATAATTTTTTTTTCTGATTATATGTAATCATACGAAATGTTTTTGTAAGAAATTACCTTTACCCATAGACTAGACGACTACTCGCCCTGTTTGATTTAGAAGCCAACAAAACAACTAACATGTTTCTGAAATGTATAACTATAATTTTAACTTACTTTTTTACAATAATCACAACATAATTCAAATCTAGAATTTTGTCCTCACCATTTCCATTTTTCGCTATTAGAATAGACAATATAATATTTTATATCAGCAAAAAGTACAACATTCAAAAAATAGTTTCGCTCTGAAACTAAAGGGAACATAACTAAATGTGCCCCCATGCCACCAAACAATTAATAGCATTGCTTATATACGTAGGGATAGAGAATTGCCCAAGAATTATAGAACTACACTGCTTATCAAATTATTTATGTATGAGGAAAGAGATCTAAGGGCATTTGGGTCCTCCTTCCTTTGTCTTCCAGCTATTGTAGCAAGGGCAAACTTGCTTATTGCCATAAGTACCCGGAGGAACGCAAAGGCATGTAGCACAGCACTTCTGGCAAAAGAACATGCATGGCTTCTTGTGTGAAGTGGCAGAGCAACGGTAAGTACACTTTGGTTTGCAATCTGTTTAATTATTGACATTATTAGCATTTAGCATAGAAATTAATTAAACCCCTTAAAAGTTAATATTGACCTCATTACAAGCTAGGCGCTAGCCAAGAAACCTTAAAATGTTGGCTTCTTTTTTATATGCAAAATATGTGAACTCAGTAGAATTAGATGAGTGGACATTGCATACCTGAAGGACGAAGTTTTCCACTGCGTGTATAAGCCTATACACAGACAAAAAAATATAGACAAATTTTGTGAGTTACAAGAATTGGACTTGTATTTTCATGTAAAATTCATCGACTAAATCACTATTTTTGTTTGAGTCGGGTAAAATAGTTTATGAAAGTGTAATCTGTTTATGAACTATCATTTTATTCTATGAATTTCACCTATTCTCATTTTAATCCTTGACTTCAATCAATAACTCTAATTTTGATCTTTTAAACGAAAGAACTAAAATATCAGTAGATATCTTATTGTATACTTATGATTAATGTGCAAAGCTAAGAGTTTTTTCTTGCTATGTACCTCAGCTGCAGTAGAGAATGTGACCAAAAGAAGGAAAGAGAGAGCAACCAGACGTGCTGCTGCCATTGCTGTGACGTGTGAAATGAAGAAGGACTTACTTTAAAAGGAAAGAGAAGCTAGACAGAAAAGAATGAATATAAGTCTATGATATTTCTCACTTAGGAATTGGACGGGTATTTATAGGAATATAAGTCCAAATCACGAAAGCTATAATAATGAAAAGTTGAAAGAAAAAAAGCAATTAGCTATAGAATTCCGTTGTTTAAGGCGTTGAAAAGGGTAGGAGTTGATTGGGAAAATGTAAATGAGGTAATTGCATGAGAAAGTGAGCGATAACAGCGGCATGTTTTTTGTTACATTTGTTTTGATTCACTTTTGTCAACTAAGTAACATGGTGGTAGGTCCCTTTTCTCCTACCATTTACTTTGTTGTTATTACCAACTTCTTAATATTTGTTTATCCTTTTCTTTTTCTTCTGTTATTTTCTCCACTATTTGTCTAAATGTAGAATCATTGTTTCTTCACAAGAGTATCGTGTGACGCTTTCAAAAATCACAAGAATAACGTATTTATATTATTTATGTGCAAACAGTTTTGTTCTAAATGTAATACAGAAAGGTTTTAACTGATGACCAATGAAATGTGTACTCAATGTTTATTATATCATTACCTTTTATGGTCCCTACATTCCTTTCTTTTTCTACAATCTCAATTCTTTTTCTACAGGTTGGCATGTGAATGAACATGCACTTCATTGTTCCATGGATTAATTTTTTGACATGAATTAACATGTGATATAATTTTGAGAGTGCTCATAGATAAAGCAAATCAACTTTGACGAATTGATATAATGATCAGATAATCTGCATTTATATGCTATGGTGACGATATACTGTATTGGAAATTATGCGCTAGGATTGGGAGGACTATTTTTTTATTTTAATTTTATTTTTTTCATTTTAATTTTATTTTATTTTTTTATATTTTTATTTAATTTATTTAAAATGAGATAGTGAATTTTTAAAAAGTAAATTAAAATTATTTTAGTTTATTTAATTATAACTTTTGTGTAAGGTAATAAAAATACATTAATTAAAAATTATTGTTATGATCAAGAATTTTAAAATAAATATATAATATGGTAGTAAAATTTTAAAATTAAAGATAAATATTAAAATTTTTAAAATTAAAATTCATTTAGATGGGAGTTAAAATTCATTCCATCCCAGAGTTACAATACTAAGTATTGAAAAAGAAGAATATATGATTAGTTAAGATTAGTTAAGATTATGTTTACATAAATATTATCTGGTTCGTTGAGATTATGTTTAGATAGATATAAAAAATATTATGTTTACATAGATATAAAAAATATTGCATAATTAGATATAATATTACATAGTTAGAAGGAGAATATTAGATTAGTTAAGGTAAGATTCTATCTTTTTCTTATTTAATATTTATTTCCTTATTTAATCTTTGATTTGTAATACTATAAATATAGTATGTTGTATACAAAGGATGAATAAACGAAATAGTGAATTATAATAGTTTTTCAAGTTGGTATCAGAGTCTATCCTATCCTAGGATTGATGAAGATGTTGGGTCACCCCTTGTAGGGCCAATATTGGACTACCCGTTGAATATCGGGTCGTATTGAAGCACTCGTTTAAATAGTTTTCACGCTCGAGAAGTCCAGAAGTCTAGTCCTCGGCGTGGGAGGGGTGTGTTGAAAGTCCAATATTGGAGGGGTGTGAAGTCCCACATCACCTAGTGATGGGACTTGTTGCATGTATATAAACGAAGTGCAAACTTCACCCCAAAATCCGGTTTTATGGGATTTAGTTAGGCACAACTTGTAACACTCCAGAAATATAATTTGAAGAAGATTAAATTACTATGCAAATAATAATTACTGTGTAAATAGTAAATTACTGTGCAAATAGTAAATTACTGTGTAAATAGTAAAATACTGTGCAAATAGTTAATTACTGTGTAAATAGTAAAATACTGTGCAAATAGTTAATTACTGTGCAAATAGTAAATTACTGTGCAAATAGTAAAGAAAAAAAAATAATAATAAACGAGTTACACGCGTTTATTATTATAATGAAATCACTGTGCAAATAGTAACTTTTACTGTGCAAATAGTAACTTTTGAAATCCTATAAATAGGGCCTAAGGGTTTCAGTTATAATCACAAAATCAAGAACATTCTCTTAAACTCTCTCTTAGAAATCTCTCCAAATTAGATAGGAGCAAGTAAGTAGGGGAAGGAATAGAGAAGCTAGGAGAAACAGGTAAGGGGAGTTGTCCTTATCTTACTTTACTATTCATGTATATCATATTTTACTATTCATGTATACCGTATTTTACTATTCATGTATGCCGTATTTTACTATTCATGTATACGTTATTTTACTATTCATGTATACGTTATTTTACTATTCATGTATACAATATTTACTATTCATGTATATGGTACTATTCATATATTCTTAGTATGCTCTGTGGTTGCGGTTTTGTCCGATCTTCCACATCAGAAAAGAACTATTCTTGTTGTTAGGAAAAGGGTGGTAGTGTGGAAGTGCATGTCTAGGAAAGTTCTGGCTAAGGAAAGACACTGGTTATTACGGGAATCCATTTGTGATTTCACCACTCTTTCCCCGGGAACTTACCCGTGTACTATTCACGGACTACGGTCACTTATACGTTACTATTCACGTATACGGTACTGTTCAAAAATACGGTACTATTCACGTATACGGTACTGTTCAAAAATACGGTACTATTCACGTATACGGTACTGTTCAAAAATACGGTACTGTTCACGTATACGGTACTGTTCACGTATACGGTACTGTTTATGGGTGTTTCTTGATTTTTTATTGGTGGTTATTGATTGTTTTTGGTATTTTGAAATATGAATGATTTTAAATGATATTCTAGAAAGGGAGGTAAAATTTTCATTCATGCATACATGCCTCAAAAGAGGTGGCCTCGGTTAGAGGACGGATAATAAACTTAAGCCGTGCGTCTTGGTGGGATGCCGGACTTGGGGATTTTACGGTGAGAATTCATTTAATTCATGATGATCACATGATTGTTTATGAGATTAAGTGCACCACCGGGAAATCCCAACCGGTCGGTAAAGTTATTCGATGATTATATTGTATTATCTATTATGGTACCACATTGCATATTTTTGGGAGTTGAGGTTGGAGCATGCATCATATAGAAATTTCATTTAAGTCATAATTCATTATTTATTTATTTGATTTTGAAATATATCATATTAATATTTTATATGCTATTAATGGAAAGTTCACCCTTGCGTGTTTGTGTCTGTGGTTTGACACCTGTGATGATCCTGAATTTTATTCGGAGGAGCAGATTGACAGGTAGATTCAGTAATCATGTGTGGAAGATGTCAAGGAATGTTATCTATCATGAAGATTTCATAATAATGTGTATATTATAATTGTCACAATATTACGTACCTATGTGACATTTTGTAAATAACCTTTGATGTATGATTATGATGTGATTTATGTGATGTGTTTTATTTTGGTGACGTTTTTGTTAGCAAGGAAAATTATTTTAAGATTTTATTTAAAGAAATCTAAATGAAGGGAAACAATTTCAAATAATAATAATAAATAAAAATATTTTAGCAATGAAAAACGGCGGGGCGTTACACAACTCAAATTCAAGTTGGTATTAGAGTCTATCCTAGGATCGATGAAGATGTTGGGCCACCCCTTGTAAGGTCAAATATTGGATCACCCCATTGAATAGTCTCCACGCTCGAGAAGTCCAATCCTCGGCATGGGAGGGGTGTGTTTGAAATTCAATATTGGACGAAATCCTGAGGGTGTGAAGTCTCTCATCACCTAAAGATATGACCTGCTACGTGAATATAAGTGGGAGCAAACCTCACCTTACAAGCAGGTTTTGTAAGGTTGAGTTAGGGTCGTAACCCACATTATAAAAAAAATGAGGATTGTTGGGATGCAATCAAAGTCCCATATCAGAAGAATGGTGCAGAACTTGAAGGAGAAGAATAATTTTGTCAGTCAGAAGATTCTGCTACAAGGAAGGAATTTTTCAGAAGTCAAAAGATTCTGTTCAAATGGAAGATTACTCTAAAAGTCAAAAGATTATGTTGTTGCAAGAAGAGATTGCTCCAGAAGAGTTTTTTTTTTTTTTCTAATTCTGATGTAAAGAATGATTGTTGTAGAAGTGCAGTGTGTGTCATACACTATGGAAGGGTTTGTAATTTTTTGTCTAAAAAACAATTACACATCGAAGGGTTTGTAATTTTTGCCATAAATATTACATGTTGAAGGGTTTGTAATTTTTTGTCAGAAAAATTACACATTGAAGGGTTTATAATTTTTGCCAGAAAAATTACACATTGAAGGATTTGTAATTTTTGCAAGAAAAATTACATGTTGAAGGGTTTGTAATTTTTGTCAGAAAAATTACACATTGAAGGGTTTGTAACTTTTCCCAAAAAAACTACATGTTGAAAGGTTTGTAATTTTTGTCAGAAAAATTACACATTGAAAGGTTTGTAACTTTTGCCAGAAAAATTACACGTGGAAAGATTTATAATTTTTGCCAGAAAAATCATAAGTAAGGAGGGTTTGTAATTTTTCCGTTCAAAAGTTATAAGTAGTGAATTTTATCTCAATGGGATCGTGGCCTAGGTCTTGAGGTACCGAACCACGTTAACCTATTTTTTTATGTGTTTTTTTTTTCTTTCTCCCATACTTGTTTTTCAGGAGGTTGAGTTTCCTAACAAACATATGGAGTAGATTATACTGAAATGTTTGCTCCCGTAGCAAAAATGAACATTATTCGGTTTATATGGAGCTACTAGAAGGATGTAAAATCCCTGGTACACATGGCAAGAAGATAGTCACGGGAGGTGATAAAGAGGAACGCAATTCATTAAAGGAATACTTGGCAAGAGAATTTGAGATGAAAGACCTTGGTTCTTTGAAGTACTTTCATAGGATTCAAGTCTCAAGATCAAAATCAGGTATCTTTCTATATCAACGGAAATATGTGTTGGATTTGTTAAAAGAAAGTGGGATGACAACATGCAAACCAGCAAATTCTCCCATCGTAGGGGGTTGAAGTTATGTATTGACGGAGATCAAATTTTGGCCAACAAAGGAAGATATTAGAGACTTGTAGGGAGATTGATGTATCTCGCACACACCATGCCAGATTTAGCTTATGTTCTTAGTATGATGAGTCAGTTCATGCACAATCCTAGTAGTTGGGAATGAGCGAGAAAAGAAGTTTTTATTTATAAGGGGGTACAACAATAGCAATGGACATAATTAGAAGATAAAATATGGGAGCTCTTCTTCGAGAGATGAGAAGCATCTCCGTGCACAATAGTTGGACTCACTGCTGTACTTTTGTTATCATAGCAAGAAAAAATCTCTTTGAGAAATGAATAGGCCTTTTTTAATTTAAAGATTCAATCATAAACCACTTTGCCTCGGTTGCGAGGAAGTGAATAATTTAGGGAACGGTCCGACCTAATCCACAATTTGATCGACAAGCTCTGTTTACAATGAAAATAAATGCAAGAACATGGATGCGGTCATACAAATCTTAAGATTGGGTAGGTGCTCTTGATGATAGAAGATCAATTTCTGGATATTTTACATTTGAAAGAAATAATCTTGTCACATGGAGAAGCAAGAAGCAGAATGTTGTAGCTCATTCCAGCTTTGAAGCGGAACTCAAAGGAATGGTTCTTGGACTCTGTGAAGGTATGTGACTTTGACTACTTCTCCAGGACTTAGGGTATGTACACACGTCTCATTCAGTTGTATTGTGGTAACAAAGTTGCGCGCGACATTGCTAACAACCCTATCCAACACGATCGTATGAAACATGTAGAAGTTGACAGATTTTTTATCAAGGAAAAGCATGATAAAAATACTCTAGAATTGCCAAATATTCAATTTGAATATCAACTAGCAGATATTCTTACCAAGACTGTTACAAGTCAGATTTTTTGGGAAACTATTAGACAAGTTGGAAATGTATGACACCTACTTACTAACTAACTTGAGGGAGAGTGTTGAAAAAGGAGAATATCTGATTAATTAAGATTATGTTTGTATAAATATTAAGATTATGTTTAGAAAGATATTATCTAATTAATTAAAATTATGTTTATATATATATATATATATATAATATCATATGATCAAATATAATATTTTATAATTAGAAAGAAAATATTTAATTAATTAAGATAAGATTCTATTTTTTTTCGTATAATATTTATTTTTTTATTTAGTTATTGATTTGTAATATTATAAATATAATATGTTGTATATAAAAGATAAATGAATGCAATGGTGAAGTATATTAATTTTTTAAGTCTCATAGGATTAACTTTTATTTTTAATAATGCTAAGAGAATAACCGGATACAATGACTTGTTTGCTGTATATCCTAGTTATCTCTTAACATTATTCTTAATTTTCAGTCCAATGGCCCGGAGAATAAGCTTAGTTATTTTCATTGGGATACTGGGTTTAGTAGACTTTACAATAATATCTAAGTTGGTCTCAAATTTTCCCGGCGACCATACACACACAGTTGCACAACATCATCGCGCCCCTATATTTGTGGCACCACTTATAAAAGTAACTGTTTCCGTGTAAAAAAATTCTCTCTAAGAAATTATCTAAAGAGCAATCATCTAGAGGATTTCACCTTTCCTATTGGTAGTTCCACTAGGCCGTTATGCAACTTGATCAGGGAGCAGCAGTCTTCGAATATCTGGTTTTACATATAAAATCCACACAAACTCATCTCATCATGATGATGTTATGTAACAACAATATTAATCCCAACAAATATTAATATAATGATAACAAATTTGAATCTAACAAAACAATATAATCTTATATTTTTGACATTATTAATCAGTAATTTTTAAAAAATAATAACATTGTCTTTAATGTCCACCATACAATAATTAAACACTAATGCAATATAAATATCATAATTTTAACGAAAATAATGAATTAATTAAGAAATGATTGTTAAGTTTAAATTTGTTTAAAAATAAATGGCATCCATTAAATTTGATAATTAGATATTATTAAAATAAAAGTTATGAATGAGACTAATAGACTAATGGAATTATTATACGAATGAAGTCTTACTCGATAATTCACGAGTCAAAAAAAATGATGAAAAATATATGAATATTTTCTGCAGAATAATAATTATACTTTAGGGGATTCTAACTGACATAAATGTATTATATTTCTAGTCTTAACACAAAGTTCATTGTTCAAAACAAGTACAAAGAAATCAATTAATCATTCGTGACAAGATAAGTCATTCTAGAATAAAAGAGTATGTTTCTGACACAAATATCTCATGCAGAACAATGAATACATTTATCAATACCTAATCCTCATTTCTTAAAGAATATTGTGACTTTGATGTTGACAGCTCACGAAGTTCCATTAAATGTACAAGAACATTGAGTATGCTTCTAACGGATGAATTGAAGTTATTGAATTTAACGACTACTTTAAGCTCTCTATTTATATAAAGACTGAAAATTTGAAGTTGGAGAGTACTTTAAAAAATAATGACGTTTTATTTGCAAATTTTTGTAAAAAGTCTTTCGTTCTTCATTATATATTCCTCTCTAGATAGACTGTCTTAGTCAGACAAATTATTTCCTATAAACATTTGTCATTAGTGGTAGTATTAACCAGAAGAGACTGAGATCAAAGAATACATGGTATTGATTAACCTAAAAAGGTTGTATTCAAAAAATTACTTGAATTTATTAATCTGAAGAAGCTGAGTCCAAATAGTACTTGAATAGTTATTTAACATGAAAAAGTTATATCCAAAGAATACTTAGGTTGGCCAACTCTAACTAAGTTCAAACAATACATATAATATTTCACCATTAATGAAATCTTAACCATGATTAAGAAACTAAACATAGCCTTTATTGCTTATTCTTTTATTCATATTATCATTATTTAACTCATACTTTTGTTAATTCTATGTGAAAATCATCCTTATAAAAAATTGAAAAAATATTTATCTAACTCATTATACAATATAATTTGTGTTAAAGAAAGTTTTTTTATTAATATAATTTAATCTCTTTATTTTGTTTTATTCTTATCATCATGAATCTGATCTATTTTTAAGTTATTAGAAAATATTGTAAAAAGATAAAATGTGAATTTCAAAGCATATTACATAAACCTTACAAATTAATTTATTTTTTATCAGTTGGTGCGATTATTATTATTATTTATGTTGTCACTATATTATCTATTTTGTTATCTGCGTGAAAAAAAAAATTGTTTATTTTAATTTAACTCTTAAATATTTTAAATGTTTATTTATTGATTGATATTTTTATTAAATTTATATTATTAAATATAATTTTTAAAAAATATGTAATTAAATTAAAATAATTTAATATTATATAACTAAATATGTTTTTAATTCAATCTATATAGCAAGATTCACCATTATAACAATGACCATTACACCTAAAATCTTGATAATGACCCTGACAAAATAAATAATATAACAATAACACAAAAGATGTAACATCAATTTATATTTTTATTGATAAAAAATTTAGCCTTGTAAAATAAATTAATTTATAAATATATTATAGAATTACCTTGAATAAAATAATAATAATCACCATGACTCTAAGTGAATATATATATATATATATATATATATATATATATATATATATATATATTCAAGAATGCATTTTTATAAAAGACATGTATTATATAAAAATAATTATTTAGTGTTTATCTAAAAAAATATTACTTGATATAAATAGAAGATTTTGAATAATATTTGTGGAATTTATTAAAACTTACAGTATTATTTATGAGTTTTATAATTTTTTTAAAAATTTATGAAATAAATTTAATAAGTTTATTATGTAAACTCCAATATAATTGGAACTTATTAAATAAACATTAATTATTCCGTTCAACAAAACACATCCAAAATCTCATTAATATAAATAGAAAATAACTCAGTGTAATTGTAAAGTGGTTTACATTATTATATGGTCATAAAATATCATTAAAAAATGATTACTGTTTTCATCATAATTAGTTGATAATATAATTTCTATTTTTACGAAAACCATAAATTCTAATAAAATTTGTGTTTGCAACTTAAAATAACATTTCTATTTTCCAGCAAAACTCAAGTGATGCAGTTTGTAACTAAGGATAAGAAAGAACAAAAACAAACTTACAAACCCCATTTGTCTTAAAAAAATAAATAAATAAAACTTCAAAGGCTGAGATCCAGCGACAAAATCATTCATTTCACTATTCTCAGACAAAACTCCCTAAAAAATGGGAAACGGCAGAGTGCCAGGGTGTAATGTGGCACCAACATTTCTCGTAAAAGTTAAAACTGTTGGTTTATGAAACGCTCTCCACGACGTGTCGTGCTACCAACAACGTTGGTGACACGCCACGAAAACGAACGTCGTTTTTCTGTTTTTCCCCTTCTTCGCCACACCATGAAACTTCAACCTATATTCCCCTCATTCTCTCTTTCCCCAAACCCCTCTCTCATCCACCATGCATATCTTCAACTCTTCCACTCTTAATTTTCCTCTCTAATTACCACATTTCTATCGTATACACATACCGTATACACATACGTATACATATTCGTATTTGTAAATTCGTATCTATACGTAATGTCTTCCCATTGGTGTTACCGTTGCAACAAATTCGTAAGATTATGGCGCCAAGACTTGCCCATGTGTCCAGATTGTGACAGCGGATTCGTTGAACAGATTCAACATTCGAACAGGTCGCCGATGGAACCAACACGCCGCCGTCGGTTCCCGACGGCGGCGGCAATGTATATGATCGGCCACCGTTCTAATTCCGATCAAAACCCTCGTTCCTCACGCCATCAGCATTGCGTAAACGCCGCCGGTGACCGGTCACCACTCAACCCGGTCATCATGCTCCGCGGCGAGGGGACAAGCCACGAGCGCTCCTCCTCTGGTATCGACCTTTTCTTCGACAACGGCGCCGGCGCAGGACTTCGGCCAATCCCGCCGCGGATGTCGGAGTTCCTCCTCGGAACGGGGTTCGAGAGGGTCATGGAAAACCTCTCCCACGTGGAAGTTAACCACAACATCGGGAGACACAACAACCACCACGCTCCGGCATCGAAAACCGCCGTGGAGTCGTTACCAGCGATTGAGATAAACGCGAGTCACATGGCGATTGAGTCACACTGCGCGGTTTGCAAAGAACAATTTGAACTTTCAGCAATAGCTAAGGAAATGCCATGCAAACATATATATCATCCGGAATGCATATTACCCTGGCTCGAGATTCGAAACTCGTGTCCAGTATGTCGGCACGAGTTACCGTGTGAGAACGCACGTGCGAGGTTGGAGCGTGTGGATGAAGAAGAAGAAGAGAACGTGGGGTTAACAATTTGGCGGTTACCCGGTGGAGGGTTTGCGGTGGGAAGGTTAGGAAGAAGAGATGGTAGTGGTGGTGGTGGTGAGAGAGAGGTTAATGTTCCTATTGTTTATACAGAAGTGGAAGGTGGGTTTAACAACGTTGTTATGGGTGAACCTAGGAGGGTTTCTTGGTCGGTTTCAGAGTCTAGAGGGAGGGGAAGACGTGGCACGTTTAGAAGAATGTTTAACGGTTTATTTCGTTGCTGGGGAGGTGATGGTGGGGTTAGATCAAACCGTTCTTCTTCTGATGATGATGATGTTGCAGGAACCGTGATGAGGAGTTCTTTTAGGGGATCATCTCGTTCCAATGTGATAATTCCTTCTCAAGCTTCGCGTAGGACTTGGTCTATGGAAGTCAACAGTGGAACTAGGCCATGGTAAAAGGTTGTTTAAAAACTATTCTTAACTATGAAATGTAATTTTATTGGTCTCACTTTTCGTGTAAGTGCGTCCAAGAATATTGAATGTGTGTGATGGACTAATAATTAATGGAAGGTGAAATGATCGATGCAATAGAAGAATTGGAGGGAGTGAGGGTGATGTTTGTCATCGTTAATTAATGGGGAATGTGGTGAGAAGGAAAGGGAAGAAGCCTCTTCGTTATTTTTGAGCATATATATTGTGGGGCAAGATAACAATATTGGTTCATGCAATCATACTTTGCAAATATTGCAATGATTTGAAGCTGGTGCCTTCTTGTTGTTCATGTATTTTCTTACTCGTCATAAGTAAAGTATAATTAGCCTCAGTCGATCTATCTAGCAAATTCTTGTCCTTGTCGTTTTTTACATCTAGGAAATTCGTGCATGCGTTGAAATCCGCACGGTATATAAACATCGCCATGCATGCTCCTTGAATTGGTTGCTGATCGGTTTTTCAAGTTGATTGACATTGATTCTACCATAATTCTGCATGGTTAATTTTCGTAGCTGGTATATTTTCATGAAAGGAAGATTGAGTTCCATTGCATTTGAAGATAAAAAAAAGAAAAATTGACAGCTACAGTTTGAAATTAATTTTATCGTTTACAGTAATTTTATCTTTATTCTTTTTAGTAATATATGCATATATCATAAATTGGAAAGATTATTATTTTATTTTTAATTATGTTTACCAATATACTATTGTTCTAAGTCAAACTAGGATTTTATTTAATAATTCCTTTAGATAAAATCTCAACTCCCAATTCATACTTCTAGACATGTTATGAAACAATTTTATTTCGCTATCATATGTAATACGTAGTTAATCAGTCAATTCATTTACATAATATTTATGTTTTTCTTTCTTTAAGCATTATATATATATATTTTTCTCACTTCAAATGTTATGTCTGATTGTTTGTATATTTCAATTGTCTACCAAATCAAGTTATAGACTGTTGTTGCAATATCCGTTGTGATTCTTCCTGTATAATCATAGCATATGCTTGCCGAATATTAGGCACAGGGTTTATCATCAATAATATGTAAAATGTGACAATTTTGAAAGGTTCATCACGTCCCATTAGAAATTGTAACAACTTATCTTCATCTCATTTTGTTATATGATCTTAAGAGTAATTACAAAGGACTAGGGTGCGATAAGTCTCCAATTCAACCCACAAACTTTTGATCTTGACATAACAGGCTGCCACAGTCATCGAGCCTTGTGAAATTTTTTTTTTTTTTTTTTAAATTGACCATGAAGGTCATTTCAGACTTGTTGTGAGCTGTTTGGACAGAAAATTTGATGAATTAAGTCAATTTTTTTTGAAAAATTCTTGCATTGATTTGTTCACAAATTTTTCACTGTTATATGATCTAAATATTTGAATTTTCTTGTCAAACTGAGTGTAAATCATTTGATAGAATGTATAGAACTTGTCGGGTACTTCAGATTTGTGTTTTAGAAAATATACCCACTTCATACGAGACTAATCGTCCACAAATAACACAAAATACTTAAATTGATTATCTTGGGAATTAGGAGCCGGGTCCCACACATCAGAATGTACTAATGAAAAAACATAATTGGTTCTATTGTTATTAGGGGAAAAAGTAACTCTGTGATTCTTTGCTCGTATAGTACAAGTTTCACATTTGATGGGCTCAGTGTTATTAGTAAATAAATTAGGAAATAAAATCTTAAGGTACCCGAATGAACGGTGTCCCAAACGTCTATGCCATAACCAGAGTTGCCTTGTAATCGTTCTGTGAGCAAGCATGGCATGTCCCTTGTGAAAGCAACATCATCAACGTAGTAAAGACCTCCACGTTCAGTACCACGCCCAATGATCTCCTTCGTAACAATGTCCTGTAAAAGGCAAAAAGTAGAAAACATGATAACCACACAATTCAGCCCCTTTGTAACTTGTCTTACAGAAAGTAATTTTGATGATAGTGCAGGAACATAGACAATTTTTTAATTTTAATTTGTTTGAAAAAACAATTGAGCCCCCTCTTTGGACCGCAATTAGTTCTCCACTAGTTGTTTCAATATGGGTTTTAACAGGTGCGGAGAGGCTGTCAAAATCATGAGGGTCATGGGTCATGGTGTTAGTTGCCCCATAATAAAAAATCCACAGATCAGATTTTCCTGGGCTAGTATTCTTCTCTCTTCTTTCACCTCCATAAGCGGCCGCAGCTCTTCCATGAACAATTGGCGATTTTGTTTCTTTCTCTCTTACGGTGGTGGCCTGCGGGATGCCCACGGCGGTGGTAGCCTTGCAATTTTTGGTTTGGGATCTTCCCACCACTCGAGATAACCCACGATTTTGAAGCAAGTCTCCTTAGTATGTTTCTTCGTTCCGCAATGAGTATAGTGGAGGTGGCTTTTGTCTTCCTTGTCTCGCTGTGACAAACTGTAAAAGATAAAAACACACAAGAAGGGGGGTTGAATTGTGTTTAAAAAAAAAAATTACTCCCTTTCGTCTGTGGGTTCAAATTTGGTCAGACGAAACAAGATTTATCTTGAACTGTTGATTTTAAATGACAGACGTTAAACTTATTATCCCCAGTTAGTTGATCAGACGAAACAATAAACACAGATATTTTTATACTGGTTCGTCTATCCAAGACTACGTCCAGTTACCCAGCAACCACTGAGTTTTCACTACCAACCGTGAACAGGTTACAAGTATTCTTTGAACCCAGCCACTTCTGGCTATTACAAGGTATTCTTTGGAACGCAGCCTCCTCAGGCTAAACAGGTATTCTTTGAACCCAGCCTCCACAGGCTATACAGGTATTATTTGAACCCACCTTCCACAGGCTATACAGGTATTCTTTGAACCCAGCCTCCACAGGCTATAATGCCACACAAGTGGACTTTTACAAATATTGTGAATCAACAAAGATTTCCTCTACACAGAGAGGTGTTTTTCAATACAGTACAGAGCTTATCAGATTTGGGCGAATAATCAGAGTAGATGAAGGATAAGCGTATTCGCCAGCCTGTTCTTGTTGCAGTGAAGTCCTTTTATAAGCTACTTCTTCAAATAGCCGTTAGACTAATTTGAATGCCGTTGAGAGTCGTTGAGACATCTTCTTGAGAGCTTTCCAAAAGGTTGTCAGTTGTCCTTGATTGATAGATGAGAGTTGCAGCGGATATCTCGGACTGGATTGCGTGCGCAGTACCTTTTTCTGACTTGTACAGAGATGTGACAAAAAGGTGAATGCCTTTTTGACTTTGGAGTGTAAGCACAAATCCCCATACTGATCTTGGATTCTTCTCATGATGACTTCTTTAGATTTTGAATCTTGGCGCGAGACTTCAACTTGACTTCACTTTTGGATAGACGATATGAATCTTCAATGATGTTGTTTCGTCTTATCCTTTCGTCTTAAGCTTCTCTTGGACAGACGAAGGTCTTCAACTTGAGTAGTCCTTCTATCGTCTGATGGCTTGGTTCCGTCTGACGACTTAGTTTCGTCTGACTCTCTTCCGTCTGATGCTTCATGTTAAGTTCTTTCGTCTGATACTTGTTTCGTCTGAGCCTTCAGTCTGATGCTTCCGTCTGTAAACACAACAGATTGTTCTGTAATTATCAAAACTGAGATGCTAAATCATCTTGACTTAACAATCTCCCCCTTTTGATGATTACAGACCACACCACCAGATCCTTGATCTTTTACTTGAGACAGAACAAAGGATGTATCAGGGTTAGAGAGATGATCTTTATCAGACTGAACTTGACTTGTTTGCTCCCCCTCAGACGAAGCTTTCTCTTTGCTCTTCCCTGTTTGCTCCCCCTCAGACGATGCGATGTTTTACCCTTGCCTTTCTTCTTTCCCTTGGGTTCTCCTTTTCTTCCCCCTTGGGCTATCTCTTTCTGTCCATTCTCTCCCCTACGAGGATCTTCTCTTTCTCTCCCCCTTGGGCTGTGATCATCAAAACTCTGATCAAGAAGAATGTTTTGGCTTTTTGTGAAGTAGGGACATCACAATGACTTTGAGCTGCTGCACTTCAGATGATAGAGAAACTTGGTTCTCCTCAAGCTCTCTGTTCTTTTGCTTCAAGTGTGCGCAGTCATCCTCCAAGGCATCATATTTGCGCTTCAGAGTCTTATACTCCTCAACTTCTTGAACATTAGCCTCAATTGCCTCAGCTTTTGCATCTTTCTTTTTCTTCTATTTTGCTCCCCCTCAGCTTCTAATCTCTCCTTTCTTCCATTTTTCTTGAATCTTTTGCAATCCTCTGGGTTTTCCACGGAGACGAAGGCCTTCTTATTTCTCATTACCTTCTTTCGTCTGATGAGGTGTATCTAAGGATAGCGTGTCTCTTGCTTTAAAAAGCTAGACATATGTAAACCATTAACAAGCTTTGTCCTGTACACTTTCAATGAGATGTTAAAAGATAACATGACGTTGCGTCTCACAAGAGTCGATAGACTATTTCAACCAATGATTAGACGCAGCGTTTCGATAAGGATAAACAAAAGAAATTTGCACGGATAAGAAAACTTATTTCTTGCCTATTTCAAGCTCCATTCAATTGATATTTGAATGCATTTCTTCAATGCACTTGGGTTCAATTCTTCTTGACATCAAAGCACGTTCAGAAAGGTCTCTAAAATTCGACTTGTTTGCATTCTTTGAAAACTTTGCTTCTTCCGTCTGAATGGATGAATCTGTCTTCTTAAGACTCATACATGGTAGATCTCTTACATGATCTGTTGCTTTGGAACAAGGACATGTTGATGATTACATATTGCATGTATCCATTGTCCAGATTGTACCATCTTCATACATTCTCTCTTTCTATCTGCAACAAAAATTATTTTTGATTTTGGTACCCAAATTTTCTTGGTCCAGTTTTTAGTTGTAAGGTTCCGTCTGTCATAGGTTCTTGAATGTCCTTCGACGTTTTGAGACTGTTATAAGAAATATGTATGCTTCTACATACAGATGAATGAATTTGTGATTTTCTTTCGTCTGTCACAAGATTATAACCAAGTTCATTCTTGTGATTTAAAGAATTTTTGAGCTTGTAAGAACTCAAGATGAACTTGTTTAAATCTTTCTTTAAGAGTTCATTTTCTTCTTTTAGATTTTCATGACTAAGAAGAAGATGACTCTTTTCAGTATCAGACGAAGAGGATGATTCATCTGATATGTTTTTCTCAGATAACTGGACATTTATAGCTTTCAGATTTTCAATTTCTTCTAAAGCCTTTTTGAGCTTAGATCTGCAATTTTTATATTCTTGAGCTATAAAATGTGAGTTAGCGAGAAGAACATCATATGACATGTCCTCATAGTCTGACTCTAAATCTGAAGAAGATGATGATGAACTAGATATATTTAGAAGGTCTACCTCAGATGATAGTTTTGCCATGAGACAGATATTTGCATTTTCTTCAGCTAAATCGTCTGAGCTTTCATCATCGAGATCATCCCAAGTGGCTTGTTTCTTCTTTCTTCTAATCTTTTTGGGACCCCTCTTCTTCATCAATCTTTTGAATCTTCTTGCCATCAAGGAGATTTCTTCTTCAGAGGAATCTTCTGAGTCTATTGATTCTGCTTTCTTCATACTTGACTCTTCTCCATCAAGCTTATCAGTGTTGGATAGAGCAACAAGCTCTTGAATTTTCAGCTTCCCCCTTTTGCACAAATGAACTTCATGCACTCTTAGTGCTCCAATGAGTTCATCCAAGGTAAGGGTCTTCATATTTTTCCCAAAAGATATAGCAGTGGACATAGCTTCCCATGGTGCAGGTAAGCTGTCCAAAATCTTCATGTTGATTTGGGCTCTTAAAAAAGTAATTTCTAATGCAGCTAGCCCATTCATAATAGTTTGGAATCTTCCAAACATTCCGTCTATAGATTCTCCTCTTTCCATGGAGAACATTTCGTATTCTCTTTGAAGGGTGGCAGCTTTTCTAAGTCTGACATCTTCAGTTCCTTCATAAGAGATCTTCAACGCATCCCAAAGCTCTTTGGCTGTTTTGTAGGCATAGAATCTGTTATATTCTGTCCTAGAAAAAGCACACGTTATGGCATAACGTGCCTTGTTGTTGAGCTCTGCGATAGTATATTCTTTATTTCCCCATTCTGATTTAGGCTTGGTTAGGGGAATGTCTCCTTATGTTATGATCTTCCACAGTCTATAATTTGTAGACTTGATATACATCTTCATCCGGTCTGCCCAGTAAGGATAATCATTTGCAAAGAAAGCTGGAAGAGTGTTCATGGAGGAGCCTTCTGCAATGAGCGTCATCTGGGAGTTCGTCATCCCGGATCTTTTCCTCTAGCAGCTGTTAAGCGCTCAACCCTTAAAGGCTGAGCTCTGATACCAAACTGTAAAAGATAAAAACACACAAGAAGGGGGGTTGAATTGTGTTTAAAAAAAAATTACTCCCTTTCGTCTGTGGGTTCAAATCTGGTCAGACGAAACAAGATTTATCTTGAACTGTTGATTTTAAATGACAGACGTTAAACTTATTATCCCCAGTTAGTTGATCAGACGAAACAATAAACACAGATATTTTTATATTGGTTCGTCTATCCAAGAATACGTCCAATTACCCAGCAACCACTGAGTTTTCACTACCAACCGTGAACAGGTTACAAGTATTCTTTGAACCCAGCCACTTCTGGCTATTACAAGGTATTCTTTGGAACGTAGCCTCAGGCTAAACAGGTATTCTTTGAACCCAGCCTCCACAGGCTATACATGTATTCTTTGAACCCAGCCTCCACAGGCTATACAGGTATTCTTTGAACCCAGCCTCCACAGGCTATAATGCCACACAAGTGGACTTTTACAAATATTGTGAATCAACAAAGATTTCCTCTACACAGAGAGGTGTTTTTCAATACAGTACAGAGCTTATCAGATTTGGACGAATAATCAGAGTAGATGAAGGATAAGCGTATTCGCCAGCCTGTTCTTGTTGCAGTGAAGTCCTTTTATAAGCTACTTCTTCAAATAGCCGTTAGACTAATTTGAATGTCGTTGAGAGTCGTTGAGACATCTTCTTGAGAGCTTTCCAAAAGGTTGTCAGTTGTCCTTGATTGATAGATGAGAGTTACAGCGGATATCTCGGACTAGATTGCGTGCGCAGTACCTTTTTCTGACTTGTACAGAGATGTGACAAAAAGGTGAATGCCTTTTTGACTTTGGAGTGTAAGCACAAATCCCCATACTGATCTTGGATTCTTCTCATGATGACTTCTTTAGATTTTGAATCTTGGCGCGAGACTTCAACTTGACTTCACTTTTGGATAGACGATATGAATCTTCAATGATGTTGTTTCGTCTTATCCTTTCGTCTTAAGCTTCTCTTGGACAGACGAAGGTCTTCAACTTGAGTAGTCCTTCTATCGTCTGTGCCACTATCGTCTGATGGCTTGGTTCCGTCTGACGACTTAGTTTCATCTGACTCTCTTCCGTCTGATGCTTCATGTTGAGTTCTTCCGTCTGATACTTGTTTCGTCTGAGCCTTCAGTCTGATGCTTCCATCTGTAAACACAACAGACTGTTCTGTAATTATCAAAACTGAGATGCTAAATCATCTTGACTTAACACGAACGCCGTCCGGCTGTTTCTAAGCGACTTCATCTGTCCCTGTTTCTGTGTGTTTGCTTTTCGATGTAAATCATAGATCTACACTGGTTCTGTGTCGCTTCCATAGGTAGTAGCCAATCCCTCCCATAAAGCCTTGGCAGTTGGGAACTGGAAGACATTGTTCATCAAGCTAGTCTCAATATTCTGAATTATCCAAGTACAGACAGTTTGATCTGCCTGTTCCCATTTTTCATATGATGGTTCTGTCTCTTCTGGTGTCGGGGTATACCTGTCAGGTGACATTTCTTTCCTCTACCATCGATAGCTTTCTTTGTGAGTGTTGCCCACAAAAGATAATTGTCTCTATTTAATTTGAAACCAATTGACAAATTGTCAAGATTGGCTTGTGTTTGTTGAATTCCTAGGTCATTACGAAGCATATTTGCAATTTACAAAGTTAGCTCATCAGTAATGATTGAGGAGTTATTCTGGATTTGATTCATGTTATTGCTAATTTCATCATCTGAAGATGACATTTTTTTGTGTTTTTATTTTTTATTTTTTCGGTTATAAGGGGTATTGGAACAATGATGTTGGTTTCTGAGCTCACAGGATCTAACACTGCTCTGATACCATCTCACGATGGTATCGAGGGTTAGGAAAGGTTAGACAAGGATATAATAACATGGAAAAAATGATAAAAAGTAGTTTTCTAAATGTATTCTTTATTATATTTTTTTTTACAATAACTCACTTAATATAGAATTCTAGGAAATTAAATATAAAAAGTATTCTAAATAAATACATATTATTTCCCTTAATTATCTATGATATTCTAGGAATTTATTTCTCTAATTATAATATTCTTGCAAATATTCTAAATCAGCATGAACACACCCGTTATATCTGGTTCTACCAAAAGAAAATCATGTTGTTACAATATTGTCACGGTTCGAATTTGATCGGATTCATTTCGGATAATAGCACTATGATCGAGCCATCTGAAAACTGTAAGTTTCAGAGATTTAGCAAATGTACCAGAATGATCCGTTTATTTATAGGTTCCAATGTCTTTTATAGAAAATACATGAAAAACTTGTTGTATAGGTCTTTTTTTTTAAACTATCCTAAAAACTACTCAACACTCACTCCCTTGAACTGAACTCAATCAAGAATTTCAGTTCACAATACTCATCCCAAACGCTTCTCTAATCCTTTGAAATGATGTCATCTTCAAAGGCTTTGTCATTATGTCGGCCAACTGCTCCTCAGTGCTGCAATAGACCAATTTAACGACACCTTTCTTTGTCAATTCTCTGAGAAAATGGTATCGAACCCTTATGTGTTTTGACTTTCCGTGCATGACTACATTTTTTGACAACTTTATAGTGGATGTATTGTCGCAAAACAGAACCATCTCTTCATTTTGTTCATGCCCGATTTCTTTCAATATCCTTTTCATCCAAATGGCTTGACAGGCACATGTAGCTGCTGCTACATGCTCTGCTTCAGTAGTTGACAGAGAGACGATTGGTTGCTTCCTTGAGGACCATGCCACAGCTCCTCCACTCATTAAGAAAACATAGCCTGAAGTGCTCCTACTGTCATCCACATCTCCCGCATAGTCACTGTCGGTGTAGCCTAAGAGTTCGCTCTTCCCGTCACGTTGATACCATATCCCAAATTCAAGAGTTCCCTTCAAGTACCTCATAATTCTTTTTGCATTAGCAAAGTGAAACTCAGTAGGATTTGCCATAAAACGACTAATAAGACTTACCACAAACATCAAGTCAGGTCATGTGGCTGTGAGATACATTAAGCTGTCCACCATTTGCTTAAATAGCGTTGAGTCGACCTTCACACCAGCTTCATCTCGGCCAACCTTCTGTCCAGGGACTATCAGATTGCAAACGGAGTTGTAATTTTGCATTCCAAACCTCTCGATCAACTCAGTAGCATATTTTCTTTGACATATAAAGATGCCATCAACCTTCTGCATCACTTCAATGCCCAGAAAATATCTCATCTTCCCCAAATCAGTCATGTCGAATTCATCCTTCATGGAGCGCTTAAACTCAATCAACATCTCCTCATCATTACTAGTGAACAATAGATCATCAACATAAATGCTCACAATTAGGATTTTACCTCCCTTTTGTTTGATGAATAATGTTTGTTCACTAGAGCTGCTTACAAACCCTTGCTTGACGATATAAGTCTCAATGCGACTGAACCAAGCTCTGGGCGCTTGTTTTAGTCTGTAAAGAGCCTTATGTAGCTTATAAACCATGTCCTTCTTCCCTGCTACTTCATAACCTTGTGGTTGCTCTACAAATACATCTTCCTTCAGCTCACCATGTAGAAAGGCAGATTTGACATCGAGCTGATAGATTCCCCATCCTCTTTGTGCTGCTACAGCAATGATCATCCTCACTGTATCCATTCGAGCCACTGGTGCGAATACCTCTGTGTAATCTACTCCGTACTTTTGAGCATACCCTTTTACAACCAGCCGAGCTTTGAACTTGTCTATCTCTCCCAGTTCATTTAATTTGGTCTTGTAAATCCACTTAACCCCAATAGCCTTGGCTCCAACAGGAAGTGCAGTTAGCGACCACGTGTGGTTTCGTTCGATGGACTGTATCTCAGCATCCATTGCTTGTTTCCATTTTTGATATCCTACAGCTTCTTGAAAATTTGTAGGATCTAATATGACCATGAAAGCTAGAGTTTCAATCTCGACTTTAGCCATGTTTGCTTCTTCCTTTGTATCTGATAGCCCTTTTCCTGTGATATAATCTGCAGACCAGATTGGAGGTTTTCTTACCCTGCCCGTTGTTTCTATCGTTTCTCCAGTTGGTGGATTGTTTGGTGAAGGAACGTCATCAGAGTATTCTTCTGCTTCTTCCGCTTCCTCAGCATTCTCAACATCTTCATAATCATTTTCCCACTTAAGTTCAATGCTTTCTTCACCAGAATAACCAACATCTTCCCAATTCCACTTCTTATCTTCCTCAAATATCACATCTCGACTGATGTGAATCTTTTACTCCACTGGATCGAACATCTTAAAGGCCTTGGATTCACTGCTGAAACCTAACAGGACACACTTCACGCTTTTGTCATCAAGCTTGCTTCTTTTAACATCAGGAATATGAACATATCCGATACAGCCAAAAACTCTGAAGTGTTCGACTGATGGCTTTCTTCCACTCCATGCCTCTTCCGGGGTCATATCTTTTATAATGAGTGTAGGAGATCTGTTAAGAACATGATTCACCCATTGCACAACATCTGGCCAGAAAGCTTTTGGTACCTCCTTCTCTAATAACGCTGCTCTCACCATGTTCATGATTGTGCAATTTTTGCGTTCAGCAACGCCATTTTGCTGAGGCGTGAAGGCAGTGGTCAGTTGTCTTTTGATTCCATGCTCTCTACAGAATTCCTTGAATGCATTTGAGTTTTATTCTCCTCCTCTATCCGTTCTTAGACATTTGATGAACAATCCAGTTTGCTTCTCCACAAACGCTTTGAATGTCTTGAACTGATGAAATGCTTCTGATTTTTCTAGCACAAAATATATCCATGTCTTTCTCGAGAAATCATCAATAAAGCTTATCAAGTACCTTATTTGACTGTTTGATGGTGGATTGATCGGACCACAAGAGATCGAGTGAATAAGCTGCAATCTTTCAGTGGCTCTCCACTTGCTCGCTTTCGGAAATGGAACACGATGGTGTTTCCCTTTGACACACGCCTCACAAGTGGTTTTCACATCTGCAATTTTAGGTAAACCCACAACCATCTCTTTACTGCATAATGTGTGAAGTCCTTTGTAGCTGAGATGCCCATATCGATGGTGCCACAGCTCTGCCTTGTCTGAGATATCAACCTGCAGGCATCTCTCCTCCTTTGTTTTGTCATTTGATTCACCCAGCAGGATAAACATCCTATTAGCACTCATAACAGATTCTGCTATTTTTCCTCTTGAAGGATGAAAGATGTTGCATGTGTTCCGATCTCCTCCTTTGAATAGCACGTCTAAACCCCTTTCTTGAAGTTGCCCAACACTCAGCAAGTTGTTCTTCAATTCTGGAATATAATAGACATCGTTGACCACATAGCTTATTCCCTTAAGCATTATTTTCATCGTTCCTTTCCCAGCAACCATCAGTTTGTGATTGTTCCCAAGCTTGACATTATGTGTGAAGCTAGTGTCCAAGCTTGAGAACATACCTCTTTCTCCACACATATGGTTTGAACATCCAGAGTCTACGAACCACACATCTCCACTTCTAGTACCTTGAAGTTCCACATACGCCATGAGAAGAACTTCATCCTTTTCTTCGATCTCTGCAAAGTTTGCTCCATTGTTCCCATTTGGACATTCATATTGGAAATGTCCAAGGTTGTGACAGTTGTAACACTTGATTGTTGCTTTGTTGAATGAGCGTCCTCTGCCCCTGCCTCGACCTCTGTATGATCCTCTGCCTCTGCCTCTGACATTGAGAGCTTGATCATATTCTTCATGACTGTTCTTCTTAAATTTCTTTTCATGTACAGACAGAGAGCTTTGCAGCTCGTCAATTGTCATCTTTTCTGTGTCTTTTGACTCCTCAATGGACACCACCACATATGTGAACTTGTCAGTCAGAGTTCGAAGTATTTTCTCAACAATCTTTAAATCTGACATGTCTTCTCCGTTGCTTCTCATCTTGTTGGAAACAGACATTACTCTTCCAAAGTAATCATCGATGTTTTCTTCATTCTTTATTTCAAGAACCTCAAAATCTCTCCTTAAGGTTTGAAGAAGAGACCGCTTCACCCTTTTGTTGCCTCCAAACTTTCTCTTCATCGAATCCCAAATGATCTTGGATGTTTTGCGATTCAAGATCTGCTCAAACACAACCCGGTCAATTGCCTGGAACAGGTAGTGCTTTACTTGATGGTCCTTCATCTTGAGCTCCTCAAGATTCTTCTTCTGCGCTGCAGTCACTTTGATTCCCTCTGCCGGTTCGTTGTAACCTTCTTCCACTAGACTCCACAAATCCTTGGCACGCAAGAGGTTTTCCATCAGTTCACTCTAATGGTCATAGTGACCATCAAACCGTGGAATCTTGGTGAGTGTTTTTTCGTCGCTCATCTTCTCTCTCTAGGATCACTTTGTTTTGCTTTGGCTCTTGATATCAAATGAAAACTGTAAGTTTCAAAGACTTAGCAAATGCACCAGAATGATCCGTTTATTCATAGGTTCCAATGTCTTTTATAGAAAATACATGAAAAACTTGTTGTATAGGTCTTTTTTTTAAACTATCCTAAAAACTACTCAACACTATCAACAAACCCCAATTTTTTTGTTGGCAATAAGAGTGCGTCATGGCTTTGTTCCAAGGTTAGTAGTTTGTTCCATTGAGTTTCATTGGTACAAAAAGGTGACTTGGTTAATCCGAGTAGAGAAGATAGCATAGGTTAGATGTATCCATGACCACGATTTTTTTTTTATTAATATATTGCTGGATTTGTTAATTTTTTTTATGATATAATGAGAAAATTTTTTTCAAGGATCAACGAGAACCAATTATAAAATGTGAAAAGAGAAAGAAATATATATATATATATATATGTATAAATAAATAAATAAAATACATATATTTTTTATGAGTGAGTTAGTTAGTTAACTGCGTATAGCAGTTAACTAACTGTGAAGTAAATTTGATATTCTAATACCTTAGAGTAAAGAATGAAAATGATAAAAATAAATATTATATATATAAATAATATCAGTTACAAGACTATCTAGATTTATCAATTTAAGCAAAATTAATTTAAAATCAACTAATTATAAAAAATATATATATAACTTACTAACTACGTAAAAGATACATATAAATATAGTCTATAAAAATAATTTTTCTCTCAAACATATTTTTTAAATGGTAATTCAATTTCTACTCATTTAGAAATTGCTTCCAAGCATTTAATAATATGTTTGAATTTGAAAATTCAAATTCAAAAGTTCCACTTGTTAATCAATAGCAAATTTGAACGGGAATTAATTAAATTTGAAAGTTCAAACCCTTTCGTTCCTATGAATATGATGGTAATATAGTTAATGAGATGAGACCAAAGTATATCATCAAATTTCATCCATCATTAATAAATAAGAAGGATCTATTAATCCTTTTCTCACGGAGAAGAGAAATAAAAAGTCTAATAACTAATAAGTTCCAGACTCGTGGCCTACAAAATCCCAAAATAGGAAGCTTTTGAACATTCAATTCGATTCAATTGCTACACCCATATATGTACCAATTGTCATTATGCAAATTTCAAAACAAAAGACCAGAATAGAAGCAATTCTATTTGAAGCTTGATTGCTTGCATGGTCCCAACTTAATCTTAAGGTAGCTGTTAGGGACTTAAATGACTAAAAGTTGAACAAGGGAGAAATTTGTCCCTATGATTTATTCATACAAGCTTGAATTATGGGTTTAGCTCTTCCGAAATTGTGTAGTTTAAGCGTGTCACCAAAGCATTCAACGTTTTGTAAAGCCATCAATAATTGTAGGGAAGGACAAAAAAGGTTTATAAATATACTATGAAGTGTAAATGGGACTTGACAATAGAGAAATATTTAATGACCTAATTATAATATAATCAGTTAACTATCATGTAAAATTACGTATTCGTTCCTTTTTTTTTTCTTTATATTTTTTGAGACAATTAACCTAGTATTATAGTTGACCATCACAATAATGTTACGAGTGACGTGTTTTGCGGAAGTAGTTATTCAGAAAAAATGCTTTCGCATATGAGAAATTCTTGCCCCATCCCATAGGTTCTTCCTCCATTAAATATCAAAACCGTGTTTTATTTTTGACATGAAAGAGATTGATGTGAGACCGTAATGGTTAACAAGCTTTGAGGTAAAAATAAATATTGAACAACCTAATTTTATGCATCACAATAAAAAATCTTTTTCTTTTTGATTCCCTCACTAGTGGCTAGCATTTGCCTTTCTATAATATTTATTTTAAAAATTATATTTAAAGTAATTACTAATCATTTGAAAATATAAACAAAAAATCTTGCTTCTAATTATATAAGAACATTAAAGTCCAAACTTATTATTTTATTTTTCCTTAGGTTTAGATGTATAAATCTTAGTGAAATTGGCAAAAATAACTCGAACATGCAAGTTAAGCCAGCCCTAAAAGCGAAATTTGAAGATTTTCATAAGGGTTAAGTGTTTTTGCTTCATAATGTATATCTATTCCTATAAAAAGACATATATTGCTTTCATGCAAGATTAATAGAACCCTAGCTAGATAGCTACCAGGGTCCATGGCTATGGAAGCAAGAGTAGTGTCCAAATGACAATGAATTTTCCAAATGAAGTCAATGCTGAATTGCCAATGAAGAGACAATGCTATATCAAATGTAGTGAGGACTCACGAGTCACACTCGACATTGTTTGTTCATTACTGGATACCCATCCCAGTGACCCTCAGGCCTTGATTCCCGGGGTGCATATAGAGAAGTCATATCCAATAGTAGTTATCGAAATTTCTTTTTCTCTTTCAACGATATTTACAAGTCATAAGTATTTAAAAAGATTCAATCTCATTTCACTAAAGTAGATTAAGACTATTTATATGATACAACAATTTTAATGCAAAATGCTAACCAAATCACTGTTTGGAAATTAAATGTGAAGTTTTTTTATTGAAAAATGTAACAATTAATTTACTTTCTATAATTCCCAATAAAACCCATCACTATTTGTAATAAAAATTATATTTCTTAATTTCTTAATAAGTGTTCTGAGAATTGATATCACCGATTAAAAAATTTATTTTAAGATTTATTTAGATAATTTTTTTCCCAAGGTCTTTCCCGTGGTAATCCTTTTTGTCCATCCACTTTTTCTTGTTTCAAACAAACCCTAAAAATAGTTGGATTAAAAGGATAATTAAGTTTTTTAAAAAAAAAAACAAAATTACTGGTAACTTCTATCTAAGTTTGATTTTTCTTATCATTGTCAATATTTTATTAATGACCAACTTAAAAACAAGTTAAGAGAGATATATATCTATTGCAAACTTTCAAATAATCCAACCTACTAGCCGATTCTTATGACTTTATTTATAGATTTCTATTCAATTATAATGACCTTGATTATGATGGATTATAAGTGTAAACTTTCTCCATATTATTGTCTAATTGGTGCTGGTATCTCATTTATTATATTTGACTATTAAATAAGATGTCAAACTCTCATTAAATAAGATGTCACCAGTTAAAATTGGATGAGCTCTTGGTTATAATTGGTTATGGTTTTTATTTGTCTATCTTTACATGACCATATCTCATATAAGAGAATTTATTTCTCAATAAGTATCATCAAGATTCAAGTCATCCTTAAATTAAATATAAATATAAAAAAAATTTCCCTAACAACACCATATTTAAATTATAATCATTAATTGTAATACAACACATGCAATTGAAAATACTCATATCTTGCAACTCCATATGTTAAGCAGCTCTTACATTTTAATTTTTTGAACGCAACCTTTGTAAGAAAAGTAAATATTAAAGAACTAAGCACAAGTTGGACATCACCAACTACTGATGCATGCTAGACGCTGTATCCTTCACCAATCAAAAGCAAAATCCACAAAAAGTTGCAAAGTTTCGTATTCTAATTGATTGACTGATTCATATTAATTACGTACATTGCATGCAATCAACTTGGCTACTCTGACTAATCACATCATGCCTTAAGATTAGCTTGTGGAAGAAATTTCAAACATTCTTTAGTAACAATATTAGGGAATTAATTGACAAGGGATAATATGCAGACCAATATTTCTTACTTCTAAAAAGTCGATTTTTGTGATTCTTGGCTCTTCCGGGTTTTCCTTCAACATTCACTTTTTGTCCATGCTTTTTAGTTTCCAGAATGCCTTTTTCCGAAGAAAGTGTCGGCAGCATCAAAGATGTGCCTACTGCTCTTTTTTGTTTTGGCTCACTTTTGAAATTAACCGTGTGTTGAAGCACGTTATATGATATATATCTATGAATAAAAGAAACAAAAAAAGATATTATCTACATAGAAGATACCATGCGAGAATTGGTGAAATAGTAAATATTTCTCTCCTGAAAAATATTATTTTTTATCCATCTCAGAAAAGAAAATAATTTTGTTGTGAATGAACATGATATGGAAGAATTATCCTTACACACTATATTATTGAAACAGGTTTTCTCCACGTAAAAAACAAAAGTAGAAACGATATTAATTATTAAGAATAGAAGATAGAATGTCTTGAAAATAAGACACGTTTTATCAGTTATCACATGCATGTTTCAGAAATATACATATATTTGAGGTGCGAAAGAAAAAAATAATCATATCTATAGAAACTTAATGTTCCACACTGTTAACCTTAACAATACACGTAACCATCAAACAGTAATGACAATTACATTATACTGTACTCAATCAAATTAAATGTGACATCCTACCGACGATATATAATCAACTGATAAGCTTCACACGTTGAATCTACAAGTGAAAACTAAATTGTAGTGCACAACGATTTTAAAATTATGATTTTCTCTCTTATTACTCTCTCTAGAATAATATATTGGGTGTTTGATCAATCCCTTTCCTAAATTCACACTGATAGACACTCACTCTCACCATGCAGTCAAACACTGAATAATTAACAGTCTCATGCAGCCAAAATCTATATAACAAACAATCAACACTATAAACAAGTAAGAATTTGTTTAAACACTAAACACCCGAATATTTAATTTGAATAAGATTTACATAGCAACAACACAGGTGAGTTCAGTTTGAAAAGAATAAACTCATTTGCTAAAAGGATGTAAGTTTAATTTTCACTGTCAATATAAGAATTTTATTAATAAATAATGTGTAAATACTTCTATAAGTTCCTCCAATATTGAGAACTTTTGCTACCCAATTCACTTAAACTTGGAAAAAAAAAGTTTGCGTATAGTTTTCAGCTATATCCAATGCTGCTAGCAAACAAGACTTCCTGGAGTGACACGAATTCGCATCCAATCCAGCGATAAATGCTAAGCTCCACCACACCATCACAAACACTCATGGCGCAATCAAACTTATCCAACACAAACCCCTTCCCACTTCCTCTCTCTCTCTCTTCTTTTATTATCAACGGAAAATTCCAACTCAACATGTGATGATATGAGAACCAAACCAAAGCAAATGAGTCCACCACCAACCAACACAAACCTAAATCAATATTCTCAATTCATGGCCTCTTCTAATAAGCCTTCTCTTTCTCTCCATGTTCCTCTCCTCCTATTCATCATTCTCCTACAAACTCAAACACATGTCTCTTCATTACAAACACAAAAACCCCTCCTACTCCCTCTAAGAAAAACAACACAAACACAAACACCCTCACGTAAACTCTCATTCCAACACAACGTCACACTAACCGTTTCTCTAACCGTAGGCTCGCCCCCACAAAACGTTACCATGGTCCTCGACACAGGCAGCGAACTCTCCTGGCTCCACTGCAATAAAACCCAAAACATAACCTCAACCTTCAATCCCTTCCTCTCTTCTACTTACACCCCAACCCCATGCACTTCTTCTATATGCAAGACTCGAACTCGAGACTTTTCTGTTCCGATCACATGTGACCGCCACAGACTCTGCCATGTCACTGTCTCTTACGCAGATGCCTCGACCGCGGAAGGTACCCTTGCTGTGGACACTTTCTCCCTAGGCGAGGGTACCCAACCCGAAACATTATTCGGGTGTATGGACTCAACCGGGTTCAGCTCTGCACCCGAAGAGGATTCGAAAACAACCGGGTTAATAGGAATGAACCGTGGCTCGCTCTCAATGGTAACCCAAATGGGGCTTCCGAAATTCTCATACTGCATCTCCGGGAATAACAACTCCGGCGTTCTGCTCCTCGGCGGCGCAGCCGTGCCGTGGGTGGGGCCGTTAAAGTATACTCCTTTAGTGACGGCGACAACAAATTTACCGTACTTCGACCGTGTCGCTTACACGGTTCAGCTCGAGGGGATTAAGGTTTCGGAGAAACTACTGCAACTTCCGAAGTCGGTGTTTGTACCCGACCATACCGGGGCGGGTCAAACCATAATCGATTCGGGTACCCAGTTCACGTTTCTTCTCGGGTCGGTGTACTCTGCTCTAAAGGAAGAGTTTTTGGAGCAGACTAAAGGGGTGTTGGTGCCTATTCAGGATCCGAATTTTGTGTTTCAGGGAGCGATGGACTTGTGTTACCGGTGGCCGGGAAATTTGACGGCATTGCCGGCGGTGACGGTGGTGTTTTCCGGGGCGGAGATGAGGGTGACCGGGGAGAGGCTGTTGTATAAAGTGAGAAAGGGTAATGATTGGGTGTATTGCTTCACTTTTGGGAACTCTGATTTATTGGGAATTGAAGCGTATGTGATTGGACATCATCATCAACAGAACGTGTGGATGGAGTTTGATTTGGTTAATTCTAGGGTGGGGTTCACGGAAACATCCTGTGAGGTCGCAAATCGACGGTTGGGCCTCTCTCCTTAGATCTTGGGCAATCGTTTATAACCGTTTGGTTATGTGAATTTTTTTTTCTTGTTTGACTGAGTGTGTTCATTAATCAACCTTCCTCACAGTGTTGTTGTTATATAGGATTTGAATTGTTGACTTTACATTTAGGATTGCATTTGTCTGCTCTTCAACTACAATAGGTTGAAGTTTTACTCATAGACACTCGGTTTGATTTGTTACGAGGTACTTAATATATATACCTATATTTGAATATTAAAAGAATTTAATTTTTCTTTAATGAGAATTTATGTTTCAATAATATTAAAAGAAAGCTTTGAAATATTATACAATGAGTTTTTTTAACTTTTATTTTCACTTTAAAACTATCGTTGGTACGGCTTGTAACAGCAGAACCAGGAGAAACATCTAAAAATAATCGTAAAACTCATAAATACTGTGAGAAAAACTTTTCTTGATTGTAGGCGATGTATTTCTTAATGAGATATAGGCGATGTGCACTTTTATATACGCATATTTTACTGTTATAAGGTCCGTACATATATATATATATATATATATATATATATATATATATATATATATATATATATATATATATTTTTTGTAAAATACAAAACACAAGAAGGGGGTTGAATTGTGTTAATTTAAAATTTAAATCCTTTCGTATGTGGTTTTGAAAAGGGATACAGACGAAACAATGTTTTTCTTCAAAAGTTGATTTTAGTGGACAGACGTTATACTTTAAGTTATCCTCGTTAGTTCAAGGGATACAGACAATATTGAAATATAACACAGATAATTTTATACTGGTTCGTCTCTTCAAGACTACATCCAGTTACTCAGAAACTACTGAGTTTTCACTACCAACCGTGAAAAGGTTACAAGTATTCTTTGCACCCAGCCACTTCTGGCTATACACAGATATTCTTTGAACACAGCCTTCTCAGGCTAAACAACAAAGGTATTCTTTGAACCCAGCCTCCACAGGCTAACACCACACAAGTGAATTTTAAAAAGATGTTTTAAAACAGAAGGATTCCTCTACGCAGAGAGGGTTTTACAATGAGGTACAAACAGAAGTCTTGAGCGAAAAATAAAAGAGGATAGAATGATAGAAGCGTTTTTGCCAATTGAATTCTGATGAAGTGAAGTCTTTATATAGGCATCCTCTTCAAATGACCGTTAGACTCATATGAATGTCGTTGGATAGTTTCTAGAGAGCTTTCCAAAAGCTGTCAGTTGTACTTGATTGATTGATGTAGTACGTAGCGGATGCAGCGGACTTAGATTGCGTGCGCAGTACCTTTTCTGACTTGTACAGAGACTTTGACAAAAAGGTGAAGACCTTTTTGACTTGCATGTGTAAGCGCGAATCTCTATACTGATCTTCGATGCTTCTAATGAGTACTTTCTTAGATTTGAAATCTTGGCGCGAGTGACTCAACTTTGCTTCACTTTTGGACAGACGATATATGCCTTCAGTTTTTAAGATGTTTCGTCTTATCCTATCGTCTGATGACTTCAACTTGAGACAGACGAATGACTTTCGTCTGAGGAGTCATCTTTCGTCTGTGCTCGTTCCGTCTGACTTGCTTGCTGATCTTCTGTCTGAGAAAGTTTCGTCTGTGTCTTGTAAAAATCAAAACCTTTGATGAGTTAACCATCTTGATCTAACATATATATATATATATAAAGTTGAAATTGTTTAATAACTACATTATATACTATCCAACATACACTCTTCTGAATAACATTAACCTCCGTATAATGACAATGTTACCCTTAAATGATATACCAAATTATCTAATACTATTAGAGTCACGGTTCAATTTTTATAATATAAAATTGTTTTTTTTTAATTTGTAATAAAGTATCCCGTAATTTGATATTTTTTTGGTACATATTTAGTTGTGAAGATATTATATACGTCCGATGCAAGTAAAAAAAAAACAAAGATACAAAAAGCAAACAACATAGATCACATACGTAAAATGTGAGGTAATGAAAAATAAAAAATCACGCTAACAAGTAGTATCAAAGTATTCACTAAAAAACTAAACGAAGAAAATATTTATTATGTAAATTATAGGTGTTCTTATCAGATTCTGACTGGTCGAGCTCGACTCAGTCAGGAGCTTTTCGGTAACTAGAGGGGTTAGTTTCCTCGTTGATGTGGGTGTGTATTTGAGATTATGGTTCAATAGTATGTGATCGTATCTCAATAGCGGGTGACGTTGATGATGACGTAGAGCATCCTTCCAAGCTCCGTGTAACAGGTGGTGGGTACTTGCAGGGACTCCGATGACTAAGTCAGTATTAATGAGAGTAAAGTTAGGTTAGAATTAGGGTTTCAGGGGTGTCAAACCTAGTGGGTGAACACCTATTTATAAAAATAAATCATTAAGGGTAAATAAGTAATTGTAGCCCAAAAAGGAATTGGACTTGAGCTGGTACATTGGGTGAAGCCGGTCATAATGTTCAACCCGGTACATCAGTCACCCGAGCTCAAGCCAAAATTGCAATGGTTTGAGTTAAATGTGCAACTCGATCCTCAGTCTGGTGTTGAATAGGGCGTATGACATACACTTGCTTCGGGCGTCTGTAACCGTTGGGGTGTACTAATCGTACCTGAGATTTAGGGGAGATCTGTAATGGTCGGTTAATGACCCCCAAGGTCGGCGTGCTGGCAAGTCCTCTAGTTCTCAGAATCACATGCTTGGTCGATCTGAATTTAAATCATAAGCCCCGAGCTTCGAGTTTGGGCAGGGGCAACGGAGGCTCAACTCAGTCATGGGACTCAATATCAGGTGGGTGAGCCCCGAGCACATAGTCGAGTCGGCAAGTCGGTAACATGCACTAATCAAATGAAGAAGACAAATATATTTGAATGTGGTCGGCCATTGCGTTTTTAACTTGGTGTCTTCGTTTACTTGCTAAAATGTCGCTCGCCCAACCGACCTCAAGCAGATCGGTTTCACAAAAGGACGCGGGATCTCCTTAAGCTCGGTCGTCGCAGAGCACGATCAAGGACGCGGAGTCCTGTAAAGGGACGCGATGTCTCCTTTAGCTCGGTAGTCGCCGAGCGCGATCAAGGATGCGGAGTCCTGTAAAGGGAGGCGATGTCTCCTTTAGCTCGGTAGTCGCCGAGCACAATCAAGGATGTGGAGTCTTGTAAAGGGACGCGATGTCTCCTTTAGCTCGGTAGTCGCCAAGCACGATCAAGGACGTGGAGTCCTGTAAAGGGACGCGATGTCTCCTTTAGCCCGGTAGTCGCCGAGCACGATCAAGGACGCGGAGTCCTGTCAAGGGACACGATGTCTCCTTTAGCTCGGTAGTAGCCGAGCATGATCAAGGACGCGGAGTCCTGTCAAGGGACGCGGTGTCTCCTTTAGCTCGGTAGTCGCCGAGCACAATCAAGGATGCAGAGTCTTGTAAAGGGACGCGATGTCTCCTTTAGCTCGGTAGTCGCCGAGCACGATCAAGGATGCAGAGTCCTGTAAAGGGACGCGATGTCTCCTTTAGCTCGATAGTCCCATAAGCTCGGATAAGATCTGAAACCGGTTATGGATCTCGTCGGCAACGTTGTAGCTCTTGTCGTACCGTAGAACACAGCGCCAGGTCCGATGCTAATCAAATGAGATTAGTGTCGTTGAAGGTGGAGCCAAAGACAGCGGCGATGGTGATAGAGAACAGACAAATCACATAGGATCCCAATTCTGGAAAGGAGTAAAATTGCACTGGAAGTGTAGAGAGAGAAGGAGGGAAAGAGAAAATTAGTTTCTCCAATCGTGTGCTTTCTCCTTGCTAAGCTCGAGGGTTGTATCAACTTCTGGTACGCTTCTCTTGGATCTGCCTCAGTGTCGTTTGAGTAGTTTACAAAAGCATAGAGCAGTAGAGGAGAAAGTGTCAAACAAATACTTCTCAATAACGCGTAAAATACTGATTATTCCTTCTCTGTTGACATTTGTTTTGCATGTATCTCTTTCGAGCTTGCCATTATGTTGTGCACTCTCAAATTACCTCCCGAAATTTTTTCGCTTTTAATCTAAAGTCGGCGTTTATTGGTGTTAGGATGAATGCAGAGACAGCAAACTTAGTGACCCCCTTTATGGTACCCAAGAGTATATGGAGTGCCTAATGAGCTTGGGATATAGTACCTCGGAGGTGATCGTAAGGTCGGGAGATTGTGGTGTATCACTCTGGAACAGTTTTCATCAAGCTTGGAATGTGTGGCTAGAGAAGTCCGGGTAATGGGATTCGATCGTGTCCGGGTTAGGAAGCTGTGAAGCAATTATAAGCATGTTTGTTTGTCTTCAAGGCACAAATGGGGACGAGCTGGTTAGAGGAGTGGTTGTTGGACTTAAAGCTTGATGATGCTTGAAGCTGCTCAACCTTTAGTGTTTTGCTTTTGATGTTTATGTAATCTTTTGTTTTCCTTAGAGAAATTGTAATAAGCTTTTCATTGTATTGATTGTTTAGGATAGGCTTGTACTTGTGATTGTTCTTGTGTGACAAGTCTTAGGTAAGTAAAGTCATTACTTGTGTTGGAGATTCAAATCATTCATTTCCCTCTTTGTTTTTAAGAAAAAGTTTTTGGTAATTGACTGAGGTAATAGATTACCAGAAATTGGCAATAGATTACCAACTAAGGTAATAGATTACCAGAAAACAGTAATAGATTACCAAAAAACGGTAATAGATTACCACAGTTTGGTAACAGAGTGGAAATTTGTGATTTTCTTTGTGGTAATCGATTACCACTCGGGTTAATCGATTACTAGAGGTTAAAAACACTTGAGATGATGTTTACTTGCTGGGATGATCAATTACCAACAGTTGTAATCGATTACCACCATCAGAAATCAATTAGATTGCTCAAAATGGGTTTTTATCTTGTTTTTTATATAAACCCTCTTTCAAAATATTTCATAAGAACTTTGAAAATACGAAAAGGATTGATCTTACACTTTCATATCTTCTTTGAAACTGAGTTTATATTTTCTCCAAGAAATCCTTCAAAGAATTGAAAAGGTTTTCAAGAAAAGTTTTCAAAGAGCAATCTTGGTTGAGTTTCAATGGTTGGTTTGTCTTGTGCTTCATGTTGATCAGATTCTACACTATCAGGTGTTCTCTAAACTGATCTTTATTGTTTGTTTTGGTTTGGGTTGATTACTCTAAGAGAGAGGTCTCTCTAGGAAAGAGTAAGGTGTTTTGAGAAAGGTTTCTCAAAGGATTGGTTCTTGGAGTTGCCAAGACCAAGGAGAACTGTTCTTTGGGTTAAAGAACAGGTGTTGGGTGTTTTGATTTCGTTTTTATGTTGCTTGTACAGAGTGAATGTAAAGAACATAAAAGGGATCATTGTTATAATGGAACACCAATTGCAACAGATTGTTGAATTGGGACTGGACGTAGGCCGGAAGCCGAACCAGTATAAATACTCTTGTACACTCTTCTTCTACCTTACGCTTTTATATTTTGTCAATACGATTAACTGTAACATTGAATACATTGTTTACATTTGGTAATTGACTGCGTAATTGATTCATATCTTGAACACTTGAATACAAATACTGATTCTCTAAGTATATTGATTGCTAATATGTTTCTCTGGTCTTTCTTAAGTGTTTCCGTTGTGTATCTTTGATATATCTTGTTCTATCACTTATTCATTTGAGGTTGATTAGTTAAACAAGATTAGATTTAATCTGAAATAAAAAGAAAATAGAAACGACATTAATTTGGCATATAGGGAACTTGAATCTATTCACCCCCCTCTAGATTCAACATAGGGACCAACAGTGGAGATAAGTCGGTGGCTGACTTCGAATGATTTTAACTCAGTTATTATCGCGATAAAATATACCAAGTATAAGGCAAAATCCTGAACCCGTCCTAGAGTAAAATATTTTAGTCGCCCTTGCTATCCTAGCCGACCTCGTAATGTCGGCACTTGATTTAATTAAAAGAAGGCATCATCGAACTCATCCATGTGAAGGAACTCAATTAAAAGCCGGGGTTGGTGACTCATCCAATTAAAATGTGTAGACTTACCGACTTGATGTCTTGGCCGACTTGGATAGCACGAAACATAACATTAGAATTTTAAATTCAGATCCCCTGAGTAACCTGCTGAATGGCTCAGAAAAATCCAAAGTCTTGAAGAACCCAGTCTTCTCGAAGTGAAGCTCGGGATATAATACCTTGATATTGGTTGTGAGGTTGGTGACATGGTGGTGTCCAAGCTATCACTCTATTTTTTTCCATGCACTTCAAGGTCGCGATGGAGTTCAGCTATTGATGTGTCCTTTTGGGGTTTCATCGTAACAACAACAAGAATGTGCAGTTGCCCTGTTTTGCCTTCTATATGAAAATGAATGGTCAATTACTGCTAGTCTTGGTATACCTAGACAAGACCGAGGAAGAAGCTCAGGCAAAGTTAGGCAAGAATGTAAAAATCGATTTAATGCTTCCGTAACGAAGGTCGAAACTCCTTTTGTCAGAGTCAATCAATATGAACAAGTTGCGTTCCTTTATTCGGTGTGGCTTTTTCTATCTTCTTTTTTTTTTTTTACCAGGTGTACCGGGCAGGGGTGAGTTGCCGAGCTCATCCCACTTGATGCCGGGCTCATCCCTTTAACCCGGTCAGGATGGGACAACTGATATGGACCCAACCTACCAATCTCATCAACAGTACTCATTCCCTGATATCCTGGGATTTATGCGTATGACAGTATGATCACCGGGATTTACGGACCTAATGTAATCATAACATTTTCCCTTGAAGCTTATAAAAGAAGGCATTGAATCAACAAAGGGGGATCCCGATCACTCAATTAAAGAGACCATACACTAAACAGCGAGGGAACCCACCCCTCCGCCACCTGAAAAACAGAGGGCCGAGTAGAGCTCGGACACCTCTAAAACCCGGCAAGAACATTTGGCGCCCACCGTGGGGCGAGATAATCCCTTATCCCACCACCACAATCTTATTCTCAGTTTCTAAAAGCCTTCAGAGCACACTCAAGTTCTTTTCATTCGAACAAGATGGTCTATACGCCGCAATCACTCTAACGCCACGGATCCCGCCGTGCGACCTCATACAATCAAGCATAGAGGCCGCCTTGGCTGAGGCACAGGAAAGAATGGAGGCTCGCATGGAGGCTTTGCGAGTCCACAATCGAGAGACTGAAAGAGCTTTACAGAGCACACAGGCGAACCTAGCTGCTCTTCAACAACAGAGAGAGGCGGACCTTTTGGAGTTAAGGACTTTGCGACAGAGGAATCAAGGGACAAATGGTAGAGCTCCCCTTGGTCTTAGTCAGAATGAGGAACCAAGACATAGGGAGGAGTCTAGATCTAACTCACGCGCTGGCCCCAGTCAGCCCCGAAACGCCGAAGATGAAAGAGGTTCGGCAACGCGAATGCCAGATTCTGGCATTCGAGTGTGGCCAAACGCATCCCCAGCTCATGGGAGTGCTCAAGGTCGAGCTCTACAGAAGATGAGCTCGGCGGTAAGATAACTCGCCATTCACGACCAAGGCCCCCCTCGTACACCGGATGGGGTAATGTATGGAATTTGCATCCATTCATCCCGGCAATTCTATCTGCCCGGGTCCCTGAGTCTTGGAGATGGCCATCTCAAGATAAGTATGAGGGGACCACAGATCCAGTAACTCATGTACGGGCTTTCCTCACCCAAGCTTCTATGACAGTTGAGGACGACTACGTACTTTATCGGATGTTTCCCTCTACCTTGAAGGGGATAGCATTGGATTGGTACTTCTCACTCCTCCTCTTGTCAATAGACTCATTTGATTCCCTGAGTCATTTTATCGTATTAATATTTCCCAAGTCGACCTCCAACGGGTCTTAGAATTGAACTCAGCGAATCATGTGACCGACTTCCAACGGGTCGTCACCTTTTAACTCAGAAACCGCCAAGTGAAATAAAATAAAGGGACTGGTCGTCTCCTTTAGCTCGGTAGACGCCGAGTACGATAAAGGATAGAGGGACGCGATGTCTCCTTTAACTCGGTAGCCGCCGAGCACGGTAAATGTGATGGATGGGTGCAATTCCCTTTTGTGAATTAAGCGACCGACCTCCACGGGTCTCAGATGAACTCCAAGCCGACGAGACAAACTAATAGCAAGTTTCTTGTGTCTTGGGTATCGTCTGCATGAATTTGTTGTATCGTCTGGCTTGGTATCGTCTGTCTTGGCATCGTTCGTGTTGGTATCGTCTGTATGTGCTTGTTGTATCGTCTGTCCTCTCTATAGATGGAAGCATCAATTTGGAGATTCAGACGAACAAGTATAGACGGAACAAACCTCAGATGTCGTAAGTACAAACGGAACACTCATTCTCGGCGTTAGACGAAACTAATCCATCAGATAGAGCAAGCACAGACGGAATATTCACTCTAGGTTAAACTACTCCATCAGACGGAACAAGAGTTCTTGCGTCTTGATTCCTTCATTTGAGCTTTCATAAGGTATGTAAAGGGACTGGTCGTCTCCTTTAACTCGGTATCTGCCGAGTATGGTAAAGAATAGTAAAGGGACGCGGTCTCCTTTAACTCGGTAGCCGCCGAGTACGGTAAAGTGATAAAGGGACGCGATGTCTCCTTTAACTTCGGTAGAGAAATGAGTACGGAAAGAATAGTAAAGGGACGCGATGTCTCCTTTAACTCCTGCAGAAATTAGCCGCCGAGTACGGTATAAAAACGATTGACAGCTGAAACTTCCTTTCATTGAAAGCTAATCCGAGTACATCTAAATGAGAAACTTAGCAATATGCAAAACGACAATAAATTTAAGTAAAGGAAGTTAACTAAAATACGGTTTTAAGTGGCTAGCATTCCAGGTTCTCGGAATTAGGCGTCCTCCCATCTCTTGCAATTTATAGGCTCTGTTTTGATGGGCCTCAAGGATGCGGAAGGGGCCATCCCAATTGGCCGCCAACTTGCCATGAGCTCGGTCTCGTCTGGCATCCCCGGTTTTCCTCCATACAAGGTCACCTGGAACAAATGACCGCTCTCTAACCCGGGAATTATAGCGACGGGCTGCTCTTAACTTCGTGGCTAACTCCTTTACTTTAGCTTCTTCCCGTACTTCTTCAATAAGGTCGAGCTCCTCCCTGAGGGCGGTCTCATTATCCGAGGGGGTAAATATCAATCTTCTCAATGAGGGTTCACCCACCTCTACCGGGATCATGGCATCAAACCCATAAGTGAGACGAAATGGTGTCTCGTTGGTGGAAGACTGAGGAGTGCAATGGTATCCCCACAACACACTTGGTATTTCTTCTGCCCAGTCTTTCTTTATGAGGTCGAGCTTTTTCTTCAACCCACTAAGGATGACTTTATTGGCTGCTTCGGCTTGCCCATTGGTTTGGGGATGTTCTACTGATGAGGCTCGGTGTTGAATGCCGAGCTGAGATAGGAAAGTCTCGAATGTAGAATCTGTGAACTGTCTTCCATTGTCAGTAACCAACCCATAAGGTATACCAAGCCGGCAAACAATTTGCCTCCATACGAACTTTTGAACTTGTCTTGCTGAAATGGTCGCTACAGGCTCGGCCTCAATCCACTTGGTGAAGTAGTCAATTGCAACTAGCAAAAACTTAGTCTGTCTTTGTGCAGGTGGGAATGGTCCGAGAATGTCCATTTCCCACAGGGCAAAGGGCCAAGGTGAAGAGACGAGGTGGAGCTCGGTCGGTGAGCCGTCGGCAGGAGCATGTTCTGGCACTTTTACAACGCTTAACATATTCCCCGGCATCCTTTTTCATGGTCGGCCAATAGTATCCGCCGAATCAACCGGCCGCCATGCTCCTAGCTCCGGAATGCATGCTACATATACCTATATGGATCTCGTCCATCACATATTGAGCTCGCTCCGGTTAAACATTTGAGCAAAGGAGTTGAGAAGCCTCTCCGAACAACTCTTGGTCCTCACGATGTAGTAAGAGGCTTGCCGCGTAGCTTTTGAGCCTCATTTTTGTCTTCGGGCACAACATTATCTTGGAGGTAAGATATAATTGGGGTCATCCACGAGCCCGGCTCTGACTTGACCGAGTATACTCGTCCTTGTCCCACTGAGAGACAAGTATCTCTTGAATGATAGAGTGGTGTTGTCCTCCTTGACGAGAACTAGCCGCTTGGATAAGATGTCACCTCTATCATTCGTTCGCGTGGGACATGAATAATCTCGAATTTGGCAAAGTTGGAGAGCATACTTTTCACCCCGTGATAATACCGCCGCAAGAGAGGCTCGTTTACTTGGTATTCTTCATTAACCCGAGAGGTGACCACCGAGAATCACTTAGGCATTTTAGGTGCCGTACACCCATATCCCGAGCTAGCCTAAGACCTACAAGGTGGCCTCATACTCGGCTTGATTATTGGAAGTCAGGAAGGAGAAGCGTATCGCTTGTTCCAATATAATATTGTCCTGGTCCTTCAAGAATGACTCGCCGCTCCCTTTTTTATTAGAAGAGCCATCA